>OZ010571.1:27558468-27610968 GCA_963932145.1 Acanthosepion lycidas
ATATATATATTACTTTCTAATGAAATGGATTTTATTCATCAATCCGACCGGTTTTATCACTTTAAACGCTATTTTTATTGTATAATAATATTTGAGTAGACGTTCCATTTATTAATTAAGCAGTATATTCATTTATTTTCGTATATCGGTTTGAATATTCGAGAAATCTTATTAAGGAAAAATATGGGCTTTCCGGCAAGATTTGAACCTAGTAAAATGAATGTAACAACATACCAGAAAATATTATTAATCATTGACTTAATTGACAGTTTTTAATGGAGTGAATCACCTTACACTAAATTCAAACTTTCTTTTGACAATATTTCCAGGGCAAACGGCATCTTACTCAAGTAATACTGCATGACAAATTTCTGTTTTTTATATAATTTTTCGAAACTGAAAACAGTTTAAGAAACCTAGATCTGGCAAACATGGCTTTCATACAATGAGCCTATCGTTTTTATTCCTGAACTTATTTATTATTTGGAGTCTATTTATCCTTGTTGTGGGAAATATATTTTCTTTTTAATATTTCTGACTTTTTATATATACCTATCTGAAGGTTTGTCTTTACAATTGCTTTATATCTATCGATCTGTTATTGTGAAACAAATACATTCGATCAATTTTCTCTAATAATTTATTTCATCCATAGTTCAACTGAGTCCTTCCATTGTTATTTTGTTATCAACTGTTGAATGAGTTTTGAAGATTCTTCTTCAATTACGATTTGAATTTTTCATATAATATGGAAACATTACTATAAGATTATGAATGTTCTTGTTCTTGTAATTTTGATGTTTCCTTTATTTTGGATTCCATCGTATAAAACGAGGCAGAATCCTTTGCTTACGTTTTCACAAAAGCACAAACGACTTCAGTAGATTGAGTCTCTGTTCTTTGTTATATATTCCATAGTGTTTTTGTTTTCAGCTGAATAATTGTGAGACTTTTAGTAGACTTATTTCCATTGGTTCTGTTAATTTTAAGTTATTATCCCCTAGGATCGGAGTATTTGTATCGAATCAAACATTAATGAGCCAATTTTAAATTTATTTCAAAATCACTCTCCTTTTCTTCCTGATACTTCCATACCATCTCGAGTATATCTATCTATCTATGGATGCACGTATTATGGAAAGCGAATTTCTTATTTTTAAAATATTCTAGTAAAACCTATGAGCATTAAATAAAATAAAATGCTGTTATGTTAAAAAATAATATTTAGCTATACCATAAATTTATCTTTAAAACTGTATAAAAATTAATCTGTAATCAACTGTCAAAATGGACGATGGCATCGTTTGCCCTCTCAAATTTAATTTATTGAGAACATTTTATGTAAAGTTAGTCTCATTATTAAATATTATAAACTCAATACGATATTTATTTAAATATTTTAAACGAGTATAGAAAGAGTTAACAATAACTTTCTTGCTAAACCACGCATTGTTTTATAATACTCTTTTAATCCTAAATGTATATACCTATGATCAAATAAGTCGACATAAATATAGTTATTTTATTTCTAAATAATGAAATAAACAAAATACAATGTTACATTCATCTTTATTTACTGTCAGATCTGTTCCAGAATTAGTAGTTCAGATGTAATTTTGTTTTATTTCAACTGCTTTATCTTGGATAATTAATTCAAAACTTTAAATGCATATAGCATTTCGTATTCTCTTGCTAACAAAGTTGGAAGATAGTGTAATCATATTTCGCCAAATCAAATATTAAAAACTTATTGAAGATAAAACAATACCATGGTAAATATTATTAACTTCCAATCAAATAAATTATGTATAATCACTATTTATATATTTTTAAATTACTTAGACAAATCTATGACCTCGAAATACTGCAATCAGAAAACAAAACTAAATGTATTTGATCCCAGTGAAATGACGGCATTTGACGTCAGGTCGAGAAATATAATACCGCTTGGTATTTAACAAAGAACGCCATGCTAAAATCTTAACTTTGTCCGACACAATATTTTGTGCAATTTTATTTGTGAAGAAAAGGAAAGAGAAGACAGGGGGTACTTACGGACGGGTTACTTCAGCCTCGGGGGAATTGTCCAGCTAAACTGGAACCAAATGACCAACTGATATTTATGGTCTTGGTCGGAGGAGGATTGTGGGAAGAGGTTAGCCTCTTTATAAAAATCGTCCTCCGTACTCTCACGGGACCTATTTTCTCTATCAGCCGGGGTATTGTCTTTTGAGCGACTTGGACAATCTTTTTGAAATTGAACAATTAAGTTTTTGATTTTATTTGCTAAACCTTTTTGAATCCTTCAGTTTTTACTTTATTTGGGCATTTTTGATTCGTTTCTCTTTTCTTTTCTTTTCTTGCATTTTTGCCCTCCCCACGGTTTTTGTTTGCATTAATTGTATTTATTTTGTTTTGTATTTATTTGAATTATCTTTGGTTTTCCATTTTCTTTACGTATATTTTTCCGTATTATTATTTTTTGTTTATACTTTTTTGGGAAAAAAAAAAGAAAAAAAATTACTCTAAAGAAATAGTTTGATTGGTTTGGTCGCGGTCAAAATGGCCGACGACACAAACGTATACTCGTCTCCACCTGAAGAAGCACCGCCGGTGCAACTCAAAGTTTGTCACCTGCGAAAACATGGTCCGAAAGTGGACCAAGGAAAAAAGACTTGGCATATTATGAAGGGCAGCGGGAAAATTATGAAGAATATGTGAAAGGGAATGACTTCATTACAATACCGGAAGCCTTGAATGCCATCAAGGTAAAAGTCATATCCCTGCTGACAACAGATGTCAAAACACATAGACTCATTGGAGTCAACAGAGACAAGGTGGAGGATGCATTAAAGACCTTCAAGATCGCCCCCAAGATGTTGGCCCGCAAAAGTAATGCCATGTGGGACATACTGCTGGGTTCTGAGCAAGAAGCAAAGCAGCTGGCCGGGAATATCTTGGCCACAGCAAACTTGTGGCTCCAAACGGAGTATATGGGGACAAGAAAAACTAAAATCACTGTACACGGTGTTCCCGTCGACATTCCCCAGGACAGAATGGGGGCATTTTTTGCGAGGTTTCGCCAAGTAGAGGAAGTAAGCGCCGTCAGAAGCAAGTCGGGGATAGCAACAGGAGACATGGTGCTCCAAGTGGTCCTCGACAGAGACAACTTCCGCGACATCCCCAACGTATTAACTTGTCGGGATAGGAGAATGCTGGTGGTGGTGGAGGGTAGGAGGCCGTGTTGTTGTGTGTGTGGTGCGGTTAGACACACGGCGAAGGAGTGCCCCAAGAAAAAGAACCAGCAGCCAACAAAAGAGATGCCAGCAGTAGTAGCAGTGGCGGAGGTGGCACCAACCAACGATAAGGCCACCCCGGGAGCCTGACTGAGGTGAAGAAAGGGGGAAAAGTGACAAATCTGCCTTCTTCCCCAGTGCCACAGAAGCTGCAACAACAACAACAACAGAAGCAGTAGCAGCAGCAACTTGAGAAGCCCCAACAGCAGCAGCAACAGAAGCCCCAGCAGCGGCAGCCTCCTCAGCAACAGCAGCAGCCGAAGCAGCAGCAAAAACCGGAACAGCAGAAACAAGAAAAGAAACTGCAGCAGGAGCATCAGCAAAACCTCCACAAACAGAAGCAGGAGACTTCAATGGAGGTGGATAGAATGCCTCCACCACGAACTGCGTCCCTGAAAAGAAGTAGATAAGAGGAGCCAGTAGAAACAGAACCCAGACCTACGGGTCGTAGCAGGGCGGAGCAGAGCACAGACAGAATCAGGTGGCACTCCTTCCCCTCTTCACCAACAAGATCTTCTGGCTCCTCCAAAGTCAGAAGCGTCCCTTCTTCCCCTTCCCGTCTTCCATCCCCCTCTTTTCCCATTACACCCCTAAGTTCACCCGATACTTCCCCGCACACGTCTTCTTCCTCCCCTGCCCATCGTGCAAGGGAGAAGAAGAAAAAGAAAAAATACTTCTCGGGTCCTGGTGGGATTTGTAAAATAGATAAAGACGAGGCCCAAACCATAAAAAAGAAATTTTGGGGCGACTGTTTAAACTCGAGGAAGTAGATGCCAAGTCGGTAGAAGACCCACGAAACTTCCCTAACGCCCCGGGAGTCATCACTGTAGTAAGAGACACTGGGGCACACTTGAAAGAGTAGAGCCACATAAATGAGCCGCAAGCAGCCTACCCTCAAATAAGGGTGTGTGAAGAGAACAGTGAAGACTTGAAAAAAATGAGGAATTTTTGCTCTGGGAGGGTCCCTGTTCGGCTCCATCCCTCTTTGTATAGAGTTCTTAAACTAACTTACCCTACGGACGTTGGCGGTATTGTCCTGGGTGGTCGTATGACGACCGAGTTGGGTACAGGGAGCCTGGGACAATCCGTTGGGGTCCTTTCACCCGCAGATTTCCGCCCCGTATGTGAGTAGGTTTTTGCTCTCACTCTTTTTTCTCTTTGCAGGCTTAGAAGATGTCTATTAAGATAGCTACGTTGAACGTGAAGGGCTTAAGGGATCGGGGTAAGGCTGCCCGCCTGCTCCGGGACCTTCTGTCCCTGGATGTGGATGTCGCCACGATAGAAGAGACCCACTTTGTTTGCAGTTCCGATGCGTGTGTGCTGGAGAACGACTTTCTAGTTTATTCAGCATATGGGGACCGTTCTGCCAGAGGAGTTTCCTTGCTTGTCAGGCGTACTCTCGATGCGAAGGTGGACCTTGTGTATACCGATGCCGAGGGCCGGTTGATCGTGGCCGATATTGCCGTGAAAAGTGGTTCGTTTCGGGTCGTTGCAGTTTATGCGCCCAATGACCAGGGGGAGCGGGTCTCGTTTTTTCGGCAGTTGGGGCCCTTCCTAGTGGATTCAACGCGCCTAGTTTTAATGGGGGACTGGAATTCCATCCTGGACCCTAAATTAGACAGGGGGCGGGGAGCTAGAGGGGGAAGGGACGATCGTAGCCTCGTTGATCTGATCGACGATTATGGTTTCGTCGATAGATACCGGGTCGATCATCCCGGGGGGAGAATGTGGACGTGGGCTCTTAATTGGCCTTTTGACAAGGTAGTTAGCTACCTTGACAGAATGTTAGTTAGAAGAGCCGACATAGATCAACTAGATTGCCCTACGTTCTACTGGGTAGGCTATTCGGATCACAAACTCGTTTACAATAGGCCTCGAATGGCTGGCTACTGGAAGTTCAATCTGTCCTTACTGGACAGGGGGGACTTTCAGGAACAGCTAATTAGACTAGTGCAGCGGGAGCTAGTGGAGGCTGTTATTGGGAATAGATGGTGGGAAAAACTTAAATGTAGGATTAGGTCTTTCACCACTGATTTCAGCAAACGGCTCGATCTAGATAGAGCTGATAAGGTGAAGACGCTTAAAGCTAGTTATACCCGGGCGGTGGCCGGGGGGGATCCCCTAGAGATAGCCTTAGCTAGGGAGGCCCTGGATCGTTTGAATAGCGAGCTGTACATGGGTCAGGTAATTAGACATAAGTTAAGCAAGATGTCTTCCGAAGCTGTGAACTTCGGCGCAGATCTGCGTCGGGAAGAGGTCAGTCGAGGTGGCGAGCATTACATTCGTGAAGTCTTGTCCCCGGAGGGGCGTACTCTTCGGGCCACTGATGACATGTGCGAAGCGTTGCGGCGCCATTTCGAGAGCCGGTTTACCAGGGAGCCTGGTCTCCGTGAGGAGGAGTTTCGCAGCTATTTGGCTGATTTTCCTCGGCTTTCGCCGACTGAAGCGGCTAGTTGCGAGGGTGACATCACGGAGGGCGAAGTCTACGCGGTTTTGAAGAAGGTCGGCAGAGGCAAGTGGCCCGGTCTAGATGGTTTGCCTTATGAATTGTACTTGAGGCTGTCGCACATCTTTGTTCCGATTTTGACTGCAGTGTTCAACAACTACTTTCGGTCGGGGTCCATCCCCAACCGGATCACCAGGGGCGTGATCACTGTTGAAAAAGAGCAAAGGTGGTGGGGGGAAGCTAGACGATTACAGGCCCATAACTCTGCTAAACAGAGAGTTAAAGATTATGGCCAAGATCCTGCAGGAGCATTTGCAGTCAGTTGCCGAGTCTCTGTTGGGACCCGAGCAGACTTGTTCTGTGAGGGACCGAACAATTCAGAGCAACCTGCATCTGATCCGCACGATCATAGAGGGTGTAAAAGACGACGAAGAAGCCGCGCTGATCAATTTGGATCAGTCCAAGGCATTTGATAGGGTCGACCATCGCTACCTCGATACCTCGCTACTGTCCTGCAGGCCGCTGGATTCGCACCCAACTTCTGCCGCTGGATTAGCCTCCTGTATCGCTCCCCCAGTGCTGTGGTACAGGTGAACGGAAATTTGTCGAAGTCGTTCGTCCTGTCTAGGTTGGTTTGTCAGGGTTGTCCGCTGTCGCCTTTCCTTTAAGCTTTAGCGTTGGAGCCTCTCCTTCGCCGGCTGAAGGGTCTCGAGCCAGGATTTCCGCGTACGCGGATGACCTATCTGCTTTCGTGTCGTCCCGCAGCGACATCGAGGCGGTACAGAAGGCGCTTGATCGGTACGAGAAGGTGACAGGGGCCAAGATAAACCGAGACAAGTCGTCCGGCTTGCGGTTAGGTGCCTGGAAGGGGGTCGCTCTTCCGGGCCGCTTCGGTTGGACGGACGGTTCTGTCCGCATTCTTAGAGTGTGGTTTGGGCCCGACCTCCAGCTGGAGAAGAATTATACTTGCAAAGGTCGTTTCTGCCGGTAAGACTTGGAATCGACGGCGGTTGTCCGTGAAGGGCAGGGCGGAGGTGTGTGCTTCATACATTTTCCCCCTGATTCTTTACCGAATGTCAGTACTTCCTCTCTGTGAGGACCGCATGAAGGCGCTCGAGCGACCGCTATCCTCCATTTTATGGAGGGGACGTGTGAACAGGGTCGACAGACGAGTCTGCATTAAACGTCCGTGTCATGGGGGGGGCTGCGAATGCCGGACCTGTTGAGTCACACCCGTGCCTCTAGGTTGACTTTCTTACGCCGCGCGTTGACTGGAGGAGATCCGATTCTGGAGGAGATTATTAGGGACGCCTTCCCTAGCCTTACCATCAGACCACCCATCTCGAGAGTTGAGCGCCGTTGTAGACCCCGGGACGAATCGGATTCCATCCGCGAGTGTCGGTTGGCCTTGAAGGACCATTCCTCGGTCCAGTGACCTTTCACGGCCTAGGAAGGTCTTCTATCGTGGATTAGTGGAGGGGCTCGCGAAGGATTCCCTACGTGATACGCTCGGCTTGTCGGAGGACGAGTATCGCTCCTACTGGTCTTGGGCGCCAGCGGCGGATTATCTCAGTAACCCTGAGTTTTCGCTTACCTGGCGATTGGCTCGGAATCGGCTGCCTCTCAATGACACGGCTTTCATATGGGGTTTGGCGGATTTGCCAGAATGTGAACGGTGTGGTCTTGGTTTAGAAGAAACGGCTTCGTACGCCTTTTTCCATTGCCCCCGGGTCCGCCCCTTATGGGACCGTGTCGGCGAGTTGAAGGCTCGTCTCGCTCCCGAACAGCTTGTGTCCATTGATCGCGCATATGCGTGTGACAATGTGTCGCCCCCGTATTCCGGGGTGAAACGAATCGTGTTTCTGACGCTGATGGCCACGGCTCGAATGGTGATTTGGACGACGCGAAAGGAGGAAGTCTTGCGGGGCAACCGTCTTTCTCATCAGCATCTGATCCGATTCTTTGAGCATCAGCTCAAGATGAAGATTAGATCTGATAGAAAACGATTGCATTCAACAGTCTTTAGTGAAAGTTTGGTAAAAGCGGCGAGCTTGCTTGGTGTGAACGGGGCTAGCCTTGATTTTCTCTTCTAGGTCAACCTACGGCACATCGGGGTGGCTTCCTGTGGAACACTCCCCTTGGTTAGGTTAGACAAGCTTCAGTGTACCTAGTTAATGTGAGCGAGTGTTGTTCCTGGCTTGTTACCAGGCCACTCTTTGGTTATGATACAAGTTGAGAATCCCAACTTCACCAGTTTGTTTTGGCCTCCTTTTATCTCGACTGGGTCGGCTTTATATTTTTTCCATTCCCGGATAATATTTTTGCCCTTTTCCCACTCCCTTAGCGAGAGTTGCTTCTTGATTCTGTCCCCTGGGCAGAATACAGCGGCTTCTCTATTTTTGAGGGTTGGACGGCTCCCTACTAACGTATGTAATGTTTAGTTTGCATTTTGTGTTACTTTTTATTTTTATTATTGGGTTCAACTACCTCCCCCCTCATTGCATCATTATTAGAATATTAATGTATAGAATTTATATCATCTTCAAATTTTTATGGATTGGGGCGCGTTTTGATAGGTTCCCCTTGAGAGGATGCCGTATTATGGTGGTTGGAGGATTGTTTGGCGATGGACGAGTTCTTGTGGTGAATGGGTAAATTGTAATGTACGAATGGGTCGTGAATCTGATTAGCTAGGTATAGGATAGTTAGTTTAGACCAGCCTTTCCCCCTCCCCTTCATCGGTCACGTGCAAAAATTTTGTAATTTTACAAAATAAATATACCTATTTTCTCTATCAGCCGACGCGAGACTGGTTATTTGTCGTGCTGAAGGATTATTCTTCTCTGTTACTAGACCTAGTTGGAGCGGGTCGCATAAGGAGGACTCCTTTTGCAACCCTTACCAGGCTGTCGCTGCTGTCTTCTGGGTTTTCCCCACTTTTACTGCGTCGAAAGTTTTTTTTTTTTTTTTTTTTTTTCGACATATTATGTAATATTTACTTTTTGCATTTTGTAAAATTTAATTATAATTATTTTAATGTTGGAAATTGATTATACTTGAATAGTTTTATCTTCTTATCAAAAAATATATTGAGCCATCTATATGGAATAGATGGCTCAATATATTTTTTCTCTTTCAATTTTAAAATTTTTATATTGTAATCGCCATGCCTTGTATATAAAGAACCGCATATATATTTTTTGAAAAATGGTCTTTATTGTTTTTCTTTATAGGGATTACCGACAATACATATTTATAATTTGATCTTTCAAAAATTATATACTGAACAAAAAACATATTTTTCGTTACATATCTCATGACATAAGTTACGAGACAAAATTAACTAAAACTAAGAAAGACGTCATCAAAATATGATTTTATTAGAATTCACTTTTTAACTTTGGACTAATGATACATTAGTCTGCATTTATCAGAAGTAAAGTTAAACCATGATATGAATTGAGTCGATAGAAATTTATGTTTTCAAATACATGGAATGATATTAATGTTACATTCACACATATATAGAAAGAGGCTGACAGAACAAATGATGTCCCTATATAGAGAGGCTGACAGATCAAATAATGTGCCTATATACAGAGGCTGACAGAACAAACAGGATTATATCCTTGGACTGACAGATATAATCACGCGCATCTCTACAGGGGCTGGACAGAAAGGATCAAATTCGTGTGTCTTCAATTCAACATTCCATATTGTTAAACGTGGAAATGATTCAAAGATCGTTGTTCCCAAGCCGTTGGCTGATTTTGATGTTTAATTACACTGGCTTAATTTTCCGTGCATTTCGGAAATCAACGAGGCGTATGAATTGATCAAGAATAGGGCAAAGAGCTTCACGCCACTTGCTCGTTAGCAAGCAAAATGGAAGGTAAGTGAGGGAGTATGGTGTGCAGGGAAGTGCAATCAATAGTTTTCAAATCATGTATTCCTGTTTTCTTCATTTATTGTTATATAGTATTTCCTTGTTTATTTATTTGAATATTCTTTTTTTACGTTATCTAATTCCATTTTTGATTAAAAAAAATCAAGTTGAGAATAGAGGGGAAATTTGCTATTGATCTCCTTTTGCGCTTAAATAACAATGAAACAGCGTGAAAGTGTTGGTTCTAAATTCAAAGGCCATGACTTTAATTATATGCAGTTTTGAATGCTATTTCCTTGCATTTGTTCGTTTTATTTTCACTCATTTCTGGAAGGCTATTGCTAGCACAGTTCCGTTATTGTTGCCAGTTACATAATAGGCTGATATTTCTTTACTTCCAGCTTTCCCTTCCTAATATTACTATTATTATAATCATCGTCATTTTATCCAGATTAACTGTTAAGTTACAGTAAAATGTAGAATGTTTCTTTGAGTATTTTAGTTCCGTACTATGTACAGGAAAATATTCATCAGAAGTATATTGCACTTTAACTTTTGTTTTCTTTTTTCTGTTTCTTTTAACTACCATTGGAAAATATTATTAAAGCTATTCAAAATACTTCATAAGGATCGTTATTGAAGATTATTTTTTTTATTATTATAGTTTATGTCTATATGGTGACTACTCCTTAAAAAGATGGTCATTATGCTATTTACTTAAAGTAAGTTTCTCTGGAGCAAGTACACAGTAATTGGTCGCTATGAAAAAGAAACTTGATTTACACGCCGCTAGACAACCTCCAAATACACTGTACAAAATTATTTGCCCCAAGATATATCTCCAATGTACCTATGGTTAAAAGAAGCCAAACCTGGTGATTCTTCTATGCAGATGAAACTCATTGCAGCAAATCTATCGTGGAAGCATCAAATGAGTTTCGACAGAAACGAGCCCGTATTGTGAAATATCCAATGGAAAAGTAATTTGCTAAACTTGGTTTGTTTACAGGAGAGTACGCACTGAGATAAATTTTAGTTCCTTTTTTGTATTTACTTAATTAACTACAGTATATTCACAATCATATTGTAAGGAGCTATGCAAAAGAAAATGAATATATGTATGTTTTTTTTTAGATTATGCGGATGCATTTGATATTTACATCACAATGAATTGTTAAATCTGCTAGGAAACCTTGACATATCTTGAAAGGACATTAAAATAATACAGAATCTATACTGAGAGGAAAACTCCTGAATGTAGTTAGAAAGAGATTTCACTAAGTATACAAAAATAGAAAGTGATTGAAGACAATGATGTGTTTTCATACCTTACTTATTCAGCCTATAGCGTGCAGAGATTCTTACGAAGTTAGAGACCATAAAAAGATGTATAATTAATAGCCATAAACTTACCAATATAAAATATGTTAATGGCACAGAGTCGATAGATAAAGAAAGCAAACCACAAGGACTCCTACGAATAGTATTAAAGAAAAGCAAGAAGAAAGGCTTAATCATTAATTGAAAGAAGAGGGAAAAGTTAGCTGACAGCGAAAGAAGCATCCCGGAATGCCGATGAGAAATTAGAGATAATAATATCATGTAAATAAAAGTATTTAAATATCGGGAAAGTGTCTTAAATGGGAACAGACATTGCGACACCGAAATCTGAAGTTGCATTGGTATGACAAACTTTGCCTTCTAAATGATAAGCAATATTTTAAGAAAAGGGAATATTTATTTGAAAACAAAGAAAAGAGTACTAAACTGTTCTATAATGTCAATCCGCCTCTATGGCCCAGAATACGAAACAATCATCTCAAAGATGAAGAAAATATCTATGCAAAAGTAATGTGGTTCTACCGAAAAAAAAGAGTCGAGAATATCATGAAATAAACATGTAAACAAAAACGAAGTTTTAGATAAAAATGAAATATAAGGGACACTAATAATTAAGAATCAGGAAAAAATAGTTGAAATTTCTATGGCACATAATCAGGAAATCGGTTTAGTTCATTTTACAAACCCATAGTATTCTGAAGGTCAGAGGGATAGAGGAAAACTGGGCATAATTGTGTATGTGGATAGCAGAACAGAATTTAAGAGATATAACAAAAGGACAAAATTTACTAAGAGTAACAAAAGACAGAACATTTTGCAGAACTAACGTCGTGATGAGACACGGCACGTAGAAGAAAACGAATAATGATATGTGTATATTTGTCACATTTAATAAAGTTAAATTTAATAAAGATTATTTAAGCTTTTCAACCGAAGCAAGGTGGGAGTGCCACTAGCACGCAAGGAGTTACAGAGAGTGGGAGCAAGAGTAAAGAGGGAGGGGTTACAGAGAGTTGAAGTAAGACTAAAGCGGGAGGGGTTTCAGAGAGTGGGAGCAAGAGTAAAGAGGGAGAGGTTACAGAGAGTGGGAGCAAGAGTAAAGAGGCATGATAGAGGAAAGGATGAAGAGAAGGACAGGGAATAGATCAAGACAACGGGTGATGTCAACTGAATTTGCATTTGAATGGATGGTGATTATAGGGAAGTCAGGAAGTGAAAGGTTCTTCCACAGACAGGAAGTGCGAGACATGAAGCTATTGAAATAGAATAGACGGCTACCTTTAACCATTTCGACAGTGAAAGGGTGGAACTGAGTTATCGCAGTTTGGAAACCAGCGAAAGTATCGTGTCGGAGCAGTTACCGTGAAATTATTTGTAGAAAAGGAAGCGATAGTAGTTCGGTGAGAGAACGGCTGTATACGAGATGCCAGATGAGGGTCAAGCAAATTGCATATCCGTCAATGGCTTTTGTCGAGGAACTTGAAACCAACAGCGGGGGCTCCAGACCATATATGGCAGTAGTGTTCCATGCAAAAGCGAATGGTTGATTTATAGATTTGAAGGAAGGAATCGAGTAAGAGAAACTTTCTAGGGCGACACATATAACCAGCTTTCGTTGCGATAGATGTAGCCATTGGTTATATGTAATTGTTCTATCTCAGGTCAGCGGACAGTGTAAGACCAAATCAGTCGTAAAGAGGTGCTCTCGTTAAGCCTAATATATGTATTATATACAATAAAAAATTAACATTTATATGCTAGCTTTATGGGACATAAAGGGTAAGTTATCACAAAATAAGTACATTATCCTAACCAACAATTTTTTGATTCATGTCATTTCCGGGTGTGGATGATGACCTCTCTCTACAGCTTCCTGCTTTAAAGGAACAGTTGAGGAAACAACACATTAGCACATTTGAAATCGATTGCCAAAAATTGAGTTTGACAAAAAGCTAATCAAAAGTAAGTTACCCACAAGGAACAGTGGTGATTTTGTCAAGGATAAACGTCATGAGATTTTTATGTTTTCAACGTATTCGATATCTTTCTCAGATTCGATGTCAGCTTCGACCAAGCAGTCAACTCGTACTTGCGTCTCAGAAAAGACGTTATCTTCACTACAGCTCGGAGCTTTTTTGGGAAATCATTGTTGAATGACATCGGCATAATAGTTTCAGGAAGGCTGTGCCAATCTTGCAGTATCCATGTGCCTATAACGGAAAGTTCTAACCGTCGAATGCGGCCTCCTTGATCGAGAGAATTGTACCGCTCCGTCAATCACCAGTTTCACTTTTTGCTGACATGACACGTGATTTATTGGTGATGCTGACGGTCAGATATTGATTACATGTGTTCGTCCGTGCACTTGAACTAAATACAGAATAAATGTTTTGTTTCAGCATGTGAAATAAGTTACAATATATACTTACTTGATGTAAGCCGTATAAAACTTGAAAGTAAATGTTAAATTTAAATATAGGTCGTTTCATATCAGAAACTATTTGCAAATTATACACAACAGATTGTTTTTTAAGAATGTCATAGCCAATATTTAGTGCGTCCTGGGTATGACGTTAAACTGCATCCAACAGGAAGGCCTCTGATCAGGAGGTTTTGAGGAGCGTGGAACCACCTCTTAATTGCTGATGTTCCCAGGTCCACCTTGACCCGGGGTGGTAGCACCTGTTAGGGTCCCAGCTATGGGAAAATAGTGAACTCCTAGTTTTTCCAAGTCTTACACACGTCCTGGGTACGGCGATAAACTTCATCCAACAGCAAGACCTCATATAATGTTGTCGGAAAAATGTTGCCAGCTATACGTTTTTTGTTAAAAACAATGTGGCCAGCTATACGTTTTTGAAACAATGTTGCCAGTTATAAGTTTTTGAAACTTATTCCATACAAAATAGGCATTTAAAATTCATATAAACTGAATTTGACATTAAATAACCCACAGTGGTTGATATGCTATAAAACCCAAACAAACAAACAAAACAATATTTAGTAGGGTATATTTTAAATGAATAATTGTTATAATATTGATATTGAAATATAACGGGGTACGTAATGTTGGGTGTTGATGTTTTATTTTCTCACTTGTTATTAATTGTTGACTCTAATGGGGTAGATGCTAATGGCAGAAATTAAAATGCATAAACGCACAAAGATAAAAACAATAAAATGTTGAGACGCGTGTTGACATAAATGACAATAATTTGTATTTTCTTCTTGTGGTGTTAATTGCAGAATATTAGTATGGCGTGGATAAAAATCTCAGTGTCTCTTTTCTTCAAAAGTAAGTCCTTACTTTGTTTGATTTCGAGTATTCCATCTGTGAGGATGCGTTTGATAACGTCTGTTTTCGATATCCCCGGAGAGATGAAAGACGTGTGTTTCTGTACTGCTTGTCTATTAATCTACTCTGTTACTGACACTTTCTATGGGTACCCAAGACTACACTACTATGTTGACTCTCTAGTGGTGGAAGGATTCTTTTTTAATGACGAAGGCAGGGTGTCATCACTGATAACACGTTTATTTTGAGAAAAATGAAATACCCATAATTTTTATCATCACTGAAAAGGTTATTTTTAAATGATGAAAGATCATCATTATCCAGTACCATATTAGATGTTTCTACATAATATAGGAGTACCTTAAAATAAAAATAATCGTCATTTTTTTTCCATGACATTGTTCTACACGAAGCTGTAGTATTGATTGATAATTTTTCTTTTGTTTTTATTTCTTGCTGAAAATTGTTATGCATTTTTATATTTATCTTGTTTTCATTGCTAAAGTTACATATTTTTGCATAATGACAAGTCGTTTTCCCAAGGGGTAGGAAAATGGTCTTAGATTCCGAAGAGTTTTTGAAGAGTTTTATTTTTTTTTTAATTTTATCACCAGTGATTTTTCTTTTTTTTAATTTTATCACCAGTTTTTTTTATTCATCTGTAGAATCTTAAAAACTTAATCTTAATCTTAAAAAAAAAAATGTCTTTTTTTTTGTAGTTAATGCTACCTGTTCGTTTTTTAGTATCACTTATTGTAATCTCTGTGTGAATATTGTGATGTATTTTTAGACTTTTTTTGTAGTTTAGCTATTTTCATGTCTGGTATAGTGTCCAGAATAAGGAGGATTAATTAGCTGAACATAAAGGTCTTTCAAAAAGAAGTGATATGTTCAGCCTAATGATCCTTGAGAAAATTGCTTAATGTTTCTTTTGGTTGTGATTGGTAACGGTAGAACTGTTATGTTCTGTTGAATTTATACTTGGGTTTCAATGACAGCAATAAGTAGATTTCTAATTGTAATTTGTATGGTGTTTAGCAGTTGTCAGTACCGGTTGCCTTATTTAGGGATTACATGCGAGTGGAAAGGCAAATATTCATCATTTTTTTCTTTTAAAAGGCACATGGTAAGAAAATACTATCCCAGAGCACTTGGTGAAAAGAAAATTGCTTCAACACACGTGCCAAGTTAGAGACGATTTTTGATTCTGTTATATTTACATGTTATACGAAAGATTTCCTCCATATTTTTTGTTGCATTTAGTTATTTTAGTGGGGACACCACTGTAACGGGTTAGGTAATTTAAAGTCTATGTAGTAGTAGCCTCCACTTGATATTATTTTTTGAGTGTCGTTAAAGTAATTTCCTCGTTGATATATTTATTTGTAGTGAAAGAGCGATCCTTTCCTCTTATATTTATATTGAAAAGAAAATGAACTAAAACCTAAAACAATATAACATAAACAATAAGTTTTGATGCACATTTAGACATAAGAAAAACGAAATTTTTTGTGATGTGAATTACGTAATATTGGTATGTCATGTATAAAATGTTCCCATTGTATTTTACTTGGTTTGATTCCGAGAATGTCGCTTGTGAGGATGCGTTTGATATCGTCTGTTTTCGATATTCTCGGGGCACTTGAAGACATGTATTGTTTGCTTCTGCTTGTCTACTCATCCACTCTACTACTGACTACTGCTATGGAAACTCCCTTTTTGTGCAAGCGTTGTTTATATAATATTGTTGGCAAGATGTTGAAATATCCTCTTTTTCTATCATCAATGATGACAAGGTAATTTTTAGAATGGTGTAATATCTTTATTTCTATATAATCACTGATAGCAAGGTTAATTTTAGAATGATGAAATATAATCATCATTCTAGACCATTACATGCATATTAAAATATATTGAAAAGAATGCGTGTAATGTTTCAACAAATTTATACGGCAGTAAATGGGGTTTCAAAACCTGAAGATGATTTTTAATAGCAAAAGACGCCTACCACAAAGTAAGCAAATGCTTAAGAAACGGGAAAGTTCACTTAGAAACAAATAAAAAAGACTGAACTGTAACATATTAGAGAACATTCTATATAACAGCAGAGCGTAAAAATCTCACAGATGACAAAGATATTTTAAGCAAGAGGTATATAGTTTTACAGAAGCATATTGGGAATATATGGAGCAAGTTTTAGGGAAAAGTGAAACAAAAGGGATATTTTTATTTCAAATCAAAAAGGGAGAGTTGAATTTTATAAGACACATAATGAAAAATGAAGGCTTAAAGCAATATAACAGAAGGAAGCAACGAATAACCTATCTAACGAATTCGTGTAAACAGTTGGCATCCAGAGATTAAAAGAGATAGCAAAAAGAAACAAAAAAGACAGAAAGTTGTGGATAGCCATGATCGCTCACATCCGGAGGGGATAAGGCGAAAAGAAATTTCCCCACATCAATCCATCGAGTAAATATTCTTTACCTGAAGACGAGATAATATATGTAATTTTCTAACTCTCTAAAAATGTTATTATCATCCTCTTGTATTATTTCATATTTGTTAACGGTAATTAATATTGAGTTTCTTTTCATACATTTTAGTTCTTGAAAATGGAAATTAGATTTACTTTATTTGGTGGGAGCTTGATAAACACATACATTACACATCTCTCCTTTTAACTTTAAAAACATTTACGTACTAAACTTTAAACGTGTAAAAGTCAGCATTAATAAAATAGATGAGCATGTAAAATTTGTCATATTATAATTATTAAAATCATAATACTTTTAAAACGGCGGTATCATATAAAATTGCGGTAAGTTAAATGACATTCAAATGCAGGCTGGAAATACTGTGTCTGAAATTATTGGAACAGAATGTTTTTCGGTTTTCAGATTTTTTCTGATTTTGGAATACAGACCATTCAATTTGATGTATGTATAGCTGACAACTCGTATTTAAGGATACCCGTCTACTAAGGCGGCAAGCCAATCCCTATTTCAGACGCTTGCTTAGGTGCATTTGGGTTTATTCAACATTCACTGAGCCCACCTGTGGTATATACTGTAACTATGCTGAGCAGACCTTAGATACATTTTTTGGGAATAAGCGTGGTATCTAGCGTGATCAAGAATTTGAACAAGGCCAACATGTTAAAGCCCTCGGTCACGATGATGTGTGATTTTGTGATAGCATAGCAAGGGTTGCGTCTACCAAATTTCACTCACAAGCCTTGTGTCAACCGGTATTATGGTATTTAGGCACTTTCCAAAGGCGTCGAACGCTGGGATTGACCTCTCCTATCCTATAGTATACTTCCTGACAAATCGACCAAGGTGAGATACGAACCCGGGTCTCATAGGCAGAATGCAAACGTTCTAACCATTCGGCTAATTTAATTTATACATAGCATCTATCAAATAGGGCAGGTTTGGGATAGAAATCAAATATAAGTAAGACATCCCTTTCCATTTCATATCACAGCTTATTCTTACACCATGAATATAATTTTATATGAATAACATATACCTTGAAAATAGATTTATATAAAAATTTAATAAACTGTGTGTACATACAGATACAGGTAATGGCGCTTGTCCTAAAATGCTCATACGGATTTTTAAGTGATGAAATTAAAATTTGAGGAAAAAATAATGTTTTGTACTTTCTCTACGTGTCCAAAAACCATGACCATTGCACACAAAAATACATATAAATGCAAGGCTTTTCGAAGTTTAGAATAAGATCTTTAGTGAACACGTACATCTGGTAGGTATTCCACGAACGAATGTGTTGCGGGGACGATCGCTAACAAGTATCTGGCGCCAACCTAGGCTCCATAGCTGGGTAGGGAAACCACAACCCATGGCAGATATCTTTTTCAACAAGAGGCTTCCAACCTTCCCAATTATTTCTGAAATTTTCCATTTGTAGTAAGTCATGTAAGCAACCGAATGACTGGATTTTGAAGGTTTTCAGATTTGGGAATTTCGGATGGAGAGTTTTAAACCTGCAATTCAATGAATATTGGAATGGCGCTCAACAAGATAGAATCTTTAATCCATATACGTTGCCTGCATAAAAGAAGAGCCAAATTGTTTTCTTCAATTTTAATAGCTATAATCATATCAACAAACGGACCGAGAGGTTTGATATTAATATTATCACACATTCTTCATTAAATTAAGTTTTATACTATGTTTTTCAAGACCTATGCGCTAATGAAACTGTATAAAACAATACTTCATTGTTTTTAAATTTACGATGACATTATGTGAAGTGCTGAGAAGTTTCATGTTGCCTTCTTGAATGATTTGAAATCATGAACACCTATCGATATAATGGATGTGAGTTATTTCTAGAGCAACCAGTTTACACATCAATGAATCATAATTAAAAATGAGAACAATCTATTATAAATAGTGTTTAAGCTGTTTCTTATAATGGGAAACGTGGTTGGAAAATTGAAGAAATGCGAACACAGAAAGCCTTTTTACAAGAGTTTTATTATCGATACATCATAGGAAAAAGTCTATCACTCATCATATATATATATATATATATATATATATATATATATATATATATATATATATATATATACACGCACATATTCATATATATGTATACAAATGAATAAACGAAGAATTGCTATCATTGTTTGATACAGGAAACTGATAAAATGCCTCTATTAAATATATATATATATATATATATATATATATATATATATATACGTATAGATATATATGTGTGTGTGTGTGTGTGTGTATGAGTTTGTGTGTATGTGTGTAATAGAAATTTTGGGAGATTTTAATTATTTCGCATGAGTCTACATCAAGATAATAATACATCGAGTCTAAGACAAGAATCAGCAAGGGAATGTAGAAAGAACTGTTTTGCGTCTCATCAGCAGTGCGCATCCACTACTGAGAAATCGAATCCAGATCGTTACGATGCAGCGCAAGCGTCATACCAGTGGTCCTTCCGGACGAAGAAGAAGCTAACTGGACTCAATGTCGCGCAAAAACACACAAAATCACTTATAATGTCCGTGTTTTTACACACACACACATACATACATACACTCATACATACATACACACACATATATATATATATATATATATATATATATATATATATATATACACACACATATATATATATATATATATATATATATATATATATATATATATATACACAACTTATTGATGATTCTTTTTCACAAATGATTTTTTTAATTTGTATGTGCTAAGTGGACGTGCTTACTAATTAAATGATCTATTATTACTTTTTTATCAATATGCATGCATTACATGATACTCGGGAAAAATAAATAATCCCTAATTACAGTTAAACTTGTATATTATTAGAAATTTCGTGTCATTTCAGAAATTTAAACTCATCTTCTGTTGGAATGTTTAGGTTCCTGTAAAAACATAACTTTCTACTTTATTAAACGATATTCAAAATCTTTATATTTTTTTACTAAAAGAGAAACAGAAAACATATTTGTGGTCATTCGACTCGGATTTTCATATTTATTTTTCTATAACGAATAATTATATAAAAATATAATTATCTTTACTTGTAGCCTTTATATATTATAATGCTAATTTTGATTTGATGTCTATAAATATGAAATTATTAATTTCTGATACGGTTAACTTGTATTTCGCTTTAAAATATGTATACCAAGTTTTAGGCAATGGTTTATTTCCTTTATTACCAAAAGCATATATGTATATGTTATGGTCCGGTTCCTTGTACCACGGTGATAGTCCAAGGTAGAATCAATAAAAAGAACTCGAACACGTATATGGAACAACACAGATATATTACAAACACGAATATATACAGAGAAGTAAAAAGTGTCAGTACGAACAATCAGGTTTAGTAGTAATTGTCTGAACGCAACTCTGTTTCGGACTGCCTCAGACTCGACTGACTGGCTCGGTCTGACACAAGGCCAAAAAGAGGTTTGTGGAAAAGGACGGTCATCACTTGTCACAATATAAAACTTAGCTAGCCAGAAACACTGACCCTATCATACAAAACAATATTCCTATCACCAAAACAACACATTTATCCATACCTTTCTTACTACATACACGAAAATACCTCTTTGACTCAATGCAAATCCTAAATAATCCCCTTATGTACAAATATTGTTTGTAGGGGGAGGGTCATAAAAACAATAATTTTTAAATGATTACCAATGAGTATATACAATATGACATATAATATATTTACAAAAAAACTAAACAAAAATGTGTTAGTAATAAAAAAAACACACACACCTTAAGTGTTGTAGAAATATCAGTTAACCGGACGAAATCGATGCGGGACTATGAAAAGTAAGGTAACACTTATTCCTCCAAAGCATTCACACAGGCAAACATTCATTCATACACAACAACAAATAAGAAAAACCCACACGCGAAACGAAAGGCGCCCCGTATCCACCAGAGAACTGACATCACTGAACACCTAAACGAGGGAGGAGATGGGGAGTTAAACTAAAAGAAAAAAAAGGGGAGGAGAGTATTAAAAGGGACCAATGAGCAAACACATCCTAGCTAACTTTACTGAAAAGAAAGAAAAACTAAATTTCAAAAGACAAAACTACACTAATATAATCTCGAGATGGGTTGCCTATGTTCAACCCAGGAAAACAATATCCTGATGCCTAACCGGCATCAAAATGCAACTCAAGGTCAGCCACTTTTACTCGGCACATACGCGCAACATTCACCCACTATTTGCCAAATTCTGATGAGATGAGCCGCCGCATTTCCGTCCTAATCTTGACTTTAAGCTGATTCTTAAAGAACAAGATCAGTTGGGAAGATGTGAACTTCTCGACCTCATAGAATTCCTTCTGACGCGTCGTCCAATTCATGACTCTCATAATCCCTAGTAAGCAACAGAACACATATTGTTCAGCCTTCGTCATCTGCGGCACCACATTGCTACAAACAGAACTGGCTTCAAGGACAAAAAACTTTCCCTGCATCATGCGAACCAGGAGGCCTTCAACAAATCTGCACAACGGCATTACCGTCCTGCACTGAAAGAATGCGGTACCAAAGTTCTCGACTTCCTCCGTATAGCGACGACAATTTGGATATATCTCCAAGCCTGCTGAACAAAGTCTCTTTGTAACCCAGAGGGCCACACGAATAACCAGCCAGGTGAGTGATGCCTGTTCATTATTGAGTCATTTCAACCCAGGCGCCCAAGGCCACATCGTGCGAGCCTCCTGCTTCGTAAGACAGAGCTCGCCAATCAGATCATCTTGAACGGACGCCCTAACTAACAGTTGATACAATACCTTACGAGAGAACGCCTGGTCGTTGGAGAGGCCATCCAAAGCCCATAAGAGGTGCTTCAGAGCACGACGACATTCGGGGTAGAAGGAGCACTCAGCTCGGGGTGAACGGCCGGCCTCCTCCTCGCATGAGTGCACACTTCTCAGCGATGCAAAATGTATACGGACGTCTTCTTTCCAGAAGGCGCCCAGCTCATCCGATCCGCGATACATTTTGTCTAGAAAGGTGATGCGAAGCATATGTTGACGCATCACAATGCTAAGCATACCCAGACCGCCCTCAGAGGGATGAAGACAACAGATCTCGCGAGATACCATAGGGGCCCTGTCTCTCCATATGAAAGAGAACAAGATCCATAGAAATAATATTAGTCTGGCATACGGGAGTGGAAGTACCGGGAGTCGGTAAAGTGAATCGGGTAGATGTGTGAAACACATACTTCCGCCCTTCACTTCAGGGAAAGTCTCATCCGAGACCACAGATTAACCGCGATCTCGGCCTTCCCTTGTACCTCCGACCAATTCATTTCCAACTGGAGATCAGGACCGAACCAGACGCCGAGTATCTTGATGGCACATCCGTCAAGTGGAAAGGTCCGGGAAGAGAAACTCCCTTACAAGAATGTAAAGCAAAGCGAAAGTGAACAACCTTGACGAATGGAGCGAGAAAATAAGAAAGGCTTCGATCTTACCCCGTTCACCTCCACCAGCGCACCGGTGGTCGCATACAAAAGTCGGATCCAAGAGCGAAAGTCGGCACCGAAACCGGCCGCCGAAAGGAGAACCTCCAGAAAACGATGGTCAAACTTATCGAAGGCCTTGGACTGATCTAAATTATTCGGCGCGGCTTCATTGTCGACTTGTTCTAAGATCAAGCGTACCGTATGAAGGTTATCCTGAATAGTCCTGCCCTTCACAGCACAAGTCTGTTCATGGCCAATCAGATTGGATAGCACAAGCTGCAAACGGTTGGCTAAGATCTTCGCCAAAATCTTTAACTCAGTGTTTAACATGGTTAAAGGGCGAAAATTACCTAGCCCATCCCCACCGTTCTTGTCCTTACGCAGCAATTTGATCACACCTCTGGTGAAGCATTGAGGTATAGATCCCTGCTTCATCCATTGGTTGAAAATCAGTTCAAGCAAAGAAACAAAACAGGCGACTGTCTCAAGTAAACTTCGTAGGGAAGACTATCTAATCCCGGAGATTTATCACGCCAACCTGCTTCAGCGCTTCCCAGATTTCCAACTCTGTGATGGTACCCTATCACCCAGCCGCTTCAGCTGCCTCGAGGCAGCGAAAGTCGGCTAAATAGGCGTCGAACTGAGCACAGCTCAGAACGGGCTCCCTGGTGAAAAGATCCTGAAAATAATCTCGAAAGGCCTCGCATATGCCCGCGTTTGTAGTCACGGTCCGCTTATACGGCTATGTGTCGCACGCTATATTTCGCCTAGACGCGTTCCGATTTTCCTCTGCACGCAGTTCAGCGGCCATATTCATCGCCTCAGAAGACATTCTTTTTAACCTAACCCTAACTACCAGAGCTTGATCTTTCTTGATAAGCAAGGAGGACAACTCTGCCTTAGCTAAGGCTATTTCCCCACTAACACGGGATTTCACCGCCCGATGAACTTTTTCTTCTAAAGCCGTTTGCGCCTCTAATCTATCTAGATTGAGATGTCGACTAAAATTGGCAGCAAACGTTCTAATTTTTATTTGAATTTATCCCACCAGGTGTTCCCCACAACAGCCCCCGTCAATTCCCTCTGAATCATTAGTAGTAGCTTGTCCCGGAAATCCTGCTCACCAAATAGTGAACAGTTTAATTTCCAGAACCCAGCCAACCTAATCTTAGGCTTATCTAAGTTTACACGGACCTATGATCCGTATAAAATCTATAGTGGAAACTTGGACACCTTAAGAGCCCTACATCGACTCTTCTAACTAGGACTCGGTCGAGGTAGCTCGCAAGCGTCCCAGGAGCCGAGTTGCCACTTTTTGTCCAAGTCCATGCTACCTCCCGAGGGTGTTCATTCCGAAACATATCGACAAGATCAAACTCATCGATAAAGTCCCGAACTGTTTCCACGTTCGGGTTGTTAGTACCCTGTTTTTGCCCTATACGATCTATATCGTGGTCAAGGACGGCCTTCCAATCCCCCGCTTAAACGACCCGACGAGATGTCGTCAAATACAGCCCGATCTGCCGAAACAAAGCAGGCCGCTCAGCATGGTTATTGGGCCCATAAAACCCACTGAGACGTAGCACCTTATCCTTTATGGTAACATCCAGCACGCACAATCTGCCCGCCGGATTCGCAAAGGCAAGGGTACATGCAGCCTTCAAAGACCTGCTCATTAGCCAACAGTCTCCCCTCGAACGACCATCAAAACATGCTGAACAAAAGGCGAACCCCTTAGACAGTATATCCTCACGGTCATGAGAAGAAAACCGGATCTCTTGCACACAACAAACATTCACCCCGTATTGGCTTCCATATTTGGTGTATTTATTTTTACTTGGAATTATTCTTTTAATCCAGCAACATCTTCCTCATTAGAGAAAGCAGATTCAAGGGCTGGATATTCTTCAAAACTGTCTTTATCTGGGGGGGGGGTCTTTTTTCTGGGTGATGAGATGTTTCCTGAAGGACATCCTGATTGACGTCAGCCAGATTAGGTTTCTTTTTAATTATTAAAAAGGAATGCGCTTTTTTTCATCTTTTCCATTTTTTAAAGGGAAGGGTAGGGGTAAAAAGGGGTGGAAATAATAAATTCCGACTTATAGGCGAAAACTTAAAAAAAAGTAAAAGAAAAATTAACAGTCACAGAAAAATAAAAAACAAAAAGCTCACCCGAAAGCGAGACAAGAAGCAAATAAAACCACCATGAGAAAAAAGTAAAACGTACAATACATTATTTTTTTTAATTTAAATGTTCGCCTAATGGCGAAACAATAAAATTAAAAAAAAAAGAAAAAAATCGAAAAGAAAAACGAAAACGCTAGACAAAAGAGAAAAACAAAGAAAATACGAAAGTATCAAAACTAGACAAAGCTAGTTACAAAAATCAAAATAGTTGACACCAAAATAAATTAACAAAAGAAATTATACAATACAAAGATTACAATATATGCCCTTTGAACCCGTATAAACGGGTTCAGGGTTGGTTTACCTCCCCAATAGAGACTCTGCACTTCGGCGTAGCCTCGTTCGGGTTCCTCCCCACCTGAAGGCAGAGAGTTCAACTGATCAGCCTGTCAGCCGGTACCCGTTCAGACTAAACGGCATTTAGTCACCCACCCACGAGGGCATCATGGGGCACAAGGCCGGTTTAACGTGGGATTTCCGAGTCCGTGGGCTCAGCCAAAAATCTGCCTTTTGAACCCGTATATACGGGTTCAGGTTCGGTCTACCCCCTCGAAAGAGTTCTGCCTCGGTGTAGCCTTTTTCGGGTTCCTCCCCGCCTGAAGACAGAGAGTTCAACCGATCAGCTGGTCAGCCGGTCAGCCGGTCGCCCGACTTCGGACTGAACGGTATTTAGTCAACCCCCACCCCAGAATGTAACAATTTGCGGGGCGAGATATAATGGGTTAGTGATAAAATGGAAAATGGAAAATAATAAATAGAACAAGAACTTGTAAAACCTTTATACCTAGATGAAAAGTTATAGATCATTAAATTTCGGACAAACGAAAATTTATTAAATCAAAGACATGGCATTACGGATTTTTTTGCCGACACGAGCAAATATTTTCCTTAAATAATTAGCAATAAAATTTCAAAGTCTATAAACTAATTCAATTAAAGCAGTAGGTATAAAAACTTAACCGAATGATAAAAACAAAACTCATTATGAAGTCGCCAAATAAACAAATTGTAGTTCAATACGACGTATTCATATAGAAACAACCCTTTTAGAATAAAATGTTTATGCAAACAAATACAAATTTAACGGCGTAACAAAAAGTGCCAAAATTCACTGTTATTGAATTAGACGGAGACGATATGTGCTGAACGGATGTTGTGATACTATTTGGAGGTGCGTTGGAAAAAAAGAAAAGGCGAGCATTAAATTAGGTGATAAGAAGCTATCACGAAAAGACACTGAGCGATGTTATTTTTTCTAACAAAGAAAAGTGGTAAAGATTTTATTTTCATTATCGAAAAAAGTAAGATACCATATTTAATCTGATTTATGTTACGGGGCGGCGAATAAGATATAGCCATCTGCCCATGGCAATAAGGAAAGTTTCAAATTGTCCGAGTGGCCTACGGGACAGAATGCTAAGAGATAATATTAATTAAGCATGCCCTGACCGCTAATGGCTTCAGTCTGGACCACCCACAGAGTATAAAGAAGGTATCATTTGCGAAGGTATCATTTGAGAAAAACCACCTGTTTTGTGTCAGAGCTGACCATGATAAAAAAAAATAGTTATCGGAACGAATAATTGGCTGTAGTGTGCAAAGTCGCCAGATGGCCACCCACTTGTTTGGCGAAGGTCTCGAATGATGAGTTTCAGGTGACTTTCGGATAAGATTAAGGATCACACTACGGGAAGAAGAAAAGAAAGAAAAGAAAAAGAAAAAAAGAAGGTATTTTATTTCTCTGAGCGAGATTTTTAAACCGAGGCCAGTCCGGTCACACTCTCGCTGCTGAGAGCTCATTGGCTGAATGTTGGCGTGAGCGGTAGGCGGAGATAAACAGTCAAACACTCAAGAATTAAAAACAAAAAGCTTAAATAGTTAGCAAAAAAATTTCAAAATCTATAAACTAATTCATTTAAAGCAATAGGTCTAAAAACTTAACCGAATGATGAAAACAAAACTCATTATGAAGTCGCTGACTTAAGATCCACGCATTCTCGACCTCAACTTCTAACCAAAAACAATTTATTTTTGAAGAACGACTTACACTCACACCACCAAAAAATGTTTTACGAATATCCCCTGAAGATACACCAAAACCAGTTTCTTAAAAGAAAAATTTAAAAGGATAAGACTCGCCTAACAAACACAAAGTGTCACGAATCCATATATACAGTTGAGTTGGAATCAGCAAAAGGTTAGAACGTCACGTTTGTTTCCAACGGATGGCCTGTTGACGCCCACTGAAGGGAGCGGTGAGAGATGTCACTGTGAGAGAGGGGGAAACCTGTTGACGCCTCTGAAGGGATTGGTATGAGATACCAATAGGAGAAAGGAAGAATTTGGGAGGATGATTCCCTTAAACTAGAAATTAAAGATTTCCAAAAATGGAAAAATGGTGGATTTGCCTGAACAAAAACAAAGAAAACCCTTAATTCGGATTTAGAATTATCAAGGAATCTCAAACCCCGACAGGCCACCCCGCTTTTGGTCGGCGTCCATATAAGCAGAGTCGCAGCGAGTGGACAGCAGTTGAGTCAGTTGTGTTGGGGTTAGAAAGACAGACAGTCAGTTGAGTTGGAATTGCAGAAACCCGCCGCGCAGAAAGCTGACTTAAGATCCACGCATTCTCGACCTCAACTTCTAACCAAAAACAATTTATTTTTGAAGAACGACTTACACTCACACCACCAAAAAAAGTTTTACGAATATCCCCTGAAGATACACCAAAACCAGTTTCTTAAAAGAACAATTTAAGATGTTAAGAGTCGCCTAACAATCACAAAGTGTCAGGAATCCATATTAGCGGTTTGGGAGAAAGTTCCCAGACCTGTATTCAGCAACCAGATATAAAATATTATGCTTTTTTTTACACATTTGAACTTTACTTTATTTTTCTTTTACGTACACCTGTGCGGTATTACCTTTGTTCGGACTCGACTTGCATTACGGCCCGGCGACTGATTGATTTCGTCTACCTAAGAACAAATCACAACGTGGGTAGGTTAGACTAGAAATCAAAACAGTGAATTCGGTAAACAGATTCCCAGCCGAATCAGCAAAAGGTTAGAACGTCACGTTTGGTGCCGTGACCAATACCAAGTCACATTGGTCGTTACAGGACAGGATAGGACGGCGACGGAGCGGAGACAGAAGGGGTGACGTCACAATTGGGCCGCGACAAGGATAGCACGGCGGGCGCGGCCAGGCAAACGTCACATTTGTCGCAGCGACCCCGGGGTGACGTCACATGTCATCATTCGTTTAAAATAGGTACCCCTACGCTCACTTGACTTAAACTCTTTTTGAAAGTAATTAATATGTTGATACAATAGTTGTCATTGAACATGAAAAACCTACTGCACCTTATTAAAATGATTGGTGTTCTCCGTTTCCATAGAAATTAATATTATGATTGTATATGCTTATTATTTCAAAATTTTGTATTCCAAAATTCGCTTGTGGATGAAACTGCACGAGGTAATTCAATTTATTTTAATTTCTATAATTAAATTGAAGATTTTAGTTATTGTTTTTTAAACCTAAGAATTCATATATAGCGATGGAGTCATAGTTAAAAAAAATAATCATATATATATATATATATATATATATATATATATATATATATATATATATATATATATATATATATATGTAGATAGATGTGTAGATACATACACACGCACATATATATATATATATATATATATATATATACATATATATATTATATATGCATACATATAATCGCACACGCATATATATATATACACACACACACATATATATATATAGGATTACATATAGACGTAATTTAGACATATATATATATATATCTATATATATATATATGGGGAGAGAGTGAAGAGACAGAAAGATATGCGCATAGCTTATATATCTATATATCTTAATATGCACACATATGAGATTTATTACAGATATATATATATATATATATATATATATATATATATATATATATATATATATATATGTAGGTATATTCATATATAATTTTTTAATGCAATAAATGTTTAATATACAGAGAGATATTATATATATATATATATATATATATATATATATATGTGTGTGTGTGTGTGTGTATATATATATATATATATATATATATATATACATACATATATATATATATATATATATATATATATATATATATATATATATACATACATATATATATATATATATATATATATATATATATATATATATATATATATATATATATATAAAGGAACACAGGCAGGCAAACAGACTGACAGACGGAAATAGATAGACTACAGATTGATGTAGACAGAGGGTAGACTTTTTAAATATTGAAATTTTCAATCATAGAAACAAATGGAATGATGAAACCCCGCTGGATTATTCGATAAACACTTTTCTGATACTAGAAGCCTCATCAAACATGCGAATACTTATTCCCAATTAGACTGAAATTTTAGAAATTTAAGATTTATAAAGAGAGTGCACTTATCCGATAGATGTGAGTACGCGTTTTAACACATGTATGATTGCGTAAGTAGAACGATTTTCATAAATTTTCCAGGACATCTTAATCATATAAATATATTCAAATTCTCGAATTTGTACTTGCTTTGCTGTGTTTGTCTAGCGGCATAACAGCTTCTGATGTGTTATTTAATGCCGAAATGTAATTTGCTTTGAATCATTAACAATTTATTTCAGAAATATATTGATGGTCATTTGTTCTAAAAAATGTATTCTGGCAATTGGTTTTTTTTTACAAAATTATTTCTGGTATTATTGTTTTAGCTTTTTTATAAAAATCTGCTGCTGACAATATATATTTTTAGAAAAATGTATTGATGATATTAATTGTTTTCCGTACAAAATATTTTGCTCGTAATATTTTTTCAGTTATTGCTTTCCTGGTTTTATATATATATATATATATATATATATATATATATATATATATATATATATATATATATATATATATATAATTTCAATAAAGGTGCAATTAATTTACAAATTCATGAATTATTTATACATAAAACAAATACAAAGTTTAATGATTTAAATGGCGAGAAATCCATCTTCGCGAACAATTAAAATAATATACAAAAACCCCGAACCTGTTTATGAATGAAAAGATCCTGTTTTATAAATTACAGTTGCATTAGGTCTTTTTATTTTTTACAAGCTTTCGTCTGTTCCTACAGACATCCTCAGGTATGAAATAGATTGTGTTCTTGTTTTTACTCTCAGTAATAAGGGGACAACGAAATCGCACCTTTATTGAAATTAAAATAACTGATTCAAGTGCACCTTTCGGATAATAAGTGCGACATTACTGTAATTATTGAACAATATAGTCCATGTAACTTTGACGGAAAATCTACCAGTAAAAAAGAATTCTCTTATCACTACATTTGTACATAAACGCAGAACCTTAAAATTTCAATTGAAACTCAGCGTTGCGACTGCACGTTCCAAAACAATAACACATTTCTCATAGCATTTTTCGGATTACAACCCTGTTTTCGTTGTCCACATATTACTGAGAGTAAAAACAAGAATACAATCTATTTCATACCTGAGGATATCTGTAGGAACAGACGAAAGCTTGTAAAAATAAAAAGACCTAATGCAACTGAAGTTTATAAAGCAGGATCTTTTCATTCATAAACAGATTCTGTTTTTTTGTATATTATTGAATTGTTCGCGAAGATGGATTTCTCGATATTTAAATCAATAACCTTTGTATTTGTTTTATGTATGAATAATTCATGAATATATATATATATATATATATATATATATATATATATATATATATATATATATATATATATATATATATATATTATATTTATATATAAAAATAAATAAAAATAAAAAAGTGATTAATTTGGAGATTTAGGTTAATCTTATAGTAAATCGTCGAATCTAGAAGAATCCTCAGCAGAATGCACTGGACGGCCGTTTCATCTTATCTGGGACTCATCAGCAGTGCGCATCCACTACCAAGAATCGAACCCGGACCGTATCGATACAATGCAAAAGTCATAAAAACTGTACCACATTATTCTGTGACGAAGAAGACACAAGCTTATATTTATATTATATAATCTATAAATATATTCTTAACATAACATAGGCTTTTTCTACTGAGACAGCGTTAGCGAACAATCGTAGGATAAAGAATTTCTTTATTTAATATATTAATAATACATAGGACTCCTCATAATTATCAATGTATTTGTTTAGAATTACAATCCAGTATTCACTATTTTTTAATTGCAATAAATAATTCGTATCATCTTCATTGAAAAGCAAGAATCATTAGTTTTTTTTTTTATATATATTTGATGTATTTTGAGGTCAATATCAGACAATAAATCAATGACAACTGGATGTAAATTGCAACAGATCTAGAAACATAAAAACTGCTTGATGAAGATACAAATTTTGATGGTTAAATAATTCGGTTGAATACGTGTTTCGACTTTTCAACAAAAGATTATATAGTTCTCTATTCTTTTACAAATTGAACATGACGATAGATATATGATTGTAAGGACTTTCAATGTACACTATTTACATCATTCGGACTATTGTCCTTATCTTTGTTGTCATATTTATTACAACGTTTCGGCCGTTATACGCTCCGGCCTTATTCAGGTTTTGGAATGTCGCTCAATGTGTTAGTTAGATCCAGTGACAGGACCCAAATTCTGTGAGTTCAATACCTGGTGAAGGCAGTGGAGAACTTGACGAGTGAATTAAGCAGGAGAAAACTGAAAACTGACATCCATTAGACATGACACGTGGAACTAGAACACTCTACACCAGCGAGCGAAATAAACGATTCAGTTCGATATTCAAACCCCCTGAAAAAGACCAGAGCGTACAACGGCCGAAACTTGTAATAAATATGGCGACAAAGATGAGGACAATAGACCGAATAATATAAATACTGTACATAATACTACATCTCAGAAATATAGATAGATACATTCAATGTAATCAGAGAATAACACCGGTCATCTCTAAATGTAAAAACACAATTAAAAAACATGATGACTTAACTCTTAATGTATGCTATTAGATTCGGATTTGCAATGAAGGATTTCATGACACAAAATTTTAAAATGCTGATTACTATGGTAACACGAAATCCGACATCGATCTATGGTCTAATTGGGAAGCGGCCGTCTCCATCCATGTATGATCTCTTAGATGTAATCAGATTATAACCAAATATTCATTCTTGCAAAAACGTGTACCGCGTGCTATTTCATAGACTATTGATTTCATATGTATGGATTGCATATTTCTAAAGTAACATCATAAACTATTTGGCGCCTTTCTCGTGTCAGATAGAGGTTCCTATTTGCGAACTCGTACTAACATTTACCTTTCGACCCCACTCCAAAAAGGATTTCAAACGTTGCTTTTTTAAAAAGAGCCTAAGTTGGAAGGTTAGAGAAACATAATCTTTCCGCCCTATCACATTTTAGGAAGACGTACGCCTATCTCAGTTGCTCAAAATATACCGTAATTAGTAATTTATAATGTGACGCTGAATTGTGATACATTTCGAGCAGTGAAAGACAGACAATAAATGATGGATTAGCTGATACATTGTTAAACTGCTAGAGAAGTAAACCACGTCTGTACTAATTCTTCTCATATAGGAAATATAAATTATTTGACAGTAATCACGATGCATATGCCATGCAATAGGATATAATATTATGTATGAATTACAAAGACGTAAGCAGGCAATGCTATCGCTATATGACAATAGATATAATGATTCGGAAAATAAAAGAAGAGAGAAATATTTGCATTATATGTTTTTCTATTTTACAGTTTGTTTTATCTCTTTAGTAAATATTTTACTCATCACTTTAGATTATGCTATTACTGAGTGGCGATTATCCATGTCTTCAGACAAACACGCTTATTTCGTGCTTAAATATATCTGCATTTAACAACAGCTGAAATAGTTCAAACCCCTATAAGTATTGCGTATTCCTAAACAGATTTATTGATTATTTTTCTTCGGCATATCAATCATTTACAGATTATTTAAAGCCAGAAAATATCTTCATCTCGTATGAATGTTCTCTTAATTAATATTTAACACATGCATGGAGGGTAAGTGAAAAGAAACAAACCCAAATGCATTTGGAACTACGCTCTTCAATTAACAATTCTGAATGATTAATCATTACCCACACATCCACGCTTACAGAAGCTGGTATTCCCAAGTGGTTACCCGTCTAGGTATTGACCAGTCTAGACGTTGCTTAACTTCATTGATCGTACAGGAACCCGTGTTTCATCGCCTTAAAATGACTGAATACTAAGACGATCGTGGGTCCACAGCTCTTTCACTTGCAAGATAAATAACCTTGGGCGATAAAGCCGTTGGATGAATCCTTTAGCGATTTCTACGCAAACATTTATAATACTTGAAATATGTAGGTTCTTATGGTATATTTGTCGCTGATATCATGCACATTTTACATTGTGACTGATTACACTGACTGATATTAGATATTCAGTATTTTTATCATATATCATTCCTTCAGTGAGCGCATTTTGTGGCACTGTGGTTACGAATACCCCTATTTCTGTTGTAATCGTGGTTCATGTTGACAATCATGACAAATAGTGCAATGGCTTGCGTGTTCATTTTGCTTCGAGGATGTTGAGGTTTCCCCCCATCTTTACTTGCCCACTGGTAAAGCCGCTAACCTCTGAGACGCAGCTTCTACATGCTATCTGGCGTCTGGCAGATAGCCACTTGGCACAAGTGGGTTTGGGTTAAGGAGAGGCGCCACCTTAGCGGTCAGATCGGTAAAATCTTCCGACTACATTCACACCGTTTAGCCGGTATGTCGATGTCATTGTCTAGGGTGTGGTGGTTGTAGTGAACATGCGACTACTTGGAGGCATGTGTGAGAGTTGGACTAGTAGATTTCCGCATCCCAATTCACCTGAATATAGTAGAATTGACCGATTTCTTGCAAAAGTACTACCACTAAGATAGACACCATATACTCCTTTTACAGTGATTTTTTCTATATAGTGATATATTAATATGTTTATAGTGATAACAAAACATAGTCTATTTTTTCGTTAATTTCATATCGTTTCTATCATTAAGCGTGGCCCAATACAAATTATTTTTATTTTTATACAGGAATTGCTGTGTTCTTGCGAAAATAATGATATGCTTCCTGCCAACTTCTACACAGTTGAAAAATTATTTTTACTGTTAACCTGTGTTCACGCATGCCAGTTTGACACAATGATTACAATCATATAGACCATATTTTGAAGGGTGAAAGAGATGAATTGCATTGTTTTTATTTTTGAGACCCAAACGTGGATCCAAATTTCCTTTCCGAGGACCACTCTGCTACGTGGCCATTATACGCTACGCGCCGTATCGGTGTAATCCTGTAATAACACACACACAAAATCATGTATGCGCTACTAGTTTGGCGTTTTATTCCCATCCTGTCAATGACGAAACGGTTATATTTAGCTGTCTCTTCTACTCCGATAGCTTCCTGTCTCGCACTTGTCATCTGTGGAACTCCCTTCCTCTTACTTGTTTCACTTACAGTTATAGTCTTCAAATATTCAAATATCATGTCAATCGACATCTCCTGATTCCTTGATTAGATTCCCCGTCCTTCTCTTTATCCTTTCCTCAATAACGTCTCTGTACACTTGCTCCCACTCTCTGTAACCCCTTCTGTGCTAGTGCTTAATATATATATATATATATATATATATATATATATATATATATATATATATATATATATATAGATAGATAGATAGATAGGTAGATAGATAGATAGATAAGAATATTACCTAGTTATTCCCATTTATCCTGCTGTTTCTTTTTTTAGAAAAGTTATTTGTGTATCTCTTTTTAATATTTTTTGTATAGCATATGTTGAAATATATTTTTAATACTCAAAATCCTATATGGTCCACCAAAATTTCTAATAGCCCACCATTTTATGTTCAGTTGCACATCTCCCACCCATCAAATGAAATAGCCTATTTGGGGAAAAACTGATCTACAATAAACAGTTGTATTAAAATGTGTACAAAGAACACTCTTCTAATATATTAACACGCGAGTTCGGTTGTAATAGAGGATATATGATTGAGGAACTTTAATAACAGAATCTATGTAACGACCCCGAAATCAGAAATGGCCGATAACGTCAAAATGGAGAGTGGAATTCATGCAGCATCAAAATTATTGACAAATAACTAAAATAGGGAAGATATTTCATATGAGTTGTATCTATACTATGCTTGTAACCTGTGATAAAGAAGCGAAGCATAGATATTAAAGGAAGTCAATAGTTAGAAAATAAATTATTTATGCAAGTTTCGATAAACTTTCAAATGGACGTGTTAAATTATGTGTAGTGGAATGATCTCCTCGCTAAAGAACAATGTTTCAATTTGCATATATATATATATATATATATATATATATATATATATATATATATATATATATATATATACATATTTATATATATAAACGGCAATATTACAAGGATTTCTTTCATTTGTAATGCAACATTACGCAATCAGTAAAGATATAATTTATTATAAATAAACAATATACATATTATGGGAAAATGTTACCAAAATATGTAATATTACACTCAGGAAAATGAGTACACTGTGATTAAAAGTGTTTATATATTTAATTTGGCATGAACGGTTTTCGTCTCTATTGCTCTTCAGGCTTGATTATATTGCATCCACAATATCTACAACGTAATTAGCATATTTTACTGCATTTTATTCATTCAAATCTAACTTTTTGTATAGGCACCCTTCATATACTTATCATCGAAATGCATTGTATATGAAACTCAAATGAAAAGAAATTGCATACCATGTGAGGGACATTAAGTACCTTTGCATTTAGAAACTTCCCGTAAACTATTTACGTTTTTTCTTTTCAAATTGATATTTTTTTTTGTTTTGTTTTTGTTTTGTTTTTTGTTTTTTTGTTTTTTTGTTTTTGCGGCGGAGTGGTTTATATCAATGCCACGAGGAAACAAATCATTTTGAGCGAAAACAACATATCTGCTTCCAACACATTGCAATATAATTCATCATTCAAGATTCTGTCGATGAAACACAATACACCAGGGCCTTTGTAGCCCATACAAAACCCAGAAGATGATGTTTATAGCAAACTGTTTTTTGTTGATACCGAAAACCTTCCCTTGCATAATTCGCAACGAAGACACCAAACACCTTGGATACTACCAGACAAATATATGTATATATGTTTCTTAATATTATCAGAGCATGTTGCGCCTGAGTATTAAAATTTTAAAATGTTTATTCTGCAAAATCTTCAAATTGAACTTTTCTATCTCTAGTAGTTTATTTTTAGTCGGTCTTCAGTGACGTTAAGCTGCTTTAGTGAGGATCTGTTTGACCATTTTATTGGGGATATTCAGAGCATAGTGCTGATATTCGAAGATTCATCGGCAGAGATCTTTCTCAAAGTATTCATTAATGAATATCCAGACAAAATAAATATAATATAGGAATAATATATATGTGCCTCTTAAGAACACACCAATTATTTCTCTGTTTTTCTGAGGTTTTGACAGCAGTAATTTTCCCCAGCGTTAATTCTTATAATTGTTCTCCAGCAGTTCTTATTTTATGAAAAAAAAGAATTAAAACCCTTCCCATTTCAATCGGGAGACAGTTCTTGTCAATGTAGACCTCATATCAAAGTAAACACCTTTAGTGTGAAAAGTATGACGTTGTAGAAACTATTTAAATTCACATCTCTTGGATATTGAAAGTCTTCATAGAAGAATTCATAGTAATTCTGTTAGAAAATACTGAATATATACATGGATATTTTCGTTGTGCTCATTTCTTGTCAGGCATATATACAAATTTTGAAACAGTTAAAATAATGGTTACAAAAACAAATGAGAATTATCGTTTGGTTGTATAATGGTCTAATCGATATATAAATATAAAAAAATAATTTCTACATATATATTAGAATAGCATTATATTTCTATAAAAACATAATATTCATAAACTAATTCCTTCTAGATATGCCGCAAGGACTATTATTTTTCAGCATAATGAACATTCCTCTATGTACACTTATTTATGTGTTGAATATTGTGAAAATCCTTCTGTTATCCAACCAATCAAGATATATATATATATATATATATATATATATATATATATATATATATATAAAGAGAGAGAGAGTGAGAGAAAGAGAGAGAGAGAGGGGGAATATACGTATGCGTACGCATGCCAAAAACACAAAAATTGGAAATAGATCTAAGAACACTCAGAGGTCATTAAAAGATAAGAATATAGATATCTTTCTCATCCTTTCACGGACCAATTTTAATTGATTTATTACACTTCACGCAGAATTCTTTCACTGCTAGTTCAAGAAATATATTTGGGTCACTAACACACAAAAAATATTATGTCTAATATCGAGAATATTTACCATAGAAAAACATAAGTAAAATTAATTCCTTTTAAAAATATGCGGAAATATTCGCTCTTTGCTTGATGAAGGTTGGCAGACCGGAAACCCATGTAGCAAAATTATGGAAAATGAAGCATAATGTATTTTTGTTTTAAAAATCCACATTCAACCAAAGACTTTTGCGGTTTCTCTCTTGTTTTTATTATACACATTTTTCTCTCGTTCTAACTACTATAATCTCTTCCCTTTATATACACAGACATACACACACACACACACACACATATATATATATATATATATATATATATATATATATATATATATATATATATATATACATAGATAGATAGATAGATAGATAGTGTCCAATCCCCTTATATATATATAGAAGAAAGCAAACAACAAAATATAACTTCCGTTTTTATATTTTATCTCTAAATATGCGTAATAACTTTTACATAACAATTAAAACTAAAATAAAATTATGTATTTGACAGTAACTTTCATTTAAATATCAACCCAAAGTGAACAATTTTTTTTCCACTGTATTCCTTTGAAAAAAATTACCCACAGCTACGACAATCACAAGCATAGAAGTAAATAATGTCAATAAGACGACAGTTGTAACTTAGAATGAAACATAATGTGAAGAGATTGATGTGGAGAAATTGATATTGCGTCTAAATTGTTGATGTTCATATGTGTTTACTCTAGTGCATAAATAGAAAATTATTGAATGAAATATTGATTTATTTTTTAATCATAGTGAAATACAAACATAACTACGAGGATATGAAAAATAAGTCATTAATTTTAACAATATTTTCAAAGTTATAATTCTATTCGAAACCATCTTTACTCAACCCGATTAATAAACTTTCTCGTTTATATACAGAATATTCGTGATGATATGGTCAAGTGTGATTTTAACCAAGCGTTATGACAAAAATCAAAATGTGCACATCAGTAAACAGAAACCAAGGATACACAGACATAAACAGGATAAAATAAATGATTGCTTCTCAAGAATTCCATAGATAAGTTGCAGCAAAAAAGGTTTTGATGAGGAAAACACTTAAAACTGTTACTATATTCTATATTTATACCTGTCGTATATATCTGGCAACAGTTTCTTTAATCAAACGAAACAAAACAACGTTTTTTGGAACTTCACTATCGTTGAAAGCATTCCAAATATATAATATATTCTTTAAAAGATGAGAATGAATGAGGGAACCGTTTTAGTTTACTATTTTTAATAGGCTTTTGCCTGAGTGAAGCAGGTAATATGAATCTCACAGGATTAATGGAAAATGAATTCAGCCAATTCTTTCAAAACAGATTTTATATGGTACTATCCAGCTTACTCTTTATTGGTGATTTTTCTTTCAACAAGAAAAATACCCGAAGTAGAATTCGGAAAGCAACACGGAATGGTATAAGATAAAGATTAGTCTAATAGAATAGACTTCTTAGATTGGATAAATATCAGTCGACTACGTTGTTTACGTGAATTTAATTTTGCTATGTCTAAAGGGCACATTAATCTGAACGATTTGAATTCTGTCGAGAACAATTCTCCTAAACAGTAGTTGAGAGATGCTGTATCATTATTAAATACTTCAAAAGATATGTATTAACAGGGATCGAATCCAAAAGTAACTGAAATCAGTATCAATTGTGCTAGTTAGATACTGACGAAAAATTGTTACAATGAAATATTTCCTATTGCGAAAATAAATAAATACGTATGATATTTAATTCGTTATCTGTGTACACATAACTCGAATAATTATTAAAATTCTCTGGTGTATGCGATATCTACAATTTTAACAAAAAACATAAATAATCATGAAATTTGAGAGAGATTCTTAGTATGCTGCTAATGCAAGGCTCTTCTGCTCAAATCGAGCTCTCCTAGTTACTGACGTTTTTTGCATAGTAAAAACGTTAAAATTTCCCTTCCACTATGCACTGCGATGATAGCTTCGGTGTAGAATCTCCGACTGATGCGAAATCAGTCGGGTTTCGATCCCTGCTTGAAGCAATAGGATATCTAGTCACACTGATGAACTGCGATACAGCGAATCAGTCTATCTCTGGATGATTATATATATATATATATATATATATATATATATATATATATATATATATATATATATATATATATATATATATATATATATATATATATGTGATGTACAAAATATCATATGAAAATAATACTGATATCTCATTTTAACAGATATATTTACCAAAATTCCACATAAATATCTTGAAATACTAAAGAGTAAATTTATTCAATAAAATGGCTGTTGCCTTCAGCCATAGTCTCCAGACAACTTCTGAATCTGCGACATCTCTTCTGGACTGTCTCCTCTTTTACAGTGATGAATGTTGCCATAATCGCTGCCTTCAGTTTATCTTTGGTGTTAAAAGAGTTTTGTTGGTCTCTCACTAAACTGCGCATGCGTGTAATAATCAATAGGTTTGTTGTCTGGTTAGGTAGGTGGGAGTAGAAATGGAATGGCAGTCATAACTGGGTGTTCCTGCTTGTATGGTATGTTTCAGAGTCTTGTATCCGGACATATTGTCTTCCAGCAGCCACCCTCTTGAACCGGGGCATCATTACCTCCTCAAGGAACTTGATGTAGGCTTCCGTGTTGGTGAGTCCATCAGCAAAATATTCGTTAGTTCTTTTCTTACCAGAATTAACAGAGTGATTTTCCCCAGCATCCGCATCTTCGTAATCATCATTAGATACATCCAACTTTTCCCGAATCCTCTGCTCCGTCCGCTGACTGGCACCCGAAAACTGAAATGATTGTATTTGAGTGTTCAATGTGAATGCCAAGAAGTACATCATGCCGTTTCCTAAATGTCTGGCGAAGTGATTTGCGTCATAGTGCTTTTCTTCTCGCAGATGGTGCCCAACTATCCCTACTACAATATTCAGTAGACAAAATCAAAAACAAATTACACAAATTCGAGTAATTAATAAAATAAAATGGCGACAATTTACCCATCGTGCATTATACTGAAACGATCTCGTAATTATTTACTCACGTCACAAAGTAAAAATGTGAAATAACTATGGGTTTTTATTCAAGAACTTTTAGAATTTGCAGATAGAATTGGCGGAAAATAGGATAAAGATGTCTAAATCGTCCACAACCCTAGCTTTATAATATACAATCCACGAAATATCAGTTGACTCTTTTCTGGTGATGCGTTGGTCTCATTTTTATATATGTATTTTATTTGGGTTAAAATGGCATCCTTAGCCCACGATGTGATGATAAAATTGCAAACAAAATAATATATGAGATACAACAAAATAAGAATAGACAAAAACTTTAAAATGCTTTATTATATATTTTAGAGAAGTGATTGTATATTTTAAATAACATATATGTATACAGAAATATAAAATTTATACTCATCTGGTGCTGGCAACATATTTCATCAGAGTACTGCCCACGTCTTCTGCGGTCGAAAAATGAAGATAGAGAAACTTTTTATTTTATTTTATTTTTATTTTATTTATTTTTGGGGTTAAAACTTTTTTTCTGGGAGCAATCTATATTTATATAGCTATTTTTAGAATCTAAATTTTTCCTTCTTTCGTTTTAATTACCATTATTAACTTTATTTTAAGTTTTATTTTATTATTAAGTATTATTTCTTTTCTGAACCAGACTACTCGTAGTATAGTAATAATGAGCACAAAATAAAAATATTAAAAACTTGCTTGTTTATATTGACTGCAAACTCCATAAATCGCTTAATGTAAATAATATTACTAATTTAAATATAAATTTAAAACTTTTACACTATAATACTTTATAAAAACATATAGTAAATTTTATATGGAAGTCTACCAAATATAAACAACTCTCCAAAAAACAGGAAACAACATGCGATTTCAAGGAAAGCGTATACGATCGGAAAATTAATTTGAAGTTAAACAACACTATCCTTGTCTTGATTCTTGGTGTATTGGCTTTGGACCACAAAAAGATACACACATTCTTCGAAAATTTGTCGGTAAAGGTGTTTTTGTTTTTTTTGTTTTTTTTTTGTCGACATCATGCCGCTCTGGTATCATTTTTGAAAGTCAAGTAAACAGTAAGAATATATATATATATATATATATATATATATATATATATATATATATATATATATATATAGTCTTAAGGTGTGCTATATTTATGGAATAATGTGATCAATATCAGAGATAGAGCGAGTGTAAATATAAAAGTGAACATAGAATTCAACACTTAGAGGCGACAGTCTGTTTCATGCTATATGCAATCGTCAGGCTTGACGATTGCATATAGCATGAAACAGACTGTCGCCTCTAAGTGTTCACTTCTATGTCCACTTTATATATATATATATATATATATATATATATATATATATATATATATATATATATATATATATATATATGAAGCCAAATACGAAAATCCTGTTTCATGATTAAATGATGTAGTAATTATGTAATTAAATTCGCTGAGACACATACTTCTGGAACCCATAATTTCTCTGGATAGATTGCTACTCGTGAAGTGGTTTGGAGCCTTCCACTGAGACCTATTCTTATTCCCAATAACCATAAGTGTGCCATTAAGGGAGATAGGGACAAAATACTCAGAGACGCGAATTCCCTACAACTCTTAGTATGAAATGTTTTGAAGTCTGTTACTAATAGGACATCTGACCGCGAAACTAATACCCTTAACTATAGGATCTACAAGGAATGACTCAATAGTTCCAAAGCTTGGTGAAAACTTGCGCACGTGGAAAACAATTCGTAAATTACAACGATGCATAGACAATTTTAGAGTCCAAAATCGTCTATAAGTCCTTGTTGGTGATGAATATTTTCCACCTTATAACCCCTTTGCTGTATACTTAAGGCCATGAAACACATGCCCCCGTTCTCTTGCTATTCATTTAGTAAGTAGTACGTTCAACTTGGAATACTTTTCAAAAGAACTTCTACTTTGAGGAACAGAATTCCTGCAGGATTCTTTCTCGTTCTCTATAATATTAACCACTTCAATATACAGATAACCACTATATTTCCCAAATATATTTGCATCTTTCTGATATCGGTCATGAAAGAAACACTCCCAGTAACTCTCTACATTGAGTAGCCCTTGGGTCTTGTAGAGTGTGGACATAAGCAAAATATAATGAAGATATTGTGTTTGTAATTGAAAATAACGGTAGCCATATTGTGTAATTTGACTTGATATTATCAATGGAATTTATTAATATCCTTTTGATAAAAAGTCGATTTATGAATAATAAGCCGGTTTGAAGGCCATAGACTTTCCAAGTATTTGCTGCCTCACCCTGTGTATTTTTATGGTGTCGATATTTTTTTCTTTTTCCTTCAAGCTAATACATTGACGTCTTTTCACTGAAAACATCCAATGTCCAAAAAGATACTATATTAGGATTATTTAATAAATTCAACTCTTTTGATACATTTTAAAAGAAAACAAAGAGGACATTATTAGATTAAACCAAGTTACTCTACGAAGAGTAATTTGATTAGGTCCCATTCGTTTTAGAAATTTTTGAATAGAAATAACTTATTCTAATATTTCATGATTTTATTAATCAATTTCCTGTATAAAATGTAATCTAAAATGACGACAGTCAGAAAAAAGAATGAAATGAATTCAGACCACACCATCGAAAGAATTGCCAAAAAGGACGACCTCATCTTCAGGGATCAACATCTTTAATTTCTCTCACTCAAGATTGACAGAAACAGAAACAATTTAATAAGATAAACATAAATGGGAGATTTATTTCAGTGGAGAAAATTAATAACAAACATCAAGCAGTTCATAAGAATTTAATAATTATATCATTTGCGAAAAAAAAAGATTTAAATATACGGAAAAATCATCAAAAAGGGATCTATCTAATCCTAAAGGAAAGAAATGTTAACATTAAAAATGTATTACAAATTGATTCCTCACATATTTCATGCGAAAATCGAATCTCAATTGAAACTCTCCCATATATATATATATATATATATATATATATATATATATATATATATATATGAAGAAATATAGTCTTAAGGTGTGCTATATTTATGGGATAAAGTGCTCAATATCAGAGATAGAGAGTGTGTAAATATAAAAGTGAACATAGAAGTCAACACTTAGAGGCAACAGTCTGTTTCATGCTATATGCAATCGTCAGGCCACGTGTACTGTTATTTTTCTCGATTATTTATATATATACGGGTGAGCGGTGCATTGTGGGTAGTCTATTATGAAGGTTATTTTACCGGAAGTCATTTATTTGTTTTTTTGGGTTAAATTATTTGGCTTGATTTTATTTATTTTTATTTTTTGTTTCTTATTTTATTTATTTATTTATTTTAATCGATGTTTATATTAACATAGTAAAAATTTGTTCATATCACTTATTTAATAAGTATTGTTTTGGTTTGAGAATTTAATTAAAGCTATTTATTCGATTTTGTGGTTGATTGTTGTATTTTGTTCTAATATTATTTTGGCAGGAACAGTTTTTAATTCGTGTTTATTTGGGTTGATTATCTTTATTTGTTTTTTCTAATGGTAACTTTATCGAGATTTGTTTGTTTATTTATTTACTTGGATGAATTTAGGTCAATTTATTTTGCTTTTACATTTTCTCTTTTCTGATATTCGATTTTTAAGTAACGTATTATTTATTTTTTTATTTTTTATTTTTATTATTATTTTTTATTTTTTCGTTCTATAACAGTTATAGGTATTTTTTCGTCCGATTTTTTGGTTTGATTTTTTAGTCTAACTAATATTTTGGTCATAATGGTTTGCTAATTTGTTGATTATTTACTTTATTTATTTGGGTTCGTTTTTTTTTTGTTATTATTATTATTATTCTATTTCGTCTAATCTAACAGGTGTGATTTGCTAATTTGTTTGGATTAATTAATTTTGCTTATTTATTGTTACTTTGTTTATTTGTTTATTTATTTGTTTTTATTTTGTTTTTTCCGTTTTCAATTTTTAAGTAACGTTGATTTCATATCTGCATTTTGAGATGAGATCGGATCTTTTATTTAATAATTTATTTTAGTCAGGGAAAGTAATGATAGCTATTTTTTCCTCCAAGCAATTTTGGAAGTATTTGATTGATTGTTGTATGCTGATGATCTTTTCCTTATTTCCCAAGATATTTTTGGTGTGATATGCGTTTTGTCTTTAATTTCCCAGATATACTTAGAAAGTATTGTACTGTTCGCATATTTACTATCTGTGAAAGATATTTTGTGTGTATAATTCCTTTGTTTCCAGGGTCCTTCAGTTACTTCTATGTATACTTTTTCTTCATTATCTGGTGACTCTATCGTGGCTTTGTAAACAATTTCCGTTTAAGGCACATTCGTTCTTTATTCTGCAGTTGCACGTGGGTTTAATTTGTTCGTGTGGTTTGTTGGTAATTTTCCTGTTGTGCTTTTTTATCATTTTTGCATGTTCTCGGTGCATCTGTAGCTGATTTTTACTGTGTTTTTGTTGAATATTTTGTGTAGGGTGCTTGATTGCGGGAAGTTTTTGTGTAAGAATTTGAATAATATTTTTCCTACGATTGTTTTTACATTTTTGCTGTACGGCGGGTTGAACCATATGATATTGCTTCTCCTGTTGGTATTTTTTGTGTTCTGTGGTGAGTATGTGAGAGTTGCTGGGAATCCGCTATCTTCTAGTGCTGTTTCATAGTCTTACTTAGGTTTGTTAAATATAGATTCATTGGAGGAATTGTCGGAAAGCCTGCAGTTAATCGATTTTGGTATCTGTTTGATTATAGAAGGCGGGTGGTTGGAAGATGTGTGTATGCAGAGTGGTTTATCATTAGGTTTTCTATATGGTTTATATGTGCCTTTTCTTAGGTTGAATGTGACATCTAGAAAATCTACTTCGTTTAGGTTAGTTTTTATATCTATGTCGAAACTGTTATTTTTATAAATCTTTATCATTGCTTTTCTAGTGTTGTCTGTGTTTTGTTTGTTACAGTTTCTTAAGATTATGAGACTGTCGTCCCTGTAGAGTCCTGTGTCATTTCTATCTCTTATTTTGCTCAGTTCGTGTAGTAAGTAAATAACTATGATTTCGCATGTCTCCGCACCGATCTTAGAATTTTCGAATATTAATTTTATATTATGCATAAATGGATGTTATTGGTACATTTTCTCAAAGAATTATAAAACAACGTACATAATTTACATTAAAAATCAATCTGTATCAGAGCATTCCAATAGGAATTTCTTTTTATGCTTCCAAGTAACCATCAATTTATTTCCTTCTTTAATAAGCAAGATTTATTTAAGTGATTTAAGATAACTAATTTTGAACAATGTATAAATTACGTCTACCGTTTTTCTCATTGCATGATTTGGCTTTAGCTACAATATCCAATTTAATAGGAATAAGATAATGATTTTTGTTGGGAGCCATTAATCTATTATGGAATATTAGCTTTTACTTATTTATTGTTGCGTTAGACACAGAAAGAAGAATATCTTGATAATAATTCTTCTTTCTTAAATCTCTGTTGGCATATGCAATACAGGATAGTTTCGGTTTAAGTTCAACGCATTACTTTTATTTCTGATGAGGTAAATTAATCTAGAAAATGTCATATTAAATTATGTTTCTGAAATAAGAAAAACAGATTACTGGTTTGTCGTTTGCATTAATAGAGAAAGTTATAGATATTTTAAGAAATTATAGAAGAACTTCATTTTAATATATTTCAGGCGCACCAATAGATTTATTTGTTCTGAGCTTTATATTCAACAAATAAAAACAAAATGTCTACTCACATCACAAAATAAAATAAATTTTGAAAAAAAAATAATATTTGTATTTAGAACTCGTAAACCTGAATATTTACATGAAGAAAAGAACTGATTTGAATCTATTTTTTTAAATAATTCATTAACTTTGCTTTCTCTCATATACCATGTCTAAATATAACCGTGCTCTTGCCCAAAGCCAATTTGTTGCAATGTGGTATTATTTCAAGCCATTACCGACCGATACTACATTAATGACCTTTCGTAACGAATCTGATTTTATCTGCTACTCATAATGTAAAGAGCAAGATTTTAATAATTTAGCTGCTAGGCTCAATCTGTTTCCCTGTGTAAATTTAATGTTTTTATAAAATGCACAAAAGGCTTTTATAAATTATGTGCCATACGTGATAGACGTGTAGACGATTATGTATTTTTCGATATATGAATAACGAGGCAGATATTTTCACTCAGTATGTTGATATTTCTTTATGTCGTAGACTACTTGCCATCGAAGTCTATAGAACCCAGTCTGTCCTGTTACTTGCCCATAGGTGGGGGAAGAAGAGGAAGAATTATACCTTTCACAAGAGTATTAGCACGTAATTGAATGTACCCGATTCAACAGGAGTTCAAACTCCCCTCTGATTCCTCAGTCCTAGCCGCTATCAATTCCTTCACCGTGCCTTCTCATTTATAAATAAAGGTTTGTAAACATATTTGCACAATTTACTTTGTATATACATGAGCGTAAATAAAGCAGAGCCCATTCAGATTTATTTTAAACAAACATTAACAATACCTAATGAGTTGTGTTTGCTGTTTATTCGACATGAATGATATAGGTGGATAAAAAGATCCATAATAAACTAAAATTCTTACATAAATCCGTATACAGATGAATAATCAGATTAATAAGTCAAATAACTTACACACTATCCTTTTTTCAAAGAAAACTCTTTCATTGCAAATGCACGCAGTTCAATAATGAATATTTATCCCGTAGTTCATACATTATACAATGAAAATGTAATATCTCATTTAATATATTTATCTTATTTTAACCGTAGTTTGCTTTATTCTTCACATTATTAAATGTATACTGAATTCCAATCAAAATATTTAGAAAAATTTGAAACATTTAGGGCAATACTCTCATTGGAAATGTTTGACATAATTAAATATGTCTGAAATATTATAGACTCCCGATGTCAAGAATTTTAACTGGGTGTACTTTAAATCGTTAACTCATTACTATATTAATTATTGTCTTTGAATACTCACACATAACCTTTCTTTAAAGTGACCAAAATTGTTGTCACCTGGTGCCGCGTTAGACATAAGAACTTGAACAACAGTAACTGATGTGTAACACAAAGTATCGTTTAGTGAATTATTTAGCAATCTGTAAATGCTACTGTATTTTCTGATGTAAGGTATAAAAAATATAAGACAAAATATCCTTATGTGTCTTTCTCTCCGGAGAAAATCGATTAACTAGGTGCCTTGAACGACTCAATAGAACAATGGCACATGTGAACGCCTCCATTGATCGGAGCAACTAAAGAATTGGCTAGGATTCTTCTCGACCAGAGACAAATGTTCTTCGATACAGAAGGCCTCAAGGAAAAGTTGTCAATCTTTTACTTAATCACTGCCAAGGATTAACGAGCGTTTGGAGTTGAGTGTCTTTATTTAGAGTTTCTCAGAATCTCCGGCTCCGAAGTCATGTTGCCTTTAGTCCTGGGAAAGTAACTGGAAAGACGGCGTTTATAACAATTCAATCTAAATGTGACCATTGTAAAGATATATTTTCATGATACTCGATAAAATTTTATCTATTAATGAGCACACACGCAAACAACACACATAGATATATGTTTGTCTGTTTCGAGAAGTTATATCGTGCTAACATTTCTAGTGTAGAAGAACATTTACCAAATTCTTGTAATCATTACGCTTTTGAGCCATTCACTAACTTAATATATATTTCGATAGGCAAAGTAATATTTATAAATATGTGGATATATATATGCTGTGGGGTTGAATATACTTAAGAGAGGGGATTTTAAGGAAACATAATGTTAGCAAACTCGTCTCAAATCTATTCAGTAGAATTTGTTCATCTCTCATGCTTTGTACTTTTCTTTTTTGCATGCTTAATATATAGTTAGGTTTACTCGGTGCTCCATAGTGAAAAACCTAATCTTTCGAGCCGTTAATGTTGTAGTGAGTTTATAGACATATAGCTTACAAGTGCAATGAGCCCAAATTAACTACGCAAAACGATAGTGCGTGGGATATAATATTGTAGAAATGTTTGCATGTATACGTTTCAGATGTGATTCGTTCTAACTAACACTGTAAAAGACGCCGAATCGGTGTCAGTTTTAATAAAGATCAATGAGACCATTAAAACGTAAATCAAATGTGTGTCATTTCTTATAAATTTGCATGTATACAATCTTTTTCATTCAAATGTACAGTGTTACTTCCTGTCTACTTTATTAGGAAGATTATGTAAAATAAATTTCTGTTTGATATATATATATATATGAAGGTATTAGGTTGGTGCAAAAATAATGACGTGGTAATGTCGTTTTTTGACGTATTTTATAACGTCAAAAAACGACATTATTACGTCATTATTTTTGCACCAACCTAATATTAATAGTTACATACGAACAGAAAGACAACTTACGAATATATCATGGAATATATAGATATGACAATATATAAGACAATTTATATTATATCATAAAATTATGTGTTTTAATTATGAAGAATATTTACATGATCGGGATAAAACGTACTTCACATTAAGTTGCTAATAATTGCATTTGAATGAACAGCATCCGTATAAGAAACAGAGAATAATGAATTCTAAATTTTTATTCCTTCTTATTTATTTCCTCTCTTCATTTGTAAGGATTACGTATTACGCATTTATTTGTCATTTATTTACTTAGAAGAGGAGATATACTGAAATTGATCAGACATATTAATAGCAGGGTACTCATCTATCACGTCGATTTAATAAATCGTACCAATAAATTATATTTACAGGGAAAAACAGAGCATAAACTATTTAACGAGCTTGTGCAAATGGTTACGAGAACGGAGCTTAGGAGATATATCAAGAAGATAATATTTATTAAGGGTTATAAATAACATGAAATTTTGGAAATCATGAAGAGGCACAACACAGAAGATTAAAACAGTTTTTACCAAATACAGATTTCTCTTAGGAATTCATCGGATAAACAATCCGAAATTAGAAAAAAGGATAGGAAATACGAAATAAGAATGAGCTGACCATTCAACAATATACTGAATGTAACAATTTATTGCTAATCACGCGTTTCCCGCAAAATATGAATAAGTAAAAATGAATACATTTTTTTCGACAACGATTCATTAAAATTGACATGAATTACAAATAATTAATACTTAGTATAGAATCATCATTGAAGTTTATCTCCTGTTTTTGAAAAAAAAAAAAAAAAAAAAACAACATCTGGAAACCATGTATAATATGGAAATATTTTTTGAAAAATTGAATAACTAAATAAAATAATCTGTGATTTTTAAGTATCTAAAAGTATTTTCGATTGCGGTAATGTTTCGGTAAATATCAGGAGCTCCTCCGTTTTACATGAATCAGATTTTGCCTCGAAGATTTTAATTATGAACTTGACAAATAAAAATATTTTAGTGATAACACTGATTCATTCGATAAACCGACAAGATATTTTTGAATTTACCATACATGTTTAACATTCCACCAGATTAACCTAAACTATGCTTTAACCATCTATAAATATACAATTAAGAATCATACATCGGTAGGTAATATTCGGAGAGGACAAAGGAACAAATAAGGCGTGTAAATAAGTAATAGAATTGGCATTAAAATGGTTACAATTTACTAAGTTATACACAGATGTAGACAGGAACAACAGGCTATTACAATAGCAGCTAAGTAAGTATACATATATACATACATATATGTGTGTGTGTGAGTGAGTGTGTGTGTGTGTGTACATATTATTCATGAAACTAATACCGACTCCACTCCTAGTCCTATAACCGTTTTCATCTATTATTCAACATTTCACTCCCATTTCACACACCACGAACCACAAAATTTAAATCTCAGTTTATTTTCACTAAACATTCGCACAGCGAGAAATCAGAGAGGAAAAGGATTTTTCTAACAATTCCCTCTACAAGCAAGATTCTACCCAGCCCCAAGAATTAATGTTGGATAGTCTCCACCATCCCTCTGTTTGTTTCTCGCATCCGCTGATGAAAAACACAGACGTGTTCAAAAATTCCGAACTTGGAGCCTCAATATACGTGCTTCATTTTTGTCACGTGTTTAATATTAATAAATGTTTTTCGTAAAGATTACATCGGTATACATTCTGTTGACTTTGTTTTATTGTCCAACTTTTATACTCTATTATCTCTCTCTCTCTCTCTCTCTATATATATATATATATATATGGTTGGTGCAAAAATAATGACGTTACAATGTCGTTTTTCGACGTTAAAAAATACGCCAAAAAAGACATTATTACATCATTATTTTTGCACCAATCTAATATATATATATATATATATATATATATATATATATATATATATATATATATATATATATATATCAGGGAGCAGTTACAGTTGTTCCAAGGAGAGAAACGAGTATATATTAAAATATATATAAAAAAAAAACAGGAAAGAAACCGCAAAAGTTTTTGGTTTTAATGTGGATATTTAACTGAAATGCTTTATTTTCCATAATTTTGCAACACGAGTTTCTGATATCACAACTTTGTTCAGGCAATGATATTTTCACATGTTATTAAAATGAATTAATAAATATTCTCCATTTTAAGCATTCTCTTTTTGTGTGGTAGTGATACAAATGTCTTAATTGAAATGGCAGGGAGAGATTAAGATTGGTCCGAGACCGTGTGAGGAAATTTATCTTAATTCTTATCTTTTAATGATCTATGTGTTTTCTTAAATCTATACTCATTCTATTTTATTGTGTGTGTTTTTGTTTGTGTGCGTATGTGCATGTATATACAGAGACAGAGGCAGATAGACAGGCATAGAACTTCGATAAATTACGGTTGAACCAAATTATAAATTTTTAGTTACATCAAATATAGATTTTGTCTATTTATGGTGGATCCTTCGGTTATGTTTGTGTGTGGGTGTGTGCATATGTGTGTTTATATCTATCTATCTATCTATCTATCTATCTATATATATATATATATATATATATATATATATATATATATATCAGCTATACATCAGAGACCAATGCAAGATTCATATATGTACACATACATTATTTAAAAAAAAACAATTTACAAATCCACATTTAAAATTTTACTTATTAATATGGTTAATTGAAGGTATTTCATGTCTTCTAGAAAAAAAAATACCGTTTGAAACTATTAAGCAAAACCAAATCATCACATTTTATTTCAATAAAAAAGGCAATAAAATCATCAAACATTGACCAACACGTGTAATAGAACAAATTACAATCACGTAAAAGACTTTGAATCCTTTACATTTTAATGTAGTGACAGTTCTTCAGAATAACTGTCAAAAAATCTATTATCCATTGAATTTGTTTGTTTTTTTGTTTCTTTTTACTTCCACAGTTTCAATTTTTGGCAGAATACATTTAATTGCTTCCTATAGGAATGTTTTGTTGTTATATTGTTTGCAACCTTCATATGATTTCATCCTCGCAAGTGACCATAGATTGTCGGTATGACTTAGATCATGACTTGATCGTGGCCATTACATTATCTTCTCTCCTGTAAATATTGTATGTCCAAAGAATTCCCGGATAAGCTTAAATAATTCGGGAGAAGTATTGTCATGAATGAATTGACACTTCACTTTGAATCTGTGAGACTGGGACTCGTACATTGCATAGCAATTCTTGTTCATAAAATTTGAATAGTTAGTACTGTTTTGTTTAAATCTCTCATCTGCTTTGAATGTTGCAATACTGGCTTGGTCAATAATTGTGAACATCCTTTTGACAGCCTCACACCACCCTATGGAAAATCGCTGGAAAAACGAAATGAAAAAATAATAAAATTTCACTTAGCCCTCATATTTAAGGAAAGATATTTACACAAATGTCGCTTCATATATATATATATATATATATATATATATATATATATATATATATATATATATATATATATATGTATATATATATATATATATATATATATAAATATATATATATATATATATATATCTTTCCCTCTCTCTCTATACATACATACATTTATATATATATATATATATATATATATATATAGAGAGAGAGAGAGAGAGAAACAGAGAGAGAGAGCATTGCTGTCCCCATGTAGCAGAACATAGTTTGCATAGCTATCTGCTTCATAGCATAAAATTCAATTAGAAAAAAAATGATGCATTATGTTCAACCGATTATTCTTGTGTCTTAAATCTCTATCATGTAAAATCAGTTGTTTAAAGATAAATATTCCCAATGTTTAGTGAATATCTATTTGATATGAATGCTGCAAAGAGAATTAATTAAGCATCCTTGAGAAATA
>OZ010571.1:27618468-27623468 GCA_963932145.1 Acanthosepion lycidas
GAACATTAATCCATCAATATGGCAGTAAATGCAAGAAAATCAGTTCACCGATGGGAAAGAGGCTTGATGCAATAGAAAATATTTTGACAGCAGGATAGTAAGAATACCATGTGTCGAACCTTTAAGCAAGAGCAAAGAGGTAGTGAAAAGCAAAAAAAAAAGGAAACTCATAATTAACATCTCGAAATGATATCTGAAATTACGTTAGTAGATTCTGATGAAAGAGAAGAGAGCTTCCAAAACAGATATTTCAGGACATATTAAAAGCAAGAGGGCCAAAGGAAAACAAAAATTCTACCTAGCTTGCTTGAGTAAATTGATGGCGAAAGAAGCATTAGGTGATTTGCAAAGAACAGGAAGTTTTACAGAGCCATGATCGCTAAAACCCTGAAGTGACACGGCATAGTGAAGAAGAATAATACAATATGTATCAGTATTTCAACAGTGCAAATATTTTTGATAAATAATCCTCCCTCATGGCTGATAGATAAAATTCACCGCGTAATTTGTTTTGTGATAAATTCGCCCCAGAAGTATGCACAAATTTTGATTAATCATTAAAATTGTTACAACATTAACAGATTTTTGCGTTGAATCCTCTTCTTCTTCTTCTTCTTCTTCTTCTTCTTCTTCTTATTATTATTATTATTATTATTATTATTATTATTATTATTATTATTATTATTCATGTTTCCAATGATAATACATGCATTTTATTCGCAAATAAATGCGTATATTATCGACTGATGACGTGAAATTATCCGCATATATGTATGTATAGCTGGCCACTCGTATTCGATGATACCTGTCTACTAGGGTGCATTTTGAGTTTAATCGACACCCACAGATCCAACCTGTGGTTTATACTGCGCAAACCTTATTTACGGCTTGTCGGGAAGAGCATGCTATCTAGCGTGATCAGCAATTTGAACAACTCCAGCACAAGGCCAGCACGCTGAAGCCCTCTTACTAGCACAGCTATCGATGTCCTGCAAACGTTCCGTCTACCCAATTTCACTCACAAGGTTGGGTCAAACCGTGGTATTTTTTCAGGGACTTTCCAAAGGTACCGCACGCTGGGATCGACCTCGATCCATTCCGATTACATCCTGATAAATCGACTATGGTGAGATTCGAACCCGAGTCTCCTTGTCAGAATGTGAAAGTTCTAACCACTTGGCTATGTATAGTTATATAATAACTACACAAGGTAAATGACTGCTTAGAATATCCTTATCTGATAAAGATAGAGTTAATAGATTTCAGACGTCTGGTATTGTATGCCTTGAAACTCTGAATAATATACTTGTATAAATAAATGAAAGAATATATAGACACGTATTTGATTAATATTTTGTATAACTGAATCAATTACTGATTTCATATTTGACATATCAGCCTGGTCTTATTTTTATTCTATAGTATTCACCATGTTTTCGTTTATTGTATTTTTCATCGTTGCCACGATTTGAGATATAATAGTAACTACAGAATTTATAATTTATTCATAGCTATACTCATTTCTTGTATAATATTTATTATACTCGTATATGTCTCTTCAGACAACCTATTATATATTGGATTAATATTTAATAAAAGATTCATATCTGAAGAGTCATTACATTGAATTGGTATATTATAATATTATAAAAGCTGGGCATTGCGCTGGTTCGTGGACAATGAAAAAATATTTACCCTGTTAGCAAACTATTTAGGTTAAAAGGACATAATTTCGGCTTGCAAATACCGGAGATATTTTATATATTAGGTTGGTGTAAAAAAATAATGTCGTTTCTCACATATGTTCTTACTATGTGAGAAAACGACATTATTTTTGCACCAACCTACTAGAAATGATATAATTTCTGCATCTGTAAAAAGACAATCATAAACGCTGAAGTTTTCTATGATTTCACTGGCAAATATACATTTCACAAATATGGTTCCCCTCAGTTTAAGTCGTGTTTGTTGGCCATAACTGAAAGACATGTCTATCCAGTGAAGCTCGGTAATCAGCACAACAATTAATTTTGTGAAATAAGTATTTATTTACTCATTACCCAAATTACACATTAATTTCGAGATATTTACAAACATGTATTAGCTAGATTTCTTTCATGTTTTGCACAATGTAATTAGATACCATTTTCCATTGTTTTCATTTGCAAGACAAACTTCTTCAATGCTTTCCTGCTGTTATTTTGAAATTGTCTGCTTTTTACCCTTTCAATTTTAGCAATTTTGGGGTCCATTTTCTGCAAATTTGTTCACATTATGATTGTTCCCAAATTCGTTTCAACTTTTTAACAATTTATAGAGATCTGTTCCCATCAAAATAACTGTAAAATAACTCGTAATAGTATATATTTCTTACTAACCATGGCTCTTTAGATATCTGAAATTTAAGCTAATGTCAAAGTATAGATCATTGTAATTATTTATTTACAATACAATGAACAACGCAGGGTTTTCATAATGCAGTCGCACAAAAATAAATATTTTTAAAACAACAGAAGACAGCACTTTATTTCGTCTACCGAGTTGATTATTCTAGTTCTACGTGTCATGCCTCTTCTGGATGTTTCAGTTATCTGCCTTTAACTCAACACTCTGCATTTGTTCAAAATTGCAGCAACCGGTTATTGAATTCACAGCACGTTGTGTTAAGTCACTGCATCCAACCAACGCTTTTATCCACTCGTTCAATACTTTTCTACAGCAGTGGTGAACAAAAAACTTGAGGAGGTGAGTTAAAGGGAGAATTAACAGTTGGGGCATCTGATAACTGATATCCAGTAGACACGGCACGTGAAACTGCAACAAAATTAGGTGGACGAAATAAAGGTTTCAATACAAAATTCCAATCACCTGAAAAGGGCGGAGGGTACAACGTTCGAAACGCCAGAAATATGACAATAAAGACGAGGGCAACTGTCCGAACAATTTAAATAATGTAAATAATTATAATGCCAAATCTTATAAATATGAAGAGAAGAAGAAAATATATTATAAGTCTAAATTCACCTGATATTCTTATCATTAAAATTTATTTATATTTGCTAAATTAGAGGAATGTCAGTTAATGGCAAGCGTTTTCTGAAAATATTTACAGTGTAACCCGGATAAAGGAGAAACCCGGATATAAGAGAGATTGTATCTGGTCCCAAATTAGAGCCTGTGTTAATGTATATATAATAGACCAAACCCGGATATAAGAGAAACCCAGATATAAGAGACTTACTTTCCGGTCCTGACAACTCTCTTATATCCGGGTTACACTGTACATACATAAATATATGATATTCAGTGGCTCTTGGTATATTAGGCAGATTTTATAGCTATAATAATGGAAACGCAAACGAACCAAATATAATCAGTTGAGTAATGGTATAAAATACGATTTCAATAATTGCGTTTCATATTCTTTTCATGTGAATTATATTATTATACTTGTATTTATCTTAGTATGATTTGCGTGTAGATTGTCAGGTTTTTGTATTTGTTTAAATGAGTCCAAGCTTAATTAGCCTCATCCACATACAAAAAAAAAGTTAAAAAATGAAGATAAGGCCTTATAATAAAAAAAAACAAATGTCAACATGCAGAACATTAATTACGGACATGGCCACAATATGATATACAGTTTATAATTTAAAAACGCAAGGATCATAATTTTCATATGCATACAGGTATACGCGCGCAGATATAAAATATACTTAACATCGAAATCTAGATATATTAGATGCAATCAGTTTGTGAAAAACAACATCTGAATTCACACAATTATAAAGGTAAAAAATTCAAGAACATATTAAGAGATTTCATGATTCCAAAAAATTAGAAATTTACAGACAAATGTTAAATAGTATTAACTTGACTATTTAAAGCAATGTGTGTTTTGATTCTTACTTAAGTTCAGAATAAGTTTGAAAAAAAAATACATAGAGAAGACTAATTATTTACTAGGTATATGTATATGTATATTTACTAAGTATATGTTAACAAGGTACAGGCCAATGTGTACAGTTCATATAGAGTTTCTAATTCCCTATTGTAAATATCCTACAGAACATGCAATTTTCATACGGATCCGGGTAACCTACAGGATTTAGTTCAGTTCGGAATTCTCTGCGGGTTACTCGGATCCATATGCACATTATGAAGTCCAGAGGCTGAAAACACTGAAAAGTTGTGATAGCAACAGCAAGCACGGAGACAGTTATTTCGAAAGTAAATAGCGTGAGCAAGACTTGAAGTTTTTAAATTGTTTGTTTTTAATTTAAATCTATTCAAACATATATCAACTTATCTGAGAGTACAAGAAAACTATGAAGTGGAATCTATTTTTTTGGCTAAACGTTGAAATAAAAATGAATATAGAAAGAATAATATAGTAAGGTAAAAAGATACAATTCTATGTGATTCTAAGTTCATTCTCATATTTTTCTTGTTTCTAAGCAGAATAACTACAAGTATTTCTGCTTTCGACTATAATTGTAATTAAACAATATTAATTTCTCATTCTCTACTGCTTATCTTATTATTGAACTATTTTATTACGATATGTATGTGTGCATGTGTGTGCGCGCGCGCATGCATGCGTGCATGTGTTGGAGGTACGCTCACGTGAGCTTCGGTGTGAGCGCGCATATGTGTTTAAAAATCTGATAGGGTATATTTGTGAAAAGGATATTGTGTATAAAGCCAAAAAGGCAAAAATAGCTCACCCGACGCCATTCGTCCTGTGATGCTGTTTTATCAAGGTATTTATATGCAACAGCAAATATATTATTAGCTTTAAAGAAATTGTTGTACGAGTCCTCCTTAACGGGAAAATAAGGTGAAACAATTCGATGTCTAATAAATGAAACGGGATATATATATATATATATATATATATATATATATATATATATATATATATATATATATATATACATATACTTTATCTGATGAAAATATATTTCCAATTGAGCACTGTTGGTTAGTTCTATAAATAA
>OZ010571.1:27625968-27643468 GCA_963932145.1 Acanthosepion lycidas
CGTAATGCCGAGTATACGACGTACGCAGTACTGGTGGAATCTCTTAAGCTTTCCATTTGTCTGCCGTAAACAACCAACGTTTCACAAGCATAAAGAGGTGCTGTAAGCACGATAGACCTTTAGCATTTTACTCAAGGAAATTCCATGCTGTGACCACCGAGGTTTATTCAGTTCTGTAAATGCATCGTTAGCTTTTTTATGCAGTTTGAAATTTCCACGTCAAGATTGAAGAATATGCTCAAATTTCTCCCAAGATACACACACGCATACACAGCCTTCAAGATTTCACCATAAAAAAAGATGCTTGGTTCACGATATGGCTTTCTTAGAGCTGTCTTTTTTCAAAATAATAGTCAATCCCTTGAAATGCAGGAATTAGATAAGACATCCATGAGATGATACATATCTTCTTTCGAGTTAGCCACAGGATCGCAGTTATCAGTAAATCCCTGATACACAAGTTATCTTCAACTTCGACTTTTCATCAAATCTAATGTTAACAGCCTTCCTGTTGAACGATAACGAATGTAAATAGCAAGGTGGAAGTTTTTAAAGGCCTGTTCAAAAACAATAGAAAAGTACAGGGAAAATATGATAGGAGTCGGAATGTCGCCCTGCTTCACTCCATTTTCAACTGTAGCCGGCTCAGATGACTTTACACCAAAATTAATGCATGCCTTCATATCATAAGGAAACAAGCGAAGAATGGAAACAAACTTTTCGGCACATCTCAGCTTCCCTAAAATATTCCACAAAGACTTTCTGCTTACGATATCAAATGCAATTATCAAGTCAAAAAATACCTGGTAGTGATCCATATTCTGCTCACCACACCTTTCTTGAAGTTATCTGGCTGTTAAAATATTATCTACTGTGGGACGTCCAGCCCTAAAGCCCGACTCTGATTCCGCAAGGGCTTCATTAGCAATGTGGTGCAACATGCGATGCAGCAGAACTCCACAAAAACCATTGCTGACAACAGACACCAGCAATATTTCACAATAAATTCCACAGTCGTCCCTATCCCTCTTGATCTTCTACAAAACAACCAGTCATCCGTAACACTGTTATTACTCTAGGCATCTAACAACAACGAATAAAGCTGATGCAAAAGACCTTCTCCGTGTTTAAAAATCTTGGCACGCAACCTATCCATTGCAGGTCACGTAACCTTTCTGACAGCATTTTCAATCTTTCATTTTCCGCGAGAAAATCTTTATCAGGCTTTTCAGGTATAGATCTGATAAACTCTTCGTCAGCCTCTTAGTTTTTATTAAGAGATACGTTAAAATGTTCACCCCATTTCAAAAGTATCGCATCGGGATCTCGTATACTTTTTGGCAATCCTTAGTCCTTAGAGGAGCAGCAAGTGAAGTAGAAGGTCCGTAAACTTCACGAAGTAGATTGTATAGGGCCTTACTACCTTCACATCCGACACAAACTGCATAGCATCAGCTTTTTCACGCCACTATTTCTTCTTCAACGTGCGCAGATTTCTCTATATATCAGTTTTTATTGTCTTTAACTAGGCCTTAATTTCCTTTTTCAGATCACAAGGTAAATCACTATGAAGTAATGAAGAGTTGAGATTATTTATATTATCCGGACTATTGACCTTATTTTGTCGCCATATTTATTACAACATTTCGGTCGTTGTATCCTCACTGGCGTAGACTGTTGTAGTTCCACATGCCACGTCTAATGGATGTCAGCTATCTCCTGTTAATTCCCCTCTCCAAGTTCTCCACTGCTTTAACAAGGTATTGAACTCACACTCTTTGGGTCCTGTCACTGGATCTAACAAACGCAGTGACAGGACACAAAGAGTGTGAGTTCAATACGTGGTTAAGGCGGTGGAGAACTTGGAGAAGAGAATTAACAGGAGATAACTGATAACTGACATCCATTAGATATGGTATGTGGAACTAAAACATTCTACCCGAGTGACCGAAATAAAGGGTCCAGTTCGACATTCTAAACACTGACGAAGACCGGAGCGTACAACGGCCGAAACGTTGTAATAGATATGGCGACAAAGATGAGTACAATAGTCCGAATAATATAAATAGTGTACATAATACCTCATCTCAGAAATATAGACAGATACAGAGTTGAGTTTATTTTTTCCTTTCCAAGAGCATTTCTATGTGCTTTTCATTCTGATCAAACCAACGCTGATGCTTCTTATCAATAAATCCAAAAAACATCATCACATGCCTTGTACACTGCCTACAGGAAAGAAGCCTTATTATTTTGATTTACTAAAGCATCGATATTATTGACTAGATTATGTCTAACCCCAGAAACTTGCAGGCGGCTAACATTAATGCTCTTTGAAAGTGATGTCACTCCACGTCTTTGTTTTTTACGGAAAACACACTTAACTCTTTCTCTTCTCAGACGATGGTCAGTCTAACATTCGGACCCACGCATCACACACACAATACATAGATCCTGTACATCATGGCGCCTCACAAGAACATCTTCAATCATGTGCCACTGTTTTGACCAAAGATGCATCCATGTTGTCTTATATTTGTTCTTTTGTTGAATCATTGTGCTACCAATGAACAGATCTAGTTCCGTGCATATTTACAACAACAGCAGACCATTGATGTTGCACTTTCCAAACACACGTTTATCAAGAACTTTACGTGTCTCACAGTTGCAACCACCCCTCAGTGAATTAAATTCCAAATTGATTTTCTAATAGCAAAAGCAACACCTGGTTATCATTTTCCCTACTTCGTCTCTCTCCAGAAAGCAGTATAGACACAAGATTTCTTCATCAGATCACCATCCCCAAGAAATATAGTTTTTGAAAAGCCTCAGAATCCATATCATATTTTTGGAACTGCTTAGCAACTAGTGGACATCTTCTTTCAGGTCACTGTATATTTGCTTCAATATCAGGTAAAGTACACACATTCCAGCAAGCAAAATTGAGTGGTTTGCAGACAGTAGCATGATGACGACCGGGCCCAAGCTCCGGCTCACTGGGACACTTTACTAAGGTTAAGGAGGATATCACTTCCGGTGGTTTAAACTATGTCCCAGTGCCATTTCCAACCTGGCTTCAGTTTGGTGGATGGGATAACTATTTAGCTGGGATCAGCTAAATAGTTACACCACCCCGGCCCGGAGTGTACATGGGAAAAGCAGCAATTAATAGGTGGTACCACGCTCCTCAAAACCTGTCCTTACCCAGGACACACACACACACACACACACACACACACACACACATATATATATATATATATATATATATATATATATATATATATATATATATATAATTATCGAACTAAATTGGTAATGTTGTTTTACCCAAATATTGTTCGTAACATATACAAAATCTATATTATTATCTCATATATTTGTGTGTATGTGGTCGTGGGCATATAATTGCGTGTTTATGTGTTATGTGTATTTTGTTATAGGAATAAAACTACACATCTGATATTAATTAAGTCATCAAAATAATGCCTGTATCCTTTAATATTGTAGTTTTATAACAAAAATTTTGTAATTAAATGTCATTTCTCTCGTGAAAGTCAGAATTAATATGAAATCAGGTAAAGTTGAACCTGATTAAAACCTTTGAAATACAAGATATGATTGTGATATGTGTTATCTGTAAAATCTATATTAAATATTTCATCATTTATACAAACATATTTCACGTAAGATACTTAAACAGCTACACCGTTTTATCTCAACCTGCCACGGATTTTTCTTATTATGTTGAGTAGAACAATACGATTCCCTGATTAATCAATAAATGTGAAGCTTATAAATGAGATTCACTTCATATGCGAGGAAGAGCAACAGATAAAAATAAATATCTGCCGAGAATTATATTGACAGATTAATCATCAAATATTTTGACACTAATAAAAATATTTTTGAATCTGTATGCATAAAAAATTGACTATGTACTATTGATCGAGATAAAATTACGTGGATTACGTAACGGCCGTTTAGTGATATCACTTAATAGTTTGACAGATGTGGCTAATCAGTCAATCAGTTTCCTGGAGTTAAAGTGAGGCTAAATCTGCCACCAATAGCTTTTGGCTTCATGATGCAGCATACGAGCCCGTGGCGGTCTTTTCCTTTTGTAGTTACGAATCTCAGCGCTCATGACTCGCCGATTCTTATATTGAGAACAATATGTCTCTGTGAGTAACATAGCTGATAAATCCGCAATCTTAAACCCCGCAATCGGCTCAAATTTGGAATCATACTTATTATAAAACCCAGGATCTGTGTGTGTGTGTGTGTGTGTGTGTTCCTTTATATATGGGATCGGATTTCCTACATTTTTCAACCGATTTCAACAAAACTTCACTTTTTTTTGGCAGATAGTGTTTTTTATTGTCTTGCACACTTTTTTCTTTATTTTTACATTCAGAATACTTTTAAAATTTCATTTACATTTTATAATAAAATTCTATTCAATCGGTAGACCCATAACGATTGAAAACAATGTTTTTGTTTGAGTTTGGTTTTTCGCCAATTTGTAAAAAAAAAAAGAAAAAAAAATAATTAAGACAGGCGTGTCCGTCAACCTTAAACAATAATCTTTGTCAATTTTATTTTTTAGTCTTTATGATGGTCGATACTTGATCTATCTCTTACTGTTCCATCCCCGGGCAACGCTGGGCTCTACTGCTTAGTCTTAAATATGGCTTCTCCAAAAATACAGAAGAATCCCCTGCATCTACATTTCCTGTTAAGTATTATTACGTTTAATACCCTCCCCATGAACAGATATGTTCTACAGTTGTTCTGCATGGGGTTTGTATAAATATATGTATATGATGTTTTGTATCACTGATACAAACTATCTCTCTCGGTATAAAACTCTCTCTCTCAGTGTAAAACTCTCTCTGAGAACAAAAAATGTTTGTTAATCGATTTTTGTCTGAGGAAAACATTCATACTTCATATGTTTTACACGAATGCAATTCATTCACTACTTATTATTTTCCAATTAATGAAATGAAACTTAAATATATGACTACAAATTATTTAATAAGCTTACTATTGTTGTCAAAAATACCATTTTCATTTTCCTAATTTTCTAATATGAAAATTAATGCATGTATGAAAAGTTCATTGAATTAGAGCTTCAAGTAAATTATATTTTCAAGTAAATTCTATCTTCTATTCTTGAGTTTTGTTTGTTTCTTTAACGGCATATCAACTCATTATGGGTCATTTAATGCTTAGGTTATTTGTTTTTTCTTGTGATATATTTCCAGCAATGTATTGCTGTTAATTTTTTTCCAAATGATGTATTGCTTGTATGTTTTAATTCTGTGAAAATTTATTGATGATTATTGTTTGTAAAGTATTATATATGTTCAGGTTTTGAAATGAGTTTAACGGTTTCCTGTGAAAAACACCATTTACTCGGATGAAGAAAAAATAGCGTAATAATGATTGTCTTTCACGTATGCAAAAAATGTCTCCATGCAAAAGACAACATCAGACAATTTCCTCGTTTGAAATAATTTTGGAAAATTTCATAAGAATCATGAAATGTATATCAAGATTGTCATTATGTATTACCCTCCTAAACGCTATATGATATTATTATTTTAGATGTTCAAAACGCAAAATATTCCTTAGACTAAACATCAAACAAATCGCATCTGAGTTATCAGATGTAGGTGAAAAGATATCCCTACGAAAGGCTCGAAATATTCTTGAACATGAGTTTACGATTTTACATGTACATTTGAAGTTTGCGAATGATCAACTTGAGAAGAATGAAAAATTTTCTAAGAGAGTATTGTGTTTCAACAAAAGAAAAATTGATATATTCGAACATGTCGGGGTTGCACAGAGATAAGGGGAATTGGAGAGTTTCAAAATAACACTAAACTTATATTGAAGCAAGGCAAGTGACGTTGAATTTTTCGAACAGTTATCCGGCAACAGGTTCTGAAACATTAGCTGAAGTATGTCATCACGGAAGAAAGCAATACGGCATCATGAAAAAAAGCAATATATTCATATATTGAGTCACAACCTTAAATGGTTAGGAATGAACTGAATATGGATTGTCATTGGGTATTCTTACGGGACAAACTTTCCAGAATGGACTTCAAATGAGGAAAATATGATTAGAGGAAAACAACGGTGATTTTTAATCATAGATAGTTCAAGATGAAAAACTTGATTCGTTAGAAGATTTGTGTGTAAGGAAAAGAAATTCAAGGAATCTCCAACTAATAGTGGTTACGTGTAAAGTGTGGGTTAGGAAAAAAATGCACGCCATTTACATTATTCAGACTATTTTCCTCATCTTTGTCGCCATATTTATCACAACGTTTCGGCCGTTGTACGCTCTGGCCTTCTTCTGCATGTTTGAATGTCAAACTGAACACTTTATTTCGTTCACTGGGCTAAACTGTTCTAGTTCCACATCCTATGTTTTAATGGACGTCAAATATCAGTTATCTCCTGTTAATACCCCTCTGCAAGATGTCCACTGCTTTAAAGAGGTATTGAACTCACACTCTTTGGGTCCTGTCACTGGATCTAACCAGAGTCTTTATCCACTGTGCCATATGTCCTTGATGACACATGGCACAAGGGATAAAGGCGTTGGTTAGATCTGTTTAAGGTAGTGGAAAACTTGCACATGGAAATTAACAGGAGATAACTGACATCCATTAAAACATGGCACGTGGAACTAGAACATTCTACCCCAGGGAACGAAATAAATGGTTCAATTCGACATTCCAACCACTTGAAGAAGACCAGAGCGTACAACGGCCGAAATGATGTGATAAATATGGCGACACAGATGAGGACAATAGTCCGAATAATATAAATATTGTACATAATGCCTCATCTGAGAAATATAGACAGTTACTGGAAATAAATACGTATAATATGAATTATGAATAATTACAGCGATTGTAGAAAGTTATTCCATTAGAAGAATGCACTACTGAGTTTAAGGCAACAGTAAATTTGCCGCTACTATTTTTGTTTCATTTTAGGGTTGAATTTAAATTTTTTTTAAAGAATATAGTATGCTTATTATTCAGTGTTAAATCTAAATATATATATATATATATATATATATATATATATATATATTATTTACCAAATAATCATATAATTACAGCCGAAAAAAGATAATTCATATTCATCCTTAATAATAATTTTCGCAATCTGTATTCTTCAGCAATTTCTACACACTAAATAAATACGTATTTCCTTAACATATTTTTATCTTGTAAAATGGTAATTTGATATGCAAACAAATGCATCCGTGCACAGAATCTTTTATTTACAAATATTTCTGCATGAATGTCCTTTTTTAAAAATATATATTTGTGTCTTATCTTCTGTTAACAATTTCATAGATTACGACGATGACATTGTTCCTATTTTTCCTATCTTTCTGCTTGACTTGCATAGCGGTGTTTTCTTACCTATTATTGTGGATTGTTTTACTTTTTATAATCATAGGAATAGGATTATTTCGTTTCCGTTTATATATAGCTAAAATAAATTCGTTTTTTTATGATTCTTCCATGTCTTTTCATCGATTCCCTTGCATAAAACCAGCCGATAAATTATTTTTAAACGTGTCATAATCATCCAAAATTTAGTACAAATAACCTATTTCCTCCTATCTTCTTATAATATTATATATTATCTCCAATTTATATTATTATACTGTTTTAGCTTCAAATTCATTGAGACTCTGGATTGTTACAAGGTTTTTATTCTGGAATTCTTCTTTTAAAACCTTTGTATGTTTTATTTTTTTTCTCATGGAGTTTTATTACGATACGCTGAAGAATTAACTTTCATAATTGTCTTGATTTCTTTTGACTGCGTTAAGTTGGGAATGAAATCAATTGTATGTACATTTCCTTCCATAGTTTGCTTCTGTATTATCAAGCTAACACTAATTTCTCCTATAGCAAAAGACTTTTCAACGACTATCAAAATTGTCCTCTTCCTGACAAAACTCTTCTCAACCTCGACATCAACATGGACAAATATGTGCTGCTTAGTTTACTATAACTTTATATTTTTTGATGTAATGAAAATAATCTTGCATTATATATATATATATATATATATATATATATATATATATATATATATATATATTGTCCATTACATTCACTTACGGGCTAATACCCTTGGGAAAGGTATGAATCCTCTTCTTCTCCCTCCAGCTATCGGTAAAATAGTAGGACAGTATTACTATTTATTTTACTGTAGCACATGAGTTTTATTCAATAGTTTATATTATTACTCTCACATATGTGTTGACAATAAGCTACTAAATTGCTTTGATTCTCTGTAAGTAGTGTTCATCCGAGAGCAGTTAAGTCTTTATGATAGAAGAACACGTACTGCAACCAAACAATAGAATTAATGTCGATAAGAATAATCGGAATCGCTGGAGAAAATTTTCAAGGAATTAAGCAATGTGGTAGAAGAAAAATAGAAAAAGAGCTGCATTTTCATATCTGTCATCTTGCATGACATTGAGTGCTGAGTAATTTCCATACAGAGAAAAAAGAAACTCGAATCTATAGAGATATAATTTTATAGCTGTTTGCTGAGAACATCAAAAAAATAAAAGATGTGCTAGTGTTGGTATTCCAAATTTAAAAAAAATTAAAAAAAACTCAAAATATATTTTACTTAAAAGCAGAAAGTAAAGGCTATTGAGTTCTGCGACAAATTATGAATACTGAAAGCAAGAAACACCTAATGATTACTTGTGGTATTTGTTTAGTAATAAAAATGTAAAGAAGCAAGAAGTTCTTTTCACTTGTATTTATAATTCGCCGTTCTTTTGAACTGGCGGGTCTTTTTAAACCGGTGTGATTTAAATGTTTAGTAAATAAGACGTATTCCTCCCTTGCCATCTTTTGAGATGCTTCCTGTGTAAGTAGAGATTTTGTCGTTCTACTGCTGTCATCAATCTTTTTTTTTAGCCAACAGACCAAGGTCTATAGAGTGAAGGGGATAGTAGAAATGATTGAGCTTGTTATCTAGTTTGTGAGAAATGACGCCAGTTCGGGTAAAGGATTGTTCGTAAAGAGACAAACCTATTTCATGAAGGTTATTTTTGAGTTGCCAAATGCAATGGCAGTTGTTTGGCTCCTTAATTTGAAATTAAAAAATAACGCTCCAAATAACGCCTAAAATTATATAAACAACTGAAGGATTATTATTTTCCTATTTATTTTTTAATTTGAATTTTCATTAAGTCTGAAAATAGTTAGGACCCCAGACGTATCAGTTTGAACTGTACATATAATAATGCTTCAATGCAATATACCAATTCACAGGGCAAATAATTTGTAATAAATGTACTTTAAAATATTTCAGTTTTGAAGAAATGAAAACCAGTATTGAAAAGTTAAAGTATGGCTGCTTTTATCTTTCTAAAATTACAAGCTTCCTTAAAAGTTCTAACGTAGGCAATTAAAAGAAAATGAATATTCACTATATATATATTATTTTTTTAAATTTTTAATCGGTATCACCCCATGCAAGACAGCAAAGCCACTAAAACACATGGTTTTACAGAGTGTAGAAGAATTGATAATGAGCGGAACGAGAAAAGAGTAATCAGAACTGGAGGAAAGTGTGAGTTACATTGCATTTAATTTTTTGGAGATTAAAGTTAGCTAGAAAGCAAAATTTCTACAAGAGAGATTTTACTATGACCTTAAGAATAACTCCGATATTTTCATATTTCTCTAATTTTAGTTAGAGATTCAAATAAATGACTCAACATCTAGAGGAGAAGTTTCAATTGAAAATCGTCCGTAGAAACCTCCTCGATATGGTTAGAGCGTCAAGGGATATTTAGTTGTAAAGCGTCATGATCGGTTACGCTCTGAAGAGAAAAAACACATGACTGAAGACGAAGAGGAATATTATTTATAATTTGAACTGTTTATTTCATATTTTCGTCAATATTTCCTATAGCATAATCAGTCATCATGCATTCATTTATTTAGTATTATCTTTTTACTATTCAATTTTAGCTATATAACAAATATATTAAATGTAGGGTAAATTCTATAAACTTACGCTTGCCGTCCTCGATTCTTACAATATTTTTGAAAACGAGAAAGAGAGAAAGAATGAAAGAGAGAGACAGAGACATCTATTAGAAAAACGCATTTTATGCACTGGAACTTTGGCGTGTTTAATTTCTTGTTTTGTTTTTTTTTAATCTCTTACTGATTTTTTCCATCTTTCTTTCCCAGCTTAGTTGTTTTTTTTTTGTTTTTTTGTTTTTTTTTTATCGCGCTTAATTTTGTTACTATTGTTCCTCTAGGTCTTTTTTTCTTTATCACGAACGTGACTATATACTCTAATCTCTTTTCACATTGTTATTATTTAACAAATCTTTCTTTTGTTATAAAGCAATCATGTGCGTATATATATATATATATATATATATATATATATATATATATATATATATATATATATATATCCTTTCTTGACATTTCCCCCTCCTTTCCCCTTCAACTTCATCTCCAGGCTTCAATCAAATTTTGCATCCAAGAGATGCAGCTCAGCGGAAATTGCATTGGTGGACCTAGATTTGTTTCTTGCAGTGAACAAACATTTTCAATGGAGTATTTGCTTGCACAAAACAAACATTCAAACGAACCAATCAGCGTCAGGAACAATGTCTGTGCGCGAACGGACACATGCACATCGGATGGGTGAGTGCACAGGCATAAAAAGACATGCATCTTTACATTTGCTGGCAGAACTGTAGGCATCGTTATGAGAGCTTAACTGATGGGTTGTGTAAGAAAGGGGTCTATTCTTTGGAAATGATTATATCTACGTCTATTTCTTTTTATGTTGTTTTTCCTTGTCCGTGAGCATGTGTGTATCACAGTAAATGCACGGAAAGCCGTTATAAGATACAGTGCTTTTTATCATCAAATAAAGTTGTCAAGTACCGAATGAGTAGATTTTGCTATTGAATGTATAGTATGCAGTTAATCTTAGTTGTAGAAATTGCAAGGAAAGCATATTTATATTTACACATTGTGAGAGAATTAGCTGAATAGAGTACATACGTCATATATCATATAAAGACTTATTCTGAAATGGCTTACTATCATGTCTATGTATTTAGGAAAATCAATAACGTTTATTTTTTGTTCATTATTTTCCAATAGAATGTCTTTATTTATATAAAATACACACGTCCTCAGTTGGCCACGAGTCATTATTAACATGACCCACAGTTACTACAAAAGCAAAACTTAGAGAAGACGATCACCATTTGTTGCAGGCATATCATCTCTTGTTTAGGCAGCGTGTAACAGATTTTATTAAGAACAGTTGCCTGAGAAAAATCTGCTCGCCAAAACAAAAACAATGAACAGCTCTCCACTTCACTTCAGATATTTTTTTTAGTTAAAGATTTGAAAAACGATGTCTGTTCTTGTCGACAATCTCTTCTTTATAGAGGCTAATTGACTTCAAAATAACAGACTTATTTATATGGTCCATCAAGATACTTTCTTAAATCTGATAAAAACAATTAGGACATAACAAGGAACTTCATCAAATAAGAAAAAAAAAACACTTAATTTGAAAACATCTAAAAATAGCAACAAAAATGCGTGGCACATATAACTAGTCTAGAAAAGCATATAATCAACACTGTCAATTGTAAAGAACTTAGAAAGAAACAACTATCAATATTGGAAAAATATGTAACAGTACACCAACGATGCATAATTTTTTAAAATTTCTCTAACTAATAATTACAAATTCCTAAATTTCTATTAAACATTGTCGAATGCTTTGTGTATAGAATCGTTTAACTTTACTATTAACATAACCATCTGCATATATTAGATTTTGTTTTATTCTCCATTAGCATGATGGCAATTTTAAGTGGAGCTGATTCAAATAATATAATGTTTTATGTTCGACGCGTCGGTTGCCTCGACTACACAGTACGATGGATAATTTGCAGAAAAATGAAAATAGTACTCACGTCTCATTTTAAAAGATATATTTGCCAACATTACATGAAAATATCTTGAAAAACTAAAAAAAAAATTAATAAAATCGTTATTGGCTAGAATCACGGCACCAGACGATTTTGAGGAATGCTGACATAATCGTTGCTTTCTGTTTTTTTGTTTTTTTTGTTTTTTTTTGTGTACACAGCGATTTACAGGTTACTCGATCAATTGTACACACACATAATAAAAAGTGGTTTGCAGTCTGGGGCGGTAGTTAGCCAGGTGCAAGCGTTAATGTGGTCGCAGGAATTGTCTGACAACCTGCCTGTATATCATGGTTCAATGTCCTGTGTCCAGACATAGGGATACCAGAAGCCACCCGTTTGACCAACAGCAGCACCACCCCCTCATAGCACTTGATGTAGACCTCTGTGTTGAGACTGAGGTCATGTGGGAAGATGACTGGAGGCATAACGCCGTCATCACCAGTAATCATTCCAGATATATTCGTAACCACCATTACACTCCTCCGCCACTTTCTTCAGATCGACATACAAACACTCTAACATATTCGTATTGGAGATTTCAGCCCGAATGCCAAGCAGTACATTATTCCGTTTTCAAAATTAAGGCAGAGTGAAATGCGATATTGTGCTATTTTTCTCACAGTCTATGTCCACCTGTCGCTAGTGTACTGTGAAGTCGACAAAATAATAAAAAATAAAAAAAAAACAATTAATGAGCATGCGTGAAATTAAAAATACCAAATGGCGTCAATTTTCCCATTGCATTCTCTCTATAGAACACGTTTGTGGAACCCTATTACGCCTTCTTGTTTCATAATCAATTTGATCATCTAACATTTAATGCAATGTCAATCATTATCACCTGTCATCGTAAATAATGTTATTTATTGATCTCTCCACTTAATAGTGTTTTTTCTCATATTCTCTGAAATGGTGTTAAAACACCTAAGCGACATAAATAACCATAAATAATTTTCGACCTTCCTTATGATGTAAACCTGCACAAGTTATGCGTGATTTGTTAGTGGCAGAGTCGCAGATAGAGCGAAGCTGTAGTAATCATGGAACGCGAAAGGTATATATGGAACCAGGTATATGGAGGAATATTTGTAAATTTAAAATATGGCTATTGCTTTCTACATTTTTTAGGAAAACATTAATAAGGATATACAAGTAATATATAAATAACGCACATATTGATATCGACACTGGTTGCAAACAAAGCCCTATAACAACCATTTGGAATAATCGATCAGTGGTGTATGTCAATTCTTGTCCGACCAAAGCAACCTCAAATACAATCTAAAGAGGGTACTCATTTTATCGTCACAAATGTTGCATTAATACCAAGTGCCATGCCATTAAGTTTTTATAGGATCATATAATGAATACCTGGTTTTTATTTTATGTTTATTTTATTTATACTGGTATTTACAGTGCATACTAATGAGTTCGTTTGATCGTTTAATCCAATGATTGAGATCAACAGCAAACAATATGTCCCGCACCCTGGCTCTCACGTTTGTACGGCTTCAGATGGGTTGTAAGATGAACATTCATTACACCTGCCTATCGAAAATATTTGTTGTATATCTTGCATGCAGATTCGATTGCATTTTATTATTTTATCTGGTTTGCCTGGTAAAATGACGATGTTAATTACATAGCGATTGCTTCGACACCTATTTGGTAACAGTTCTACATTGTCCATATATTTCTCTGTCTGTGAAACTTTAATACCGTAAACATTTGAATAAATCAGAATCACCCACCGATTTATGACAGATGAAAGATTTTTCCAATTTGTCGACATAGATATTGGTTTCCTTTAGTATCTTTCAGGAAATCTTTTCAGTTTTTCTTGAAAGTGCAATCGTTTTCCAGAAATAAGTTTGGGAAATCAGTTCCTCTACAGAATCAACACACAACCAGAATATATATGGGATAGTTTTGATGGAATAGCCCATACATACCTTTCACCCCTCCGAAATAATTCACTCTACAACAAAATCACCAATTAACCAATCGACATCCTAGTTCCAGCAAACTAGACTTTTCATTGGCGCAAACCTCTAACACTAGCGAATTTAAGCGAAAATATCTTTTCGCGTCTAACGCTTGTGAGCCGACCTTTGGATCCAAATTTAAATGAATAGAAGCGACCTAATCGATTCAAGGCTGTCAGAATATCATCGTGGAGAAAACCCAAACTAATCCACGCCGGTCAAAATCTTAACCAGCTAAAATTTTCCCGCGCAAAATCCTCTGACTCAACAAACAGCATTTCGCTCTAACAGGAACAATTGCTTACGATACTAAAGAAAGTAAAATACCACACTACAATAATAAGTATTCGTAAACATTCAATCAAACAACTAAAGTTGCACAACTCATACAAGCCTTGGACAGTCATTTAAAAAAAGCATACGCATACACACTATTGACTGAACTGCCACAAAAGACATTTTTGTACACAACCAAACACTTAGATTAATTTCACACACAAAACTTAATAACAGTTTCACACACACTAAAACTTTGCATAAATACATTACATAATTCAACTCAACCATTCACACATGTTCAACAATATTTGAATCAATTTCTTTCTATATAAATCAATGTTATTGTTATACCTTTTCAACTATGCCCTTTTCACTCTGATTTCTTATGAATAATTTGCCTTCAGTATACATGTTTGTTAATTTGTTGTGGATGAATGTCTAAGACCATCAACATCACTACTCCTTTCGATAAAATAACTTGTGATAGCTTGAAAAACATTCGCCAGTCCGCAACAGTTTCATCGTCATGGACACTGTAATGAATGTGTTACACGTTTGGATTTTCAACAAGGGAAAATATCGCGACTGTTTTCTTAATATTTAAATTGGGGTCATAGGTTATCTTCTAATTTTCTATATGCATCTGAATCAACCATAAAGCATACCTCTTCATGGAAGGATTTCAGTGAGAGACTGTATGATTGAATATATGAAAACTTATCAGCAGCCTCAAATTCATCTTAACATAAACTGTAGAGCTGGTGTTATGTTTGCCAGTATCTCGTATATATATGAGAATGGTGTTGATATCGATGATTTAGATAAATCACCACAGGGAGAGTAACACTTTCAATCAGTGTCTAGAAAACTACGTCAGAGAGATGACAAAACTGCGCAAAAACTGCAGAACCAAAATATATTTTCCAGTCCTTTCTTTTCCTAAATGGATATAAAACTACTAAAATAAATATGTCGGGATTCTTATGCCAGAGAGGATGATATTCTTGCATTAAAATGTTTCAATATAAATATTCTACATAAAAATTAAATAAAACATATTTTCATTCAATTGTTATGTTTCCTGTCAGTTAAACAGAAGATAACATTTTAAGACATTTTATGTTTATACATTCTTTTTATAGATACAAATATTTAAGTAAAAGCTCTCTTTATAATAAAGAGTAGAAAACAACATTTACCGGCCTGAATGTCCGAGAAATCTTCACAGAAAATATTCGACATGCGAGAGGATTCGAACCTGTACTCTATACGAAACCATCATTTAGCTTGACGTGCCTTTCCCGATTTGGCCACAGAGGCGAGTTCAGTTAGCAAGCTCTAATTTACTGGATGTAAACCTCAATCTTACATTAATCTCTCACGTACATTCATATCTGTCGTGGCGTATTAAATGCAAATATTTCTATTTATTATATTTATTTATTTTTACCGCTTTTATTATATTTATTTATTTCCACGCTTTTGACAAAGAGTTTGATTATCGCAAATGCGTGAAACCCAGGATCACACACGCACATCAGTCCAACTAATTATGTTAGCCCTATCTCTGAAATTCAGCGCATATAATATATAAAAAAATATATAATATATTGCACAAAGAAAAAATCACACACACACACATACACACACACACACATATATATATATATATATATATATATATATATATATACACACACACACACACACACACACACATATATATATATATATATATATATACAGTGGGTTGCAAAAGTATTTAACACACTGGTTTTTCTTACATATCTCAAAAAATAACAGATCAATTTCAACGAAACTTATAGGAAATATTTAAACGAACATTGTTGGTCAAAACATAGAAAGAAAATTTAAAACCACTGTTTTGAGAAACATTTATTAACAATAAATAAAATAACCCATATGCAAAAGTATTTAACACACTTTACTAATATTTAGTACAGTAGTCTTTGTTCTGCTTCACACCCTCCAGTCGTTTGCCGTAGTCTTCAACTAGTATCTTGCAGGTACTTGTTGGTATTGTGACCCATTCTTCCTCACAAATTTTCTTCAATTTGTTTAAATTCGATGGATTTCTTTTATGAACTCATTACTTCAATAGTTGCCACAAATATTCGATTGGATTTAAATCCGGTGACTGGCTTGGCCATTCCAGGACTTTAATTATTAAACCAATTCTGAGTTGCTTTAGCAGTATGATTCGGGTCATTGTCTTGCTGAAATACAAAATCACGACCATGTCCCAAAGATGTGGCACTGTTCAAGAGTTGAGTTGACAAAATTTGAGTGTATTTTGCAGCATTCATTGTTCCTTTGATGATTTTCCTTTTTCCAACTCCATTTGAAGAAAAACAACCCCACATCATAATATTTCCACCGCCAAGTTTGACTGTAGGGATGATATTTGCTGGCTCTTATTCCACTCCTTTTTCCTTCATACATGAGTGCGCATGTTTCGTCCGTAAAGCTGAATTTTCGTTTTGTCTGACCAAATTACTTTCTCCCAGAAATCATTAGATTCAATTTCATATTTCTTTACAAAATTCAAACGGGCTTGTACATGTAGGCATTTCAGTAATGGAGTCTTTCTCGGTGATCATGAAGTGAGACCTGCACGATTCAGTGATCTTTTAATTGTATCTTTACTAACTTCAATTCCGGCATTTTTCAAATCATTCTGAAATTATCGACGAGTTGAAAATGGATTTTTCTTCACAGTACGGGAAATGTATCGCTCATTAGCCCCATTTAAGATACGGGGATGACCACTTCTTTGAATGTTTTCAACAATATCGAATTTTTTCCATTTTCGAACAACAACACAAACTTTACTCAAAAGCAAAGTTAAATCTTGAGCGATTTTTCTATATCCCTTACCATCTTTGTGATTCTTTATGATCTTCTTGCGCATGTCGTTCGACAATTCTTTTGTTTTCACCATTTACTTGCAGTAGTGGCAGCAGAATAGCTGTAGTGTCTCAGAGCTGTTATCTAATAGCCAGTTGAGTCTCGGGCAGTGCTGTCATTGGTCGACATATCACATCATATCAATATGGGTAGGAATCATGACAACACATCTCTTCTAGCATGATATTTGAATTGATGTTAAATATTTTTGCATATGGGTTATTATATTTATTGTTAATAAATGTTT
>OZ010571.1:27648468-27650968 GCA_963932145.1 Acanthosepion lycidas
ATGACGATTGCGTGAGCACACGTGGCCTGACGATTGCATATAGCATGAAACAGACAGTCACCTCTAAGTGTTGACTTCTATGTTCACTTTTATATTTACACACGCTATATCTCTGATATTGAGCACTTTATTCCATAAATATACCATACCTTAAGTCTATATTTCTTATATATATATATATATATATATATATATATATATATATATATTCTTCATTTTTTAATATATATATATATATATGCACTCTTTATACGTTGTAAATAGATACAATTTACTTACGTCAACACTCTGCTTTCAATTAAACAGTATCAATTACAGTAACGACCTGAATGTTCGAGAAATTTCTTAGAAAATATGCACACTCCGGCAGGAATCGAACCTGTACCGCTTATGAAGCCGACCTATAGCCAGTCGTTTTCTTACCATTAGGTAATTAGCAGTAATTCGGACTTTGCTAACCAGACGCTACTCTGTGGCTGAATGGTAACAATACGACAGCGTTACAAGTTCGACTTGCAAACATTTTATTTTAATATCAAATAATAATCCAAAAACCATTTAATATAGGACAACAATAATTTCCCTCTTACGTCAATAATCAACTGCGTAAACTTTATTCAGGATTATTGCCTTTAATCATTTCAGAAAGATCTTTGCATGATCACTACCCACGTTAATAAGTACATTTGTACTTACTACCCTGGCAATACCTTCCGGTTTCTTCAAATTTGATGGAATTCTTTCTCTTACCTTTTCTTCAAATATGCCCGTAAATGTGGTTTAGGTCAAGACGCAAATACCTTAAATTCGCAGTCCTCAAATTATTTTGTTATAAATCGAGCCATGTATTTCGGTTCAAGGTCACGCTGGAACGTCTACTGAGGTTAATTTTTTTTCCCTGCGAAGGAAATTAATTTTAAGAATATCCAAATACTGCTCTTTATCCATGGTAATCTGCACTCTCACTAGTTCTACTAGTCCAGATGCAGCAAAACATCTCTAGAGCTGAAGGCTTCCATCGCCTTGCTTAATTGCAAGGAGGGTGTTTTTGGTTTGTGAGCTTAATTCCTTTCCTCGATATCGGGAGTTCATATGCCCGAATAATTCTAATTTGTTTTCATCTGATCGTAAAAGAGAGTTTCAATATTTACACCCATTTTCTAGATGGCTTCCTTTCAATTACCTGAGAAATTAACTCCTTTCTTCCAGTCATTAATTTATTCTCAACACAATGATTGTCCTTGTATTTCCTGATAAGTCTACGTAGAGTCAAACTAGGAAAAATTAAACGGTTGGAAAATATTGTATATCCATTACCTTGTTTGTACGCATCAGCTAACATAATAAAGTGATTTTGTCACGTTTAACTCTCTTCGTCATGGTTTCAGAACGAATGAGTTATTGCGGTATGTGGCACCAACATATTATCTCATTCATTACCATTTAGAATATTAAGGAATCATGCCATTACTGTTCCATTTGCTTGTTAGTATTAAATGTCAAATTCAGAAAAAATAAAACAAAAAAAAACATTGCAATTTCCATAGAACAATATTAATTCATAATATCCTTCAGCACATACTCTTGGATTGCACCAATGCTTAGAAAATATATATCTATGAATATAATATATGAAAATTCTAAAAATGTCACAAATTCTTCAAAATTAAATAGGGAATCAAATATTTTGGTAAATTCAGTAAGTACTCTCCATATATATATATATATATATATATATATATATATATATATATATATATATACATAATATTATAGATAAACTGATTTAAAGTTTGGTTATTTCACTACACAATAATAGCCATGTTTCATAAAATGAAGCTAAAACTAATTACATTATATAATTAAAATAGACGCATTGTAACTCATAATAATTTATAGAACAATAGATAATAAAGATGAACACGGTACCGCCCCTATCTGAATGATTGCATGTCTCTGTATACTTGGTAACAGGAAATTATGAATTTATATGTGCGTTTAAAACTCAGTAAATTTTAAAATAATTTCTTCGAAAATTCGCTTGAATATGAAACAGAACTAATGATTTGAATGTTTTAGCTTCAGTTTTTAAAACATAGTTATTCCTGTGTCGCGTAGAAACCATATTTTCAATCAGTTAATTTATAATATTTATGCTCTGTAAATTTACACTGAGCACTGTTTGCTTAAAATAAAAAATAACATCACTAAGAACACCGGATTATATATCTTACTGCTCTTTCTTTAAACAAATATATATATATATATATATATATATATATATATATATATATATGTCTGTCTGTCTGTGCATATATATATATATTATATGTATACACACACACATACACACACACACATACGTACGCGATTCACAATCAGTACAGCGTATATAATATGTAAATAATATATATAATGTATTGCACACACACGCACTCACACACACAGACACAGACACAGACACACACACACACACATATATATATATATATATATATAT
>OZ010571.1:27653468-27670968 GCA_963932145.1 Acanthosepion lycidas
ACATGAAGTGCAATTCAAAACATTATTTTATGATCTGGTCGATTCACATGGAATAACAAATTATTTTATATTCTCCGGATTATATATAAAATTTATGCAATGCATTAATATAATGATCGTAAAAAAAGAAAAGTATATGTACTATCCCGATGAGAATGTTTAAAATGATAATGAATATACTGTACAATATCTTCATGTCCAAAATCGTTAATCTAATAAAAAATTAATATATCGCCATTATCAATAGTCTTTGCACTAAAAAAAAAAAAAAAAAATGCAAGATCATTTTTTTCTTTTCTAAAATCGGCAGAGGCTAATAAATGAGTACATTAAGAGAACTGTATTATATAACAGCGCACATCTCACTTAAGATTTAATTCCAAATCCAAAAACAGAAATGAGTCAGAAATAAGAAAATTTCTGGATATTGTCCTTTTGATAAAATGAAGTAAGATTTCGATTTCAGTCATTTTCAACCGTCGTAATGTGTCTTTACTGTGCCATTTCAATAATATTTTCATGGAAATTATTCTGATGACCTTATATCGTTGCTACCTCGACTTTCCCAATTCAATCACAGTGATATTTCGACAGCTAATTATTTTGTGACAATGCTACCGTGTCTTCTATGATAAACTTTACATCCCTCGCACTTCCTGTCTTTGGCTTATTAATCAACAAATATCCTCAAAAATTTACAAGCAGTGTCAATCGCCCTCTTTTGCCTTCCTAATTCCTGTGATATTATAATTTTCTCTCCTTAATATTTTTTTCTCATGTTCGTTCACACGGCGTAACCAGTGAGTAATGGTTTTATTTCATTAGTTGGTGTGAAATAATAAATCTTAGATATAGACAGCGATATAAATTTGATGGTGGAAAGTCCAACCGAGTCCCCAGAATTAGGGAAAATGACCAAACATAAATAAAATCTCTCGCTTTTTTTGGTTCGCGAACTTTTCGGCATTCAATTATGCAGATAATGGAATTATATTGATAAGATAGTAGCTAATAAGCTGACATATTTTACTAATATAACTTCAGTTACATCCACCTAAGATCTAGGAGGTATAGAAAGGACCATGCATAATCCGTTAGAAGACGAGTAGTCAGATTTAACTGTAATAAAGGTTTGGCTCTTTTCATACTTCCCATGTGTCTATCGAAAGAGAAACGATGACGAATGAAATTGCCTTTGAATCAGAAATGGAAATGCTAACAAATTGAATCTTATAGAGAGCAGCTGGAATTATATTAAAGCATGCGGTTTGAGATACCTTTCCAAATTGATTATTATATATATTTAACTTTTAAATCCTGAAAACAAAAGAGAACCTAAGTAAATTTCCATTTAAATCCAATGAATACGTTGAGGCAAATGTTAGGGCACAGAAGTTTGTGTTGCCTTGAATAAACAGCTGACCTCTCTGCCTGTCCAATGGAAAAAGTGAAAGGGGTGTTATATTATTAAAAAAAATATAATTTTGGGCATTGTAATCGCAAGACTAATCAACCTAAGGCAAATAAGTTTGGTCTGACATTTGGGATGAACATTTATAATTACTTACTGTATTTATATTCCGTTATTCTGGTCATTATTATTGTTTTTGTTATCTCATCATTTTGCTTTCCTCAGGTGTATATCGATACTGGTAACCTAGATGGAATTCTAAAATAAATTCTTTATGTAATCTACGAGGGGAAGAATGTCCTCGTTCCAATGCACATGTCAAGTTATAATTCCACTTTTCTTACCGAGTTCTTATTTAATTTAATACTATTCAGTTATCCCTAACCCTTTTACAGTGAGTACAAAAAACGCTGTCAGACACAGCGATTAAATTCTTACAAAAACTCTATTAAAATATTCACAAACTAACACTTTTATCCACTAGTCCATTGACCTGTACGAAACTCTGATGTCGTAAACACAGTGCTTAAAATTTATCAGCTACAGATTGGGTTGCAACTACTGGTTCTCTCATGTTTAGACAGCTTCTGCTGCCCAGGTTTTAATTGCTGCTGGTGTGGTTGAAGAATTGCTGACATTTGTCTTGATGAGACAATGAAATCGGACATTGATTTATCACTGTTATCGAGTGGTTTCACAGTGGAGGCTTGTATTTGTACTAAGTCGGTCCTAAAATAGGTTCGACGTACAAAACGTTAGGAACTTGATATAATAGGTAATGACACAGAGAAATCTAGTTGCGGTCGCTGATAATTTAGTATCTGACTTACGGTCGTCCGGCATCGACTGACTGACTGAACCACTGAGCTACTCCTTGTTACTATTACTACTCCTACTTATTATAGGTGGGAGAGTCTATTAACTAAAGAATAGGTGTGTTCCACTATAACAATCACCCATGGAAATTTATAGACATCAGCTACTGTGAAATAGAGTGAAAATACTTGATGAGGAAGAAGATGCTAGACGATAAGGATCTCTTTAGTAGACCTAGCATAGAAACATATGGGAGCTGTTAATAATGAGAAAAACAACAAGTTTTCAAACTCAGCAGGAGCGGTCACTTGATACAAATTATCACTGAAAATAATAGTGAAAAGGTGAAATATAAAGTAGAATGTTTATGATTAAATGTAAATAATAATTCAATAGATATGAATGGAAATTAAAAGTAATTGTATTTCCTTACTTACGATGATGCTAGGTATGTTATTATGATGTCTGTAAAAGCTATTTAAAAATGTATTTTCATTATTCTTCGTCATATTAATCAGCATTGTTTTTTCGAATCTGTAATAATCCTGACTATTTCCATTCTGTTTCAATGAGTATCTAATGCTCCGATCATTAAAACATTTCATTCCTCAGCAATTGATCATATATTGATGTTCATATGCTCAGTTTCTACTGGGAGTCCACTGGGAGATAGCTATATAACGTTTGAAATATTTAACGCGCTTTGGTTATAAACAATCATATATGTTATTCTGGCTGAAATATAATGGTCTCCCTTGATATTACAACATCAAAAACTGAATTTTCCCGATTCTTGAAGGATAAAGTTTATGATTTTATCAGATATTTTCTTTGTAAGACCTAATCGAAATTGTTTGCGAATTTCCCTTAGAAAAACATCCGATCTGAAGTGACGATGATTGCATTTGTGGCAAGTTAACAAAGTTTAATAATGATAGAAGGATAGTTTTGTTCGTTTTGGGACTAGAGATTTTAGTCAAGTCCGTGCAATTGGAATGCAACTTCCCAATAAACTTCATGTAAATGTCAAACCTTATTTATTAAGCGAGTTTATTATGATACACAATCCTATACACTCCAAGCAGTACATATGCAGTTTCAAGGTCAATTTCTGAAAGATAAAATATTGAAATGAAGAATTACCCAAGAATCTCGGCAATCATTTTTACAACTCTAATCTGCGTAGGATCTACAGTTTACAAGAAGTTATGTGTAATATTTCGTCCGAATAGACAAGTGAGCAAAGTGACTTGCTCAAATTGACTTAACAATTCAACCCGAAAATACAGGATCGTATCATTTCAAAAACCACTCATGAAGCTTATATTATTATTTATTTAAACATATACCTGAAGAGTAAATAAATTTTTATCATAGTACGTGTAATAATTGCTTGTATATTTAATGTGAACAAATTAAACCTACGTGTAACTGTGGAATAAAGATTGAATGTCACTTAAACTGTAATTGCATACAAAATAACGTAATATACCAAGCTACGTTAAAATCACCAGATAAGGAAGAAAAAGTATGCATACAAATAACTGAATGGACCTGGAAACCAAGAAACTATGCACACAAAAAATATTTCACAAATAGTAAATATGCAAACGGTACAATGCTTTCCAAGTACATCTGCGGAATTAAAAAACAAAACAAATCGAACTAAAATTATCATGGAAAATAAGGAAAAGCTCATCAGCCTAAACCAATCAATCAAAATTCTGCAAATTTTCCTCGAAAGAAAAAAGATATTATTTTCTTCCCAGACCAAATAATTAACTAAATAAACGTTCTGAACTCATCTCATGATGCAGACATGAAAACAAATTTTTACTACGTTACTTAAAAATCAAAAGCTGAAAAGAATTAATAAAATAAACGAAATAATATAAAAAAAACAAGTAAAATAATATAAAAAAACTAGTAAAATAAATTAATCAAAACTCATAATAAACAAATTAACAAACCATTTCCGATAGAATAGAAGAAATGGAATAAAAAAATAAAAAAAAATAAAATACATAAGATCAAGTAAAAACAAACAACATAAGTAAATAAATAAATAATAATAAACAAATTAACAAACCAATCCCACCAAAATAACCGTCAGAATATACTACAAAAAACAATCCAAAAATTAGACGTAAAAAATATCTGTAACTACTATATATCACTACGTTACACAAAAATTGAAAATCAAATATAATAAATAAAAATATACGAAACAAATAAATAAAAAGGTAACAAAAATTGATCCAAATAAATAAATAAATGAAAAAAAAATTAACAAAACACCCCCGCTAAAATAACCGTTCGAACTAAAAAAAATAAATATAAATATGCAAAACAAGTAAAAATATTCCATCTAAATAAATCAATTAAAAACTGCCCATCCGCCAACAGAACAGAATAGACTACAACAAGCAATCTAAACATTCGACGATTAAATAGCATTAATAATCTTCCCAGACCAAATCCAACTATTAAAAAAGCGACCTAATCAAATCCCCGCAATATTTTACTGCGTTAATAAAACATCAAAAAACGAAAAGAATAAATAACACAAAATGAAAATGAAAAACAAGTAAAATGAAATAACCAAAACAAATAAATAAACAAACAAGCCACTCCCACAAAAATAACCGCCAGAATAGATTACTCACAGTTCACCAGTGAGCATATATATAAATTGCCGAGGAAATATCCAGCATTCACAACCTGTCGCCACTGAGTTGATTTCAATGTTCATATATATATATATATATATATATATATATATATATATATATATATATATATATATATAGAGAGAGAGAGAGAGAGAGAGAGAGAGATAGACAGATAGATAGATTGATGTGTGTGTCCGTGAAATTTAATATCTCGACACTTGTACCACCTTCATATTTACATCCGATATATATAAATATATATATATATATATATATATATATATATATATATCCCGTTTATTTTATATGAACATATAGTTTTTCTTTTGTTTTTGTTGTTTAAATTAAAAAACAATATTCCTAGTATAGTATATAAATGTGACCACATTGTGATAAACAGATATTTTCGTTAAAATTTAAATTGCGTAACAGGTAATATATATTCAAATTATACATTAACTGGTTTAAAATATGGTTTCGTGATAGCTAGTTGTTTTTTTTTCAGTTCGGAGATAAAAGAGAACGTCATAAAAGGAATATATATATATATATATATATATATATATATATATATATATATATACATGCATACAGAGAGAGAGAGATACAGAGAGAGTGAGATAAATAGATAGATAGATGTAAAAGACTAAAGGAAAATGTAATAGATGCTGACGCGTTTCGTCCAATTTGGACATTTTCAACGAAATGAATTTATTGGACAAATTATCTAATAATAACAAGACAAAATGTCTTTAGAATTTGGAAGTATTTAGAGAACGTTATTTTCATACTGTTAACTGAAAATTTTGTCAATTACTGTCAGGGAGAAAGAGTTTTCTTTTTCTTTCGATTTCTTGATATTGTTGTGTACTTTCAGGGGGAGAGTCCTAATTCTGTTAAGAAAGGTGAAATAGGGAAAAGCCTGGGCGTAGATTAATATTTGGATACTATTCAATGGCCTTTTCCATCTGATTGAGTTATTTACATTTATGAATATAGTCTTTTTCTACAAGTGAATTCTGAGAAATTTTTCATAGATAGACAGATAGATACATAGCTTCGAGAATTTTTTGCTTATGTTTATTCTTTCAATAATTTTTCTCTGACGCGAATAAATACTGCAAATGTTTATTTTGTAATAAATGACAACCTGATGGTGATATGGATATGTTGAAAATACCTCCAAGCTTCTTCACGAAAAGAATAAAACAACTTGAAAATTCTTCAAGATAGTTATTTGTAAAAAGTGAAACAAATCTTAATATATATATATATATATATATATATATATGAGAATTATAGATATTTCTCTGTGTGTGTGAGTATGTATGCGTGTATATACCTGAAGTCACACCTACGAATTTGAGTTTATAACGGCATATAACTAGTTTGATGAAAAATATGATAAAATATTTCTAACAATAATATTAATGCTTGCATTCTGCAAATATTTTGTTCAAACGTGTAGGAATTAAATTGCTGCTCATGTAATCTATTTGAAAGCATCTTTATATATTATTTCCTCCTATTCCTCTGATGAAGATGTTTGTTAGATGATAATGAAAAAAACAAAAGTCTAGGCCTTACTGAATAATCGGGATGTATACAAACATGCATAATTTTTAAAGTATTTCTAGATTCACTGGCTTTCCAAGAGAAATAGTTCATTAAAAATAAATAAAACGAAAGTAAAACATGGAAAGCGATAAGGTGAGTGCAACAAGAAAAGAGGATGTATACTTGAATCCATTAAACGAAGGAAGTGCAATATGTGGTTAAATAAATGAAGTGATACACAGTAATGATTTTTTTATTAGCATTATCTAAATACAGCATAAATGATGAGCGTAAAATATTCTTTTCATTTTACTGAAAGATTTCATCACAGAATGTTACAAGGCATTATCAAATACAAGTATATGATCTGCACGTGTAAAGATTCAAATGCATAACGATAAACACACACACAGATATACACGCGCACGCACACACACAAACACACAAACACACACACACACACACACACACACACACACATATATATATATATATATATATATATATATATATATATATATAGAGAGAGAGAGAGAGAGAGAGAGGAGACTGCGACGGATAATTCGTTGTCAAAATATCGTGAATTTGAAAATAACACTGAAATCTCATTTTAAGAGAGATATTTCCAAGAATTACACAAATATATTTTGAAATGCTAAAGAGTAAAGATCCTCAATAACATCGCCATTGGCTTCCAGCGAACTTTGGAATTTCCTTCATGTCTTCTGAAACGTCCTCTTGTTTAAGTTGCTGGATGCTGCCTTAATCCTTGTCTTCAGTTCATCTTTGGTCTTAAAAGGGGTTCGGTTGGTCTCTCCCTCAACTGAAGGAGACACCAACTAGAGGGGATTTAGTTGATCAGATGTATGGGGTTATGTGATACCATAAATTTATCTGTGAGTGCTGAATGCGTTGTCCTGCTTGCGAGTCAGGGTACACATTCTTGTTGCCAGACCTAAGATCTTCCACCAGGCATCCTATTGGCCCAGGGAAGAAATTCTACTTCAACTCCCTTGTTGTAGGCCTCTGCGTTGAGACTGAACCCTGTGGGAAGATGAATGATGGCATCACGTCGCCTTCAATAGTGACCACACCAAACACCTTTGTAATCACTATTTGTCTCATTCAACCTCACTCTTCTCAACATTGCAATCTACTTTAACACATCAGATACTCTGAAATGTTTGTATCGGAGCTTCCCGTGCGAATGACGACCGGTACGGAGTGATTTTTTTCCAAATTTCCGGCAGAGTGACTTGCTCCATGGTGCAATTTTTTCCCACAGATGGTTCAAAACAGATCATACTACACTGTCCAGTCGATAAAAACAAAATACAACTAAATATAAAAAGAAAATATTTACAATTTGCAGACCGACCGTATATATATATATATATATATATATATATATATATATATATATATATATATATATATATATATATATAAAAGTGAACATTGAAGTACACACTTAGAAGTGACAGGGTGTTTCTTGTTAGAGGCATTCGTTAGGCCTGACAATTGCGTCTAGCATGAAGCAACGTGTCTCCTCTAAGTGTTGACTTCAATGTTCACTTTTATATTTACACATGCACTATCTCTGATATTGAGCACGTTATTCCATAAATATAGCACACCTTTATATTTCATCATATATATATATATATATATATATATATATATATATATATATATATATATATATATATATATATATATATATACATTGGAGATCAAAAGTTTGAAGATACCCCAAGAATTAACATGGAATGAACTTGAGAGAAAAGTGAAATATTTTTTTCAAAAAAAATGAAAAAACACTTAAGTCAACGAAAAAAATGGATTATTATTTAAAACTTATACTTTGAGAAATTTTTACAATGATTATCAAAATATTATACTGCTGTAATCAAAGCTGAATGAGGATATTTTGATGAGAATAAAATTTGATAATAAAATGTTTATTTATTTGTCATAATTTCTAATAAAAATCATGTATCACATATTTTAATGATGCATAATATTTTCTTTCTTATTTGAAGTAGAAAATAAAATTTGCGACCAATTTCTTTTTAAATTAACATGGATTGCTTGATTCTTTTGAACTGTAGTGTATATATATTCGAACGTTCTCACGTTTGATGGAAGGAAGATAATTTCATAAAGAGGGTCAAACATAAATTTTAATACGTGTGTTTTTCGCGGATTCGTTTAAACACACTTCAATGGACGGTCCCATATGTAGAAAGATACCTTACTTAATGCTGCATATGTATCTTATATCATAACAGCTACCAGAACGTATAGTCTGGCTTTGCATTGTGTCAATTTTTGTGCAATTCGCACATATATACATGAACATATGATATATAAGAAAAATATGAACAACTTAAAACACCTTTTCGTAGATGACGCCAACATTTTATATAGGACAAAAAAAGTTTCCAAATTATGGAGGCTATTGCAATAAACTGAGGCCGCCAACATTACATAAGTTATATTTCTCCAAGAAATCAACCACGTATATATAAATATATGCCGTTACTTTCAAATAGATTTCGCCGAACATGTCAAATATACGCACATATTGATATATATATATATATATATATATATATATATGTGTGTGTGTGTATATATATATATATATATATATATATATATATATATATATATATATATATATAATAAAAAGGCTTAAACACTAATATTCCATGGAATATTAGTGTTTAAGCCTTTTTATTATATCCTTACTCTGTCCTGGACATTGAGTTCTACCTGGATTTTATCCTCTCGGAAAATTTTTTATTCTAAAATATACATGTGTATATATGCACCTGTGGATTTTGCATATATATGTATATTTACCACTAATATTATCTATCTATCTATCTATCTATCTATCTATCTATATATATATATATACATATATATATATATATATATATATATATATATATATATATATATATATATATATACAAAGCAAAATGTGATACGAAGAACGGAAATATGCGTATGTATGTTTGTATTCATTTTTAAACAATTATGAAGTAACAATTGATTCCCATATGTAAGTAAAATAAGTAAAAATATAGGGCGAGAGTAAACAAATCCTGCTAACTCAAGGAAATACAGAAAGACAGATTGTCGTCTGGCAAGGAATTCTAATTGAACAGGATGATTTATGAGCAGCGAATAATATTGGAATATTTTATTTTTTCGCTCACAGATCATTCATCGCAAACAACTATCAGAAAACATCATACTTTAGTTTGTCGCTATTGTATACATGTTTAGAAGGATTATTTCAAGCTATATACCATGCGTCATTGACCTTTGTTCTCATCAAAATTGAAGCTAAATGAACAGAATGTTTCTTGGGTCTCGAAAAGGACCTCCAATCGATTGTGAACTGGGGCACGAATTGGCTGGTCAACTTCAACGCTTCTAAGACAAAACTGCTCTCTATTAATCACGACAGAGATCTTTTCCTTCCCTCCATTAGAATGTCTGACGCTCAACTTCTCGAGAGCAACTCTCTGAGGCTTCTCGGTCTCACGTTGACTGCTGACCTGAGATGGAATAAATACATGGATTCAATTGCCTCATCCACTGCAAAGAAAGTTGGCTCCCTGAGCCGCGCCAGGAAGTTTTTTTCTCCCCGGAGTCGATCCTCCAGATCTACAAGTCAACAATTCGCCCATACATGGAGTATTGCTGCCATATATGGTCTGGGGCCCCTTCTGTTTGCCTCGGGGTTCTTTATAGGCTCCAAAGGCGGATATGCAATGTAGCTGGCCCTGCCCTGGCATCTTGTCTACAGTCGCATTCTCACAGACGCGCCGTCGCCTCCCTCTGTCTGTTCTACAAATACTTTCATGGAAATTGCTCCGAGGAGCTGCATTCGCTGGTTCCCAGACGTCATGAGTTCCAGCGACTTACGAGGCTGGCCTCCCACTCTCACACCTTCACTGTCGAAACTCCTAAATGTAGCCGTCTCTTCTACTCTAATAGCTTCATGTCTCGCACCTCTCGCCTGTGGAACTCCCTTCCCTATTCCTGTTTCCCTGTGAGCTATAACCTCCAGCTTATCAAGTGTAATGTCAATCGACATCTCCAGTTGCCTTGATCTATCCACTACCCTCATCCTTTCTTCTATCACTCTTATCTGATCTTGCTCTAGATTTTCTGTAACCCCTTGCGTCCTAGTGGCTTCCCGCCTTGCTTGGGGTGAAATGCTTAAAAAAAAAAAAAAAAAAAAAAATCTTTATTTTTATTTTATTTTATTTTGTTTTCAAGACAGTCATTATATTAGAAAGAAATAAAAGATATGTGTGGCGGAATATATCACCCGCCGATGAGAAATGATTTTAGTCGTCATAAATAAAGTAATACACTAAAAATAATATTTGTTGTAAATTTAATGGACAGTTTTCAAGAGAAAGCAAATTTTGAAATGAAAAATTTGTGATGGGCAATAATTTTGTTGTTTCAGATTGTTTAAATTTTTCTTTTCTATTGGTTGAAAAAATTGTCATTCAAATCACATGACATGGTGGGAGATCTATAAGCATGTGCTGTATATTCAGTGTGTTAAAAAAGAACAGAAATTTGCCTTTATACACTGCAAAATTTTAAACAGCATGTCGATATTTAATTAATATAGCACGTATTAATCAAATAGAGAGTTAGAGCGAGAGAGAGAGAGTGTGTGTGAGTCCCCGAGCGTATGTGTGTGTGTGCGCGCGGGCCTGCGTGCGTGTGTTTGTGAGTGTGCGTGTATGTCTGTGACAGCGGGTAGGCGCGCGTGGGTGTCTTGTGTGAGCGTGTATATTTTCAATTTGACAATCAGATTTCTCTCTCTCTCAATATATATATATATATATATATATATATATATATATATATATATATATATGTATATGTATATGTATATATATGTATATTTATATTTATATATCTAATTGACCGAAGTAATCGTAAATTTTTGGCATTCTCATATTGGTTGGATGGTGATTTCCACACCTCCGTGAGTTTGGTTGGTGTGTACGTATATTATCTAAGCCTCAACTATCCTTGTACCATTTTGCCCAGGATGTATAAAATGCTCAATTTCATAAATAACATTTGCCGGATAAACTGAGGATTACGTGAAAAAGCTTGAAAAGTTTAGTTGTGTTCGGCCAGTATTCACCTGGATTTTTTTAGAATATATATTCGTATTTAAAATTAAGGACAGAGTTTTTCCTCAAATGTGGTATTAATTGTATCTATTCGTTAGAGTTATTTGCTAAAATAAAAATATCGTCAACGTATAAGACATATATTATAGATTTACAGACCTGTTTAAATATCATGTTTTCTAGATGGGATATATAATAATTTGAAAAGCATGGGTCAAGGAGATTTCCCATACTGACACCATGAGTTTGGGTGTAAATGTTGCCATTATGGTCATAGATTGGGAATTTCTTTTTCAGGCGTGTAGTAATTTTTGGAAGATAAATGGTTTGATAGCTGGCAGATAATAGAATTATAAGTATAAATAGAATCGATGATAATTTCAATCGTTAGATCGACAAGGACGTTTGTAAATAAGCTTTCGGCGTTAAGTGACGCTATGATACCTTCATTTGTTTAGTAGTTTGTTTTTTTTTAATTTGGAGAAAATCATGGGTGGATGTGATGCTGCAATTGGTGTGTAGGTAGCTAATTATGATGGTGTTCAGGAATATATATCAGGATAGCTCCTACATAAGATGTTGGGATCTAGGAAATGATTAGTCATAGCGGTTACCAGACTCCATTCGAATGATACTAGTAGAAAACACAAATATAATAAGCTGATCCAATTGTTAAAAAAACAATGATAAAAATAATGCAAGCCCTAATCATATAAAAGAAATAAAGAACAACTCTTAACAATGTAAACTACGAACAAGGCCAAAATGTGCTAACCGTGCTCAGAAAATAAAACACCGCTATAACACACTAAATGCAAAAAAAAAAAGCTCTTGTACGAACACAAGAAAAGATAAATTAACACTTAACCGTAGCACCTGGTTTGTTGCTTTTAATGAAACACGCATAAATGAAGGATTGCTGCCTAAATACACTATATATATATATATATATATATATATATATATATATATATATATATATATATATATATATATATATTATTATTATTATTATTAATAGAATATACCGAATACGCTATCCAACCAAACGAATCAATTATGGTATACTACAATAGTATGTATGAAAAAACAACTTTATTTGTAAAATAAATTAGTTAAATAAATGATTGCATATGATTATGTAACAATCTTGGGATTTCAATATTACTTTTGATGATAATCCTGGCGTTGTGAGTGATGCATTATTTTACACCATAGAACCAATTTTCCAGAGACGAAATGACTTCTCCATCCTCTATGGCTCTATCTAAGTAAAATCCTTCTGAGAAGATACATTGCCGTGTTGCAACATTTAACAGAAAGCTATGGTACTGATATAAGTTCGGAAAATTATCATTTCTTTGTACTCCCTTGGATGGACTATCTATTCGAGCAGCTATTTGTAAGAACGGCTATATTGCGGAAAAATCCACCATGAAAATGTTTCCTCGATCAAAACAGTTTTTATATCTTCTAGACTTTTTATATCTTACCGACTTCTAAAAATCCAATTCAATATCCCTCTAAGGTTATTGCTTATGTGGTCTCGTATTTGGTAATCAGCAGTAAACGAATATAACTGTTGCAAGATGTATCGTAAAAATGTCGTTGAACTATCATGGCTGGTCAAATGTTTCAGATGATACATTGAGGAATGAACAAATGTTTGAGAAAAACCATGAATGGCCTAAGATTTCATTTGAATGAATGTGTCTGCCATTTTATTGCGTATTGGCATACAAAAGTCCAAGGATTTTAGCAATAAACATCGGCATTATATCTGTGTCATGTGCTCTTATAAAATTCATGAAAGATTTCAGTAAGCTTTTAGATATGTCCTTGAGGGAAATTCTATTCATGAAAATTAGAAGTGTTTTGTAAGAGAAGAATGGCGTAAAGGATTCAAAAAATAAATGGGGATATTCTTCATAATTGTTTCCAACTCGGTGATATAGTGAATGAGATTGTCCGCAAAACAGGAAGATAAAGGGAGGTAGAATAAAAAGGAAATCTCTACGGAGCACAAAACAATTCCTGGAAGCATCTTGTTTCTCAGATATTGCAGAAACGTATCATTCATATATATATATATATATATATATATATATATATATATATATATATATATATATATATATATATATATATATATATATAAGTGTCTATATATATATATATTATTAACTCTGCCGTCTAGCTATAACATTTACAAACGGGAGATCCCATTATACTTTTTACATTCATATATATATATATGTGTGTGTGCGTATGTCTGTGTGCGCGTGCGTGCGGGTGTTTGTGTGTGTGTGCTTATATATATATATATATATATATATATATATATATATATATATATATAATTTTCAGAGTGTATCTCTAAAGGAACAAAATGAAAAGAAGAGGAAAAATTAAGTTTATACTTCAACGAAGAGTGTAGTCTTATGAGGAAATTTACCAAGACAATATAGGATTTATTTTATTGCACGTGTTCATATAAAATTAGCTATCATACCACTGGTCTATTATTTTTTGTAAATTTGCAACCTTCCCTAAATTTTCATAAAATGGTTGAAAAGTAAATCAAAACAAGTGGAAGACTCAAAGTTTTATAATTCAAAATTACGCTTATTTATACCAGACTTAGAATTTTGACGCCGGGATCGCCCATAACATACACCGATAATATCAGGAAGTCATCTTCCTGAATATCAAACATGTTGATTCGAACCCGCACGCACACACATACACACACAAGCACTCATAAATATATCAACACAAATCTACCTATTTATCTATTTCTCATTATCTATCTATCTGTATATATATATATATATATATATATATATATATATATATATATATATATATATATATATATATATATATGTGTGTGTGTGTGTGTGTGTTTGTTTGTGTCTCTGTAAGGGAAGGTGTGCGCTCTCGGATTGAAACTGCGTTTCACCAAATTTTTTCTTAAGTTTTGCATCTTCATGTCAAAACCTAATTTATTATTTCTTTTGTTATTTTCACGGATTGTTTTTTAATAAATAAGAAGAGCTCATTTGCGATTGTTTAAATACAGATCGTTCATTCAAACTCACGTCTTGAAACTTAACTCACGTTTTAATCAATCGCGTTGACTTTTCTTTTCGTCAAACTACTAGCATTCATATTCATTCTACAAACGTAGTCTCCTTTTAATTCGCTATTTTATATTAAAAAAACACCACAATGTACATGAAAATATCTTTTTTTTTTAAATTTCAAGCCAAATATTCTATCGACCAGTATTTTATATTATTTTCCCATTTGATTACTTCTACAATGCCGCATGGGATCCCGATTATTTATCTGTTAGTCAAGCGAAGTTACTCTCGGGATGTCCTATTTAATAGTATCTCTCGGGACTTCATTACTTGTAGTTTTTTTTCCTGAAAACTTGTTTGACAATTTGCCATAGGTTATCATTTGTTTTCAGTTATATTCTGTTCCCCAAGCAATCCAGTTCAGTAACGTTGATCCTTTTCTAATAATTCTAAACCCTCTTTGATCGGTAACTTTAAGCATAATAATGCTTAATTATGAATGAGCATATGCATTACCTGTTATGCTGTAGTTGTTTCAACTACCTTGCACGATTAAACGTTATTCTTTGGAGCAAGAATCAGTTTCCACAATTCGCAGTTTTGGAAATCTATCGGATTGGTGGATCACTCATAATCTAAACTGTATACTTTTGATCAAATACCTTACAAAAGCTTCTTCTAATATTTCATTTACGAACAGTTGCAGAGAATAAACCACTGAAAACGGAATTTTCACCATTCTTCATATGCCAAGGTGCATCTAGCCAAATTCTTTGACTTCAGCGTTGCAGTTAGCTGTAGATTAAGAGACGGTTTAACGATTTCAGACTAAACTCGAATCTAAGACAATTTCAAAATGTCATAGAAATAACATAATTACCATTTTTTAATCAGCGTAGGACTTATATTTTGAGATTAACGTTTTAGTTATCAGACAGCAATGCTCTTCATGAAATGGTCATTATTATCGTTATTTTTGTAAACATTCACGTCTCCACTTTTTGCTAGGTAATCTTAATTTTTTATATCCCTGACGAAAGTACTGAACACACCTATTGTGTTACAACCTATTTCACATTAATTTCAAATTGAGAATAACCTTTGTCGCGTAGAGTCACAATTTCTGTACCTTCTGTATGTGAATGTGATAATTGTTAGCACATTTTATAAATCCAATTACATACAAAATTCCCATCACAATGGTAGGTTATTTTGCAAGCATAATTAACTTTAACCATCCATCATGAGTGAATAATAAATAATGAAATATCAAATAGGCGTATTATCACGCGAAGCTGTAAGATAAACTGTATCGCACGAAATTAAAATGAAATTGTTAGAGATAAGTGGTGTTAAATATTTGTAAATGATTGTATAAATAGTTATCTGTACATTGAATAAAAAATCAGGATACTCTTTGCGAAATATTAAACTTAATATGTATGAAGAATTTGTTGATCATTTTCTAAATTTAAACTTTCAAATGTACGACACATTCGCTATATCTACCCACTATATAATATTTTATGTTACTGGATACAGGGGAGATATGTTTCGAAGAATCCTATCTACTAATGGCGTCAAGGTGTTATGGAATAGACAAGATATCCGTGAACTAATAAAAAGAAAAATTATCTACAGACCTAAAATAATATCAGAGGAAAACGGAAAATGGATAGATGAGACAGAAATAAAGATATGTATTAAAAAGCTAAACAGATGTATAGTCATATATAGTCCTGCACTAAATATTTAGGAGGCAATTGACGAGAATATGCAACCAAGAATAACTGACGGCGACACCACATAACCTTTATCATTATACATGGTTATATATATATATATATATATATATATATATATATATATATATATATATATATATATATATATATATATATAACGCACAATCGAACACAAAGATATGTAAAAAATTACGAACAATGATCAGCGGAGAAAAAATATAGGCAGTAAAATGCATATGCCCCCCGAAGTGGGAGGGACATATCCAGCTAAGATAACATTAGAAAGATAATATATAGTGAATCAAGAAAAGTAATTTTAAAAACTATAGTCAACACTAAAGTAAAAAGGTTTAGCTTCCTCGACGTAACTCTAGACTTAACGAACAACATATACATAACTTACAGAAAACCTAACACTAATCCCCAAGTCAAACCCCTCTCCCTCTATAATTAAGCATATACCCACATCAATAGAGAAAAGAATCAGTATGAACTCCGCTAATAAGGAAATATTCCGACAACACAGTACTTTTTATAACACAGACCTAAAACATAGCGGATACAAAAAAGCTTATATAAGTTATAGAAACAATAGCACTAACAAGAAGAAAAACATGAAAAGAAAAATCATCTGGTAAACCTCTCCATTCAACCAAATGGTTATACTAAGCTAGGACATAAGTTCCTAGCTTTAATTGAAAACACTTTTCTACTAATAGCAGACTTAGCGAGATCTTTAAGAAAAACACCTTAAAATTAAGTTACAGTTGCACTAAAAATCTAGAAAGAATCATAAAAAAAACAACATAATAATAACATCCTGTAAAAACATGCATGCCAAAACAGTATTAACAAATATCCTAAACTAAAATTAGGTAAAAATAATGAAAAATTATGAGATTGTAGAAACCCTGAATACTGCCCGTTGGAAAATGAATGCCTCATAGAATCTGTGATATACCAGTGTACTATCTCATCCATTGAGAGTCCTAACACTGATAGGATATACATTAGGTCAAAGAAGACT
>OZ010571.1:27675968-27683468 GCA_963932145.1 Acanthosepion lycidas
ATTTCTCGAACATTCAGGCCGGTAAATGTTGTTTCATACTGTAAATAGAGCATTTACTTAAATATTTGTATCTATAAAAAGAATGTATAAACATAAAAATATCTTTATATATGTATATAGCATGGTATTAACTGCAACCTTCTGTAGAACTACATTTCTTTTGCATCAAGTCGGCCATTTATCTTTGAGATTGTCCAGTATTCACTGCCATGTAGGATGTCTGATATTACTTAACAGGTTATCACACTATTTATTTCTATCGAAAATTTCCTGTTTATTTATGTTTCGCTTAGTATTTGGAAACCATGATTCGCTATTCCATAACCTCATCGGATTTCGCCGCCACGTTTCTGTCTATGCATAAAACACTACCTAGATAATTACACTTTCGCACAGGCTTGATTCTGATATGTTCCATTTATAGTTTGTTTCTAGATTTGTTGCTCTCGGTGAAAACTATACATTCTACCATCTTACAAGTGATGGCTACTTCTTTCTTCACACTTTCGTTTATACCTTCACTAAGATTTCCTGCAGTTTCCCTTGTTTTTCTGATTTGGAGACTATATCCCCTGTATAAATGTTATTGTTAATATTGGGACCGCCGATAATAAATCCTAGAAAGACATCTAATTTTCTCACGATCAACTCACTCTAAATCCGCTGACAAAGTACAGATTTGTCTTACGCAAATTTCTATCTACTGGAATTTTGTGATTTCATTTTCTTTTCGCATTCAAAACGGCTGATTATTCTTATATATTTCCCAAATAAGTCAATCATCCTAGAATTTTAAACTGCTGTTTCGTAATCTATCATATTCTTTTTTAATAATCTCTAAAACATAACTTCTACTATATATACACAGTGCTCTATTTTTTTCATTGTTTTTTAATTTGTTAATATAGAAATCATCTAATCTCTCAGTATATTCATTACACTCTTGCTGATTTCGTTCATTTTGACCTGGGCTTAACATTTCAAAGTTTGATACTTCTTGAACTTTCAGATATATTGTGTATTGTAGTTTTCTCTCTTTCCTCGTGTAAGATTTCTCTGATGTAATCGTTCCCTAACTCTCGCAAATGAGCCTTCGTTCCTTTAAATAAATGTCTTTTCCATTGTAACCAAAACATTTCCCTACACTTTCCTAAGCATCCCCTTAATAATTCTGTATATATATATATATATATATATATATATATATATATATATATATATATATATATATATATATATATATATATAGTTTTGTCTACTTAATTTTAGCAGGATACGTTCGTATTATTGGATGAGTTTTCGGTGTCGGTATTAAAAAATGAGAAGAAATTACCGTTATATATTGGTTAGTACTTTTGATATTAACAAAATGTCATCTTCAGGGTGTGTTTTAATATAGAAATATAGTGTTCATTAAATAAAAATTGCTGTCTGCACCCAAAAGTCATGATTTGCACTTGTGTCATGCGGTGTAATCTAACTTCTAGGGAAGGTATGTAATTATGATTCTTTTTTTAAATAAAGAAACATAGTATGAGAAGCTATTAATATTGATCTTGATACTTAGTCTATCTATCGAAAACATTTCAGAACATATATGTAGTATTCATAATTAATTTTGTTAATGTATGTTTTCATTATTTTAAAATGTAAATCTTGAACGATATTAGTTTTTTTTATTATGTATATGAGAAGGTATGTATATATTTTCGACAAAAAATTTCTTATATTGCGAATATGGACAAGTATGTCATATATTTTAAATATGCTAGACATGTCATTTAAACGAAAATTGAACCAATGAGACAACCAGACAGCTCATCCTAGAATATGAACGGATTCTATTGAAAATAATCGTATGAAATTTGTCAAAACTTGGTTCAATGAAAACATGTTTCCTAAATACAAACTCTCTCTCTTTCTCTCTCTCTCTCTCTCTCTCTCTCTATATATATATATATATATATATATATATATATATATATATATATATATATATATATATATAATGTACTTTGAGGTCAACACAGAGTGGCGACAGTCATTTTCATGCAAAATGTAAACCCCTGAACTTATATAAAGAAACATCACTCGGCCTTGGAATCAGTGTTCACTTATAGGTTTACATACGCTTTGTCCCTGATAATGGATTCGTTTTCCTATAAATATACCTTACCTTAAAATGACATTTATATATTATATATATGTGTGTGTGCTATATATATATATATATATATATATATATATATATATATATATATATATATATATATGTATATATGTACACACACACACACACATATATATATATATATATATATATATATATATATATATATATATATATATATATATATATATATATATATATATATACCCTTATGATTAGAATTATGATTATGATTGTATTTTATCTTAATCAGCTGTATCCAGTTGAAGCCTTTTAACAAGCTGTTTCAACATATTTGGTATCTGTTTCAAATATTTCATATTTTATATCAGTTGATATTAGAGAACTCAGTAACTATAATGTTTCTAGGAAAAGAAATTAAATGGCTTAAGGCTCAGCAAAAGTGGATTTATTGATGTATGCGATCTTTATTTCACAAGTTTCTAACATGTGGACAGATACTGGCACGCCATATGTCATATGGGCAGTCTAGCTCCTGATAAACACACTGCAGCGTATCTTAGATGACTCTCTAAACTACGACAGTGCTTCACTTGTTAATTTCCTCTTGGCTTCTATAAAATTGGCTGGATATATCCCAGTCCATTTACTTAGTCCATTTGAGAAAGTCGCAAGTTATCTGGTCAGGTGAATATAGGGGCCATTTTAAAAGTCTTATCTTCTTCATTAGCCCCCATAGTCAATATCCCTTGCAGATGCTCAATAAGATACGCCTGCACAATGAGCTTCCTGTGCAATGAATACACAACCTATTGAAAATGAAATGTTCATTTGAAGTATTTCCATTTATCTGAGCATCAATTCCAGATTTGATTTATTTGCAGGTAAACAGCGTCGATCACATCCCCCCAAAGACAAAAAGCCGTTGGGGAATATTTAATTTTCTGAGTCCATCATGTGCTCAGCTAGGTTTTTTCTTCCCCTCAAATACGAAAATTATGCTTGTTGTTGTCATTTGTATAAAAAGTGCCACATCGTTGATGTTCTTTAAATTCATATTCAAATTTCACATACTTTTCGACACAGAATTACTTCTGCTATTGCTTGTCATCTCCCTTTAATGCCTGAACCAGCCTCAACTTGTAGATTACTATTCACAAGCGTTTCTTAGTGACACGTGAAAGAGACGTTGGTGGAAGCTGGGTTTCTATTTTTCTTATGGACTTCCCGGGGTTCGCAAAAATATTTTTCGATGTTGCTTCACCAACGCTTCATAGGCTAGTTGCCGTCCAGTTCCTTTTACCCTGCACATGCAGCTTTCTTCTTTAAAAAAATTGTGTCATGTTCAAATCTGCATTGCAGATGATGCATTTTAACGAATCTCCTCACAAATGCGGGCTTCAAGGTTATTGTTTGAATCTTTTTAGGTATATTCTAAGACACAGAAAGACTTTTCTTTTCCACTAAATTGCATTCTATACCTGAAAATTAAACTACTTGAAACATTAACCACAGACTTTCGAGTTGTTTCTAAACACGTGAAAAGATTATTTGAACAAGACTTGGTCAAGTTATTCCGAATTGATTTTTTTTGAAACACCCTGTATTTCCTCAGAAGTACATTGTGTTAACTAACTTGCCTGACGTAACTGCCTTACTCAGATACAAGAAAAAAGTTTTAAAACATTGTTCTATATACTTTAGAGTAATAAATATTTTCAATCCAATAATTACTTAATTATTCACGTATGATTTATGAACTCATGTCAATAATAAAGTAGTTATTCCCATTGACATTTTATGATACTTTGTTATGTGTCGTGTAGAAGGTGTGTCAAAACTGAATTCAATTAATATGGGATCGACACTCAAGTAATCATGGTAAATATTTACCAACGACCTTTTCTGTCAAGAGGTCCGCTATCAGAGGAAGTTATTTTAATTCTAGTTCGTGAAATTATCCCTGCTGTAATATTGTCACAAGCGTATCAATTTTTCTTGAAATATTGAATGATGATATGAACCTTTAAGTTTATATAATTGTTGAATATTTGTTTTATTCAATTAGAAACTGCTGCTACATAGAATGAGTACGAAGTTTGCAATTACATTTTCAGTTCTGGAAACGTGTTGTTTAACCAGAGACAATATTCCAGGATCTTTAAACGTTCTTCATAGTTAATGGCGAATTTTCTGTAGTTCAATATCTTTTACTTAACGGAACGTGTTTCTCTGCTCATTCCCGTCGAAGAATGAATAGAATTTTATTCCGAGATCAGTTGAGTGTGTAATTTTGGAAATCCAGGATATGATCAGTTATTACTCCTGGGATACGCCATGATTCTTCCATGGGGACGAATAAATCTCAAGAGGGAGAGAGAAAAACAAAACAACCCATAACATACGTACAAAAAAAAAAAAACGCACAAAAGTTTTATCCAACTTCAAACATGACACATCATTTTTGTAGTTCTTAATAATAGTAAGTGTATAAAGAACGATTTTGCAGATCAATAAAATCGTGTTGAAATATTGTGTTAATACGAATATTTTAAAATATTCTAATTCACGGTTATATGTTAAACTCTTGTCATCAGTACTTCTCGCATAAACGGAATTTGTTTTGTTGAGCGACGACATGTCATCTCATAAAAAATCACGGGATTTACGGCGTTGATAGTTACTGCAGTCAATCCAGATACCGGATCATTTTCAAACAATGTTCGGACTGATAAATAATCAACATGCATACTTTTTAATACTTAAAAGAAAAGATTTTTTTTTTTTATTATATTTTATAAATACACTCTGCAATGTGTGTACGCAGAGGGTGAGAAAAAATTGCAACTTGACAAATACCAGTATATATTTGGAATCGACATTATCTTTTGAAGAGCAAAAGTTAAAAATAGTAGAAAATAACACTTGTTGTTTATCACAACATCAGAAAACCTGTTGATTTCCTTTGATATAAAAGTGCGTTTTGAGAAATTTCATATGTTCTTATGAATTTGATAATATCTGCCATTATATGTGTCTTTTATTAAAAAGAAATAAACAGAGTTGTCGTTCTCCTTACAGTGAGAAGTTTAGTAAATAGGAAAGCGTGCTGAAAAATTCTCAGTCTAAGACACGCAGCAAATTTTGATCAAACATCAAAATTTATTTAAAAAAAACTGATTTATTCGTAATGATGACTCAGTTTGTAAATAATTTTTTTTTTAAATTAATGTGGTAACCAGAAAAAATGGATTATCCATTTATATTAGAAATTGATACGCATTATTTTCAGCAGCGATGACATCGCAAGCCCCTGTTTATTCAGAATAAAACAGACACAGATAGATTACTGCAGCAACTTTTAGACAATGTAAAAAAATCTAGATCGTAACTAAGGACTAATTATTAACAGTAACAAGTCGCACTGTATGGTCGTCAGAAAAGGAGACAGCCAGAAGCGGCAGAATCAACTAAACACATAAATTTAACTTGTTAGTCTTGTAACAGACGATGGGAAATATGAATTAAAACCGAAGATGCTTTCTTGAATCTAAGCAATGTATTAAGACATAAGAACATATCACGAAAGACATAAATGTTTGTCGAAATCCGATTTCATATTATTACAGATCTGTGACATGACTTCCGGGCGATTTTCTTGCAGATAAAAATTATTTGGCAGAGATATATAAGGTTTTACAAAAGATAATGAAAATATTAGCCGTTTTCTTAAATAGAAATACTCTAATTTCATTAGCCGAACAGCTATTACTATTGTATGTCTAAAATGTATGAAGTATGCATATTAAAATATTTTTTCCAAAAAAATAAGTTTCTCAACAGCACTGTTGTAACACTTTAGAGAAATAAGTTTAGATTCGTTCGTAGCCATATTTTACAGTAATGTCGAATTTAAACATAATGAAGATGTCATTATAGTCTCTTCGAATTACAAGTGCTATCCATTTCAGTTATTGTCGCTGTTGAACGACATAGGTTTTACTATCAGATACAACCCTTGAGGTTCAATGCCAGATATACACATCATTATACTGGGAACTGAACTGAAGTAAGGAAGTTTTAAAGACAATGTGAACAAAATTTAACTTATTTCAAATAAGAAAGAAAATGTTTCTGTAACACTTAAAGAGGAAGGACTGTTTAGAGGAATTATCACACAGAGGACATTTATATGAGAGTATAACATATTCAACAAGATTGGGTTAAAAGGAAACTGTGTGTAACCTAGCAAACGGATTTTCATGCATAGATAAATGGCAGTGCGAGGACAACGAGGGAATTAAACAGAATGTTACACTACAAAATATATGACGAAGAAGAAAAATATAATGGTAGATGTTTAATCATTTCGGGCTACATCAAAAGCAATGGTACAAGAACGTTGATAAATAACGATTGAATGCTGAATAGCGAAAGCAATATTATTTTGATAAAAGTAACATCTATTACAGAGATAAGATGAAATATTCCAACATAACGAATTTCGATATCATACATCGTTTGTTACAAAACTTCTCGCTTATGAAAACAATGCATTCTTACAAAGCTCTGATTTTAACATTATCAAACTAATCTGGTGATATTTAAATAAACATCAGTCGTATAATAATAAAAAAAGAATTAGCAAGGGATTTTAGATTATTTAATTCATATATAAAAACAATCCAGAAAGAAAGAAAAGAAAAACTGTTGACTTACTCCAAAAAAAAGTCGAGTTGAACTGTAATCCGTGTTAATGAGATTCATATTAATTAATGATTACAACATTTAGCTTCCATAAATATATGAATCTTCTGTGTAATCTGCTTTCTAAATAAAAGAGATAATCTTGGTTTCTCTGGTGATTTAATTTCCCGTGGCTTATTGTAAAGATTTACGATACGTTTACGCCTGAATTTATCGTTGTAGTGGGTCATAGTGAAAGCAAACATTTGCATTACAGCTATGAATGACCAAATATTCTATTGTTGAAAGGACAGTATCCCATATTTAAATAATAATGATGATAGCAGGTGATAATGTCAACGGAAATATATATATATAATCATTCTGTAAAATCAATTTTTAAGAAATATAGGTTTCTTTTCTGTAGTAACCATTAATAAATTTCAAGTGTTAATCGGAGTTTCCTTACTAGTTACTAATTTGAAAGAATGCAATTTACTTTAATTTTGAATTTTGTAGGAAGTATTTTGTGAAGTTATTAAAATTAAGGAAATCGTGAGGTAGCTCAATCCTCTGCACGTCAGTGCATAATTATCACATAAGATTTAATTTTTGATGTCATTCATATTGATTTTGTTCAAAAAGTAAAATAAAAATAAATCCAATTTTCACCTTAAAACTTT
>OZ010571.1:27685968-27738468 GCA_963932145.1 Acanthosepion lycidas
GCTCTCGTTTTTGAAACATGAGAACTCTTATGTAGCAAAGGAATCATATTTTTAAACAAAAAATATTATTATAATATATATATATATATATATATATATATATATATATATATATATATATATTATAAAGAGGTAATCATAACTTTAATCAAAGAGTTTTGATTCTAAAGGACAAAAATACAGCCTGATGATGGAGACAGAGGTCTTTGAATGTACTAGCTGAATTAAAAAATACCCCATATCCATTTTATACATGAGGATCTCATCATTCAGTGGATTATAAATTGTATAATACTTATAATTATTTCTACTAGCGAAAGGATTTCGCCAATAATTGCATTAATATTGCTAATTGATTAAAGGTATGATTAACTATTTGTAATATAAAATATATGCTGCCTGTTTTATTATGTTCATGAAAAACAATTTATCCGTGGTAAAGAATTCCCGAGAAAAAAAAAAAAACTACTAAGACATATCATTCTGTTAATAGTACTATCTATTTAGTTCATGTCATATTGACTGAAAAACGCTGATAATAAAAAAATCGTGGATTTATCAAATTACAAAATTCATATAAAAATTCTCACTTGAAATATTTGAACTTTAGCGTTGCGACTTGTAAGCTCCAACATTACACAACCGTTAATAAATTGCTCATTCTTAAAAACATCTTTCTGTCTGCAACACATTTATTTCGTCTTCCAGTTTTGATTCTAAATGAAAAAAATAGAGCCTGATGATGGAGACAGTGTTCTTTGAAATACTAGCTGAATTAAAAAAATACACTATATCCATTTTATAAACAAGGATCTCATCCATCAGTGGATTATTTGTAGTATAATGCTTATAAATATGTCTACGAGCGAAGGGATTTCGCCAATAATTGCATTAATATTGCTAATTAATTCAAGGTATGATTAACTCTTTGTAAAATAAAATATATACTGCCTATTATATATATATATATATATATATATATATATATATATATATATATATATATATATATATATATATATAACCGTTGTTAGAATAACATCTAATCTATAATTTGCCTGAAAATTTTAGTCTACTTTTGCGCAAACTAAGCGTTTATATTTCATTGAAAAATTTAATTTTAGAATTGAATGCTTATTATATACTGATCAATAAGAAAATCTATGAATAATGATTATGCGAATGATGCGCCTAGACAGAATTATACAATGTGGAAAATATTGATTCATACCTAACTGCTCCATGTAAATAGTAAAATCAACTAAAAAAACTTAAAATTTGTTACAGCCTAAATATAATATCATAATATCACAACTCGAAAATCAGCTACTCCGAGGTTCATGTATCAACAATTCAGCCTAAATTTCTTTTCCACCTGATGATACATGAAACTTTCTATAGCGAATTTCTCTACTGATATATAGAGAAACAACAACTTCGAAGGGTGAGTTATATACTACAAAAAATAGCTACAGACACTAGAGTAAAAAAAATTACGTTGAATTCAGCACTGGTCAAAATACGCTGCCGCTGTCTTATGCGACAGTTTTTGAAAACTGAAATATCAACAAGAAAAAGAGCGAGGAACAAGTATCAAATCGTTTGCACTGGCATCAAATTACTTTGGATAAAAAAGTAATTCCAAATGGAATAAAATATAAACAGCAGAAAACTCGGATTTATTGCTCTTGTGAATACAGTATTTATCGAAATACTTGATCGAAAAAATTTCTATTATAGAAATTTAATGAAAAACTTAGGTCATAAAACTTTGGTCACAAATGATATTATCTATTTAAAGAACATCGATTATAAATTGTATCTCTACTCCACACGAACTTTACTTAAGAAAGGAAAAAGATTCGACGTTCAAGTAAAGTTAAATTTGACGAAGCACATTAATTCCAAAGTGGAACAAAAGATTTTGATCATGAAAGATGGTAATGAGATAGACAAAGTTCTTGCAGATGCAATTGACTAAATTCAAAATTTGCAGGCAAAAATCACCGCAGACAGTGTACAACTAAATCGTTCCCTCTGGCACTCGATTATATACGATAAAGTGAATAGAGGTAACCGTTAATATAGAATAACCAGTGTGCAAAACTGACAAGAATTGCGTTAACAAGCCTTGTCGTATCACCTAAACGTCTGCTATTTAAATACGCATTGCGGCTATAAAGTCAGATAGAAAAAAGAATTATATTATGGTAATGATTTTAGTAATCTTTAGATTCGATAGATTTCAATGTAAGATCCGAACTGGATGAAATAAAATAGGTTTTTCAGTATCTTGTCTTCAAGTGAATATTTGAACAGAATTGGAAACCAGCAAAAAGTGGCGACTAATGTCGATTTTTCTTCCAATAAATTTGATTATTAAATAACTGCTTTGATTACAAGTGGATGTGAATGAAAATTTGCCCATGCAATTGTATTACCTGGCTAGACTCATAAACAGCAATCACCTTTGGATATTTACTATAATATTAGTTTTTTGAGAAATATCTTCGGCACAAACAGGACATTTTTTATTGAAAAAAGTGTATATTATTCCCCAAATTTTAATAAATATTTTCTTAGAAACCAAAGTTAACTCTCTAATGTATTAAGTATATATTATCCAATCAACTGGATATACATGAAAAAATATATTAGACATTAACTACTAATGTCTTTAATATAGAATAGTCATGTTTCAATAAAATATTTTCAGGTTATTCCGCTGGCACTGTTTTAAAATTTAAAATTTGGACTGCATGTTGTTTCAAATGATTTAGGCTGTGCTATATTTGATAAGAAAAAACATTTATTTCATTTGTTGAAATTTTCAAATAAATTATCTAATATTGTCTGAGTAATTTCAGCTCTAAATACGAGCGAGGGACACAAAAGTAACTGGAATCGTTTTCCGTGTAACAAGTCCGTAGTATTTCAGGCTTCCTCCGTAAGATGCCACTTGAGGCAACGGTCAGCCTTTACTGTGTTAACTGGTGTCATCGTGGGAAGACGTACAGCTCCGTGGGTCACATTTCTTTTGAAGTTCCTCACGCCTTTTCGTCTATTTTTAGCATGGGTGAAAGGATGTCTGCCCTAAACTGAAAGAACAGTTGGAGGTTGATCTAGACCTTTTTTTTTCGACACGGAAACCAAGCAGCAATCAAGTCAGTGGAAGCATCCAACTTCACCACGACCCCAAAAAGCGCGTCAAGTGAAGTCCAATGTCAGAACGATGCTGGTTTGTTTCTTTGATGTGAAAGAAATTCTCCTCAAAGAATTTATTCCTCCTAGTCAAACTGTTAACCAGACTTTTTACTTGGAAGTCCTGAAGCGTTTGCGAGACAAGGTGAAGCGAAAACGGCCTGACACGTGGCAAAATGTAGGTTGCTGGTTGCATCACGAGAATTCTCCAGCGCACACCGCCTTGAATATGAGACAGTTTCTGACCAAGAATGGCATGACCCCACTTCCCCAAGTCCCATATTCACCCGACCTCGCCCACTGATATTTTTTTTTGTTCCCCCGAATGAAGAAAGTCCTCAAAGGAAATCGTTTTACAGATGTTGAAGAGGCTAAGAAGAAAACGACGGAGTCATTAAGAAACATAACTTCACAAGAGTTCCAGGACTGCTTTGAACAATGGGAAACATGTCTGGACCGGTGCATTGCTTCAAATGGAGAACACTTTAAAGGTGATAAGAATATAAACATGCAATAATAAATGAATAAAATTATATGACATAATTCCGGTTACTTTTGGGTAACCTCTCGTATAGTTAAGAAAGGATATTTGTTTTATGAGAGTTTTCTTCCTCCTCCTATTCTTCTTTCTTCCTTCCTTCCTTCTTCTTCCTTCCTTCCTTCCTTCCTTCCTTTTAGAAGCAACGTCCTGTGTTCTTTTATTTATTTCATATATTATATATTTACGCGCTGGGAGGTCAATAGTTATAAATCACCTAAAGATACTGTAAGTTTGAAACCAAGGTATTGAAATCTGTCTTTTGAGAGGCTCTCTTCCATTTATCCTCTGGTGGTTTCGAAGGATTTTTGTCAATTTTCCATTTGGTTCTTTAGACGTGAGTAGGAGGAGAGTCGTTGATCATGAGAGACTTGACTGCGAATAGCTGGTGCTGGTCTAAATGTCGCCAATCCATGTGACAGACACTTCAGCTGACATCATCCGCTGCGGCAAACCAGGTACTCGAAGACAGGTTCATAATCCCATATTGTATCGTGTTGCTGACTTGATCCCGTACGTAAAACGTCGCTATGACCACCTATCCGGGGTAAAAAAAAATGTTGGTCAAAAATGTTTAAAAATAGTCAGGGAAAAGCAACAAAGGTTTTCAGAATAATCTGGGTTTCTTTTCATGTTCCTCGTGACTTCAAGGATGGCTTAGTTCAACACCTATCCATAGACAAAGTTATTAGCAATCTCTACTGTCGATTGTTTGTAAAATATTAGCTAGACAGATTCTAAAGAGGATTATCAAGCATGTCATCAATGCGATTTACCCGGAATCTCAGTTTGGCTTCACCTCTGGTCGTGGCACTATTGACATGTTTTCTCACTTCGTCATTTAGCCGAATATTCCATGAAAACAACTAAGAGTTGCATATGGTGTTTGCGGATCTTACTAACGTCTTAGACACTCTAAATCGTGAAAGACTCTGGTAAGTGTTTAAAAAGCATTGAATCACAGACAAATCATCGAATGTTCTAATCTCCTTTAAGGAGGAAATGAAAGCTGTTGTTGTATTTGATGAGGTGTTCTCTGATTCCGTTAATGTTACAAATGGCACGTAATTAGGTTGTGTCTCAGGCCCTATTTACACTCTTCTTTAAAGTAATGCTGAAATATAGCTTTGTTGAAATTGAAACTGGTTTTAAAATACATTTTTTCCAACATGTGCAGGCCTTGCAGGCGGTTGAACGCTAAAATAATTCTTGGAACTCAGGTGAGTCTTGATCTAATGTTTGCTGATGATACTACACTCGTGAAACATACCTAAAGGAAGCGCAATAGCTCATCAAACCTTTCTCTGTTGCATGCAAAGCCTTTGGCCTTACCATTAGCATAAAGAAAAAGGAGAGAATCCACAAGCTGGTACCTTGTCCAGGCACCAGCTTGTGGATTCTCTCCTTTTTCTTTATGCTAATGGTAAGGCCAAAATTTTTCTTTATGCTAATGGAAATGCCAAAATGCAGACTCAGTGTGTCAGACAACTTCCACCAGTTCATCAATTCCCACACTATCCTTTAGAAATTGGGGGAAGAAGTTGAAATCTGTAAAGTATAATGAATGCAAATGCAATGACGAAATAACAAATCTGATCGCCAATGCTACAACATCATTTAGGAATCCTCGCCACAGAATCGAAATCTGGTTTCAATGACACTTTGTGTATGTGTGTGTGTGTGTGCCTGTGTGTGTGTGTGTGTTATAGGAATAAAGTGTTGCTGTCGACACTGGAGTTTGAACCCAGATCACCAGAGAGCAAACCGAGACGATCCCATTTTGAATATTTAGATCACGTGATGGTAAAGGAAATGTATATATGAGAAAGAGGTTGGCGTCTCATTCATCACTATTTCTAAGCTATCCTCTTTTACTCTACGAATCGCTATTCTCTATACCATTCCCTATATTATTTCTCTATAGAATTCTCTATATTACTTCTCTATATTGATCACAATACCGATCACTACACTGATTACTATTTGGCGGTTATTTTCGGGCGCGTATTATCGATTAAGTACTATTTTTGCTAGTGTTTTTCGAAGGCGTCTAAAAACCAGCTTTGTTCAAAGACATTATTATAGTTATATCTGCGATTGCAAAGGCTCTATTAAAATGAGCATTGTGAAAGTGACAACGAGTATTTGTTGATATCACACACACACACACACACACACACACACACACACACACACATATATATATATATATATATATATATATATATATATATATATATAAAGTATCCTGCAAAAAGATATTAGAACCCCAAGGCCAATTCTTTCATTCTTGTTCGTTTTGAAGATATTGTTTTTATGATCAAAAGATGAATATGACTCAAAAGTTCGGCATTTCAGCTTTTATTTCCGGCTCTTTACATTTAGATGTGTTAAACAGCTAAGGACACACCACCTTTGTATTAGATCACCACTGTTTTACGTGAGCAAAAGTAAAGGAACAAATGGTCTTAACGTAAATAACATGTACTATTTTGTTGCATAACCCTTGCTTGCAATACCTTCATTAATTATGCTATCCATTGAGATCAACGAATTTTGTATTCTTCATTGATGATGCTCATCCAGACTTATAACGCAACCTCTTACAGGTTTGGTTTCTTTCGGGGAGACTTTTCCCTGCGTCTCCTTTTAGAGGAGATTAAATGCATGCTCTATTGGTTTACTCACTGACGATTGACATAATCACTCTAAAATTGTCCACTTTTTAACCTGCTGAGGCAATTTGTTGTGTTTGTAGTATGATTTGGTTCATTCTCCAACTGCATTATAATATTCTACTAGATTAGCTTCGATGCATATTTCTGTAAGTTAGCAGACAATATATTTCAGTATAATACTAAATTATTTCTGCTGTTTACACGTCATATCGACAATAAACATGAATGACCCTGTTCCAGAATCAGTCATGCAACCCAATTGAAGATACTGCCTGAACCATGGTTCACAGATGAGAATATGTGGCTTGGATCATAAGTAGATCCTTCCTTTTTCCACACTTTCACCATTTTCTCACCTTGGTAGTAATTAATCTTGGTCTCATCAGTCCATGAAACTTCCTTCCAAAACTTTTGTTGCCCACCTCTATACTTCCTTGCAATTTCATATTAGGCCTTCCGATTTTTACAGCGGAAGATTACTTTGAATCTTGTAAGATGGTCTTTATATTTCTGCTCTCAAAGACTTCTTCAAATTGAGGATTGTGGAACCTTCACCCGTACACTGTAGAGGGTGTTCATTATGTCACTGACCGTTTGGGGGATTTTTATCACTGCTCTCAATGTTTCTGTAATCAGCTGCTGTTGTTTTCTTTTCGCCGAAGTGTTCTATATCTGTTGCTCAGTACACAAGCAGATTATTATCAATTTTCAGGACATTCTAAATTGTTCTTTTAGCTATACTCAAAGATTATACAATAGCTCTGATTGATTGTCCTTCTTTTTTTGGCTTCAAAATAATTTTTTCTCCCATTTTCTTTTCTCTTCAGGCTAAATCATGAGTAGTCATTCAGGGTTATTTAATGCTCAAACAATTAATCTAAACGGCAAAATGTAAGAACCAAGTAAAAACTGTCAGACTCATGTTCCAATGTTTTTGTTCGCTTACAAATTTGGTGGGTTCAAGCAAAAGGTTTTATGTCCTAAATTATTTATCACATCTAAATATAAACACCAGGATATAACAGGTGGAATTCTGAAATCATGCCTCGTATACGTCTTATGATCTTAAGTACAAATGTCTTCACTGAACAACATAAAAGTGTCCTTACCGGTCCAATACATTTCGTGCTGAATATATATATATATATATATATATATATATATATATATATATATATATATATATATATATGAAAGTGAACATTGAAGTCAACACTCAGAGGCGACAATCTGTTTCATGCAGAAAGCAATCGTCAGACAGCCTGACGATTTGGTCGAGCATCAGACAGTCTGTCGCCTCTGTGTGCTGACTTCAGTTGCTCACTTTCATATTTATATTTACATACATGGTATGTCTAATATTGAGAACCTTATCCCATAAATATAACACACATTAAAACTAAGTTTCTTTATATATATATATATATATATATATATATATATATATATATATATATATATATATATATATAGGCACATGTATACATACATATATATATATATATATATATATATATATATATATATATTATGAAATATATATAGGCACATATATATGCATATAGTTAAGAAAATTAAATGGGAATCAAATTTTATGATACATATATATATATATATATATATATATATATATATATATATATATGTGTGTGTGTGTGTGTGTGTGTGTGTGTGTAGATACAGAAAAATAGGTCATTGTATTTGGGTCATTGTATTGTGCTACACTATTTTCTCTCGACAATCTGTTTTGCATTTATCTATAAATCTACCATTCCTATATGCTTAGGATAGTTTTCCTATATGGTCTGTTGCCCCTGCTCAATATCTAAACATCATTACACCATTGAAATAATAAAGAAAAATTGATTGAAATGATCAATCGTCTAGGCTTTAGTCACTTTCCCATCGCCATAAAGTTGCCTCCTTTGATATTTCTATACATAATTTTTCGATGAGCACTTGGCTAGGGTAACGAGACTTCATGAATTTAAACCGAGCTCTACACGGGTGATGTCTCATTAATTTACAGTTACATTAATTTACAATTATTATGCAGTTATATGACTCTTCCAGTTTCATAATCTCCACAGAATTAAATGCAATGCCAGTCCCTATCGAATATCGTCCTGATTACACTACTTTTTCGCTTCTGAAAAATGTCTTTGTTTTCTAAATCTTCCACAGTGAGTAACCCCTTGTGTCCTAGTGAATTTACAGTCCTGTTTGGGTTGAGCTCAATTTAAATACATGTTTGTGTAGGTGGAATAATGGTTAGCCGTGACATAGAGAGAGACAGAGAGAGATCCCTCAGCTCGAGGTGGATTTAATAATCTACAGTGCTAAAGAATTAGGATGAAGGTGCAAATTACTTGGGTAGAATGGATTCCGGAGTAATTCCAGAAATAAGTTTATTTTTTTCTCTTCTTTTTTCGTTTCTTTTTTTTTCTCTTAATAATTTTTCCTGGGTCGAGTTATTAGTTACTAACATGTAATAATTCCAAATTGATTAAGAGACGGATTCGTTAAAGTAAAGTTTGTGATAAATGGCACATTGGATTTTTGTGTGGTCTAAATAGCGGAATTCAATAAGACGTGATTAGTGGTTTTGGCAAAATTTAAGTATACGTTGTCTGCGGAAGATCCAGCAGGAGGTCCGAATCCGTTTTTAGTACCTCTTGAAAACTGGTTGCCCGTGGAGATCTGAAGATTAGGCGAAAACACATGGTGGTCCAAGCGATTTGCATATTAAAATTCGGGGGGCGGTGCCTAAAGATGGTTTAGCTCCCCCTCTCTCTATAAGATGCCCGCACGCTTGAGTTAGTCAGATGAGTTTAGAGATCAGAACGCGGAAGAGGAGCCTTGTTGGAATTTGCTGGTTTGGTCTGTTGGTTGCCCTGTCTCAAAAAGACCAATCCGAGGCAAGAGATCTAAATAGATCCCGTACGAATCCAGATAGCTTCGTCAACAAGGCTGCGAGAAGGCAGACTGCTATATCGTAGGGTGCAGATGAAGATCCAGGAATTACGTCCCTTAGATCAGCCGAAATTGTTCAGTCATAAATTTTCCTACTCTCTCTCTGTGACTTTCCGACCTAAACGAGTGAATCTCGTTAGGACATCTTGTACTCATGTAAATTCTTCGGTAGAGACATAAAAAAAAATAATTGGCTTAAATAGGGCCCTTTGTACAGGAACAGGAGTTGCTTATTTTTTTTCTTTTTTATGTATTTGTGGCTACGACAAGAAACATATGCTGCATGAATAGTGCATTTCTTTCAGCGAAATACCCAGCCATTTCCTCCCCTCCCTACCAGATCGTTCTGGGGAGATTGATATACTGCTGTTCGGATCAAAAATTCACAACGTTGTGAATATTGGTGGTTTCTTCAGTTCACCGGAGGAAGATCGGGTGGATTTCTTTTTCGGCCAGAACCACCGGAGAGACAGGGCAGAACTGCAACAGGCAGGGTTATTATGTTAGATAACATCGCGAATCGAAGTATTTGGAAAATTATAGATCAGTCTCTTCACGCACTCAAGTTATTTGTGAATTCTTTTACTCACAAGTATTTTAATATCGCCTGAGGGGTCATATTTATGATATTGAAAAATAATGTAATTTATATATATTTATGTATTATATTATTTCTTAATATCCAAAAATGAATGAATAAATATTATTTAGCTCTACTCTCTATTGATCCCACTTTTAAATTAAATATTACGTACTGTGGAATTAAACTGGATTTTTTCTCATATTATTTATCTATCTATCTATCTATCTATCTATCTATCTATCTATCTATCTATCTATACATATATATATATATATATGTGTGTGTGTGTGTCCGCGTGTGTGTTTGTACGTACGCGCGTGTTTTTGTTTCCGTGTGTGTGTGTGTGTATACGTACGCGCGTTTGTGTGTCCGCCTGTGTGTGGGCGAGTGTGTGTACCCGCGTGCCCGCGCGTGCGAGTTTGTCAACAAAAACTTTAAATAATACACACTAATTTTAGGCGATTAGCACATCAATGGCATATATCATCTTCTGGCTGTAAATGAAGAACAATGATTGAAAGGGTTTTAATATTCTTATTAGATTTTGTCTATGTAAACGTATATCTTTAAACGACCATTTTCACAATGATGAATAAGTAATATTGAGGCATGATTTCTGTTGAGAATAAACGTATGTTTATCTATAGACTCTCCTTTTCAATTATTTTACATTTCTATGAGGAAACTGAAACCAACAACATCAAAAACCGCATCATAGCTCTAAGCATATTAAATAGCGAAATTCGAATAATGATAATTTTATCTAATCATTTCCCCTCAATCAAGGCAAGCCTCAAAAATGAATTGTGAATGAATTTGTAACAGAAAACTCTAGTAAGGAGTGGAAGCTATAAAAGATTAGCAATTACGATGATATTGTCGACAATCTAGTACGTGTAGAATGATACGATCTAGGTACCTTAGATGAAAGTTTCACAGAATTATCAAATCCATTCAAACGAACGTTGAAAATTATTCCTTATTAATAAAATATAATCTCACTTAATACATATAGTCAGACTATTTTTCAAACAATTTATCTAATAAGTGAAAATGTATGAAGATTATTCATTTTGATAATTAAAAATAACTAAAATAATAAAACTAGATGTGTGACACTATTCAGCTATGGTAACTGGCTAAGTAATTAAGCATGGAAATTAAAAGCGAGAATTATTTAAGGCGAGAAGAAGCTATAACGAAAATTAAACTGAGCGATGTTATTTTTTTTACAAAAGAAAAATGGGTAAAGATTTTAATTTCATTTGCGAAGAAAGGTATTTTTTTAGCAGAAGATAGAAAATCCGTAAGATCTTGGATCTGTCAGAATTAATTTATGCCATGACGCGACAAGGAAAAACAGAATACGGGTAAAAGATAACAAACTGCCCATGGCAATAATGAAAATTTCAATTTGTTCAAGAGGCTTACAAAGCAGAATACTAGAAATAATAGAAAATTGGGTCAAGCATGCAAGGAGAAAGGATTAGGTGAGACCACCCCAAAGTAAAAGGATGGAAAAAATGAAAAAGAATAAGCCATTAACTATCTTTCGGAGATATCATTTGGTTTTGGAAGGAGAACCATCTGTTGTATGTCCAGAAATTGCTATGATAAAAGTTTGTTACCTGGACAAGCTGTTGGCGACAGAATGCGATAATCTGGAGAAAGACAAAGAGATTTAGTTGACCACCGAGATAATAAGTCGGCGAAAATCCCATTAATGAATCCCAGATGACATCAAGTTAAGATAAAAATTTAATGTCTACAGTACGATTCATAAGAATTGTAGCCGATGGAAAAGAAAGAAAAGAAAAGGGAAGATAATTTTTTTTGTTTGAGCGATAACTGTAAACTAGAGCCAGTCTAGCCACACCCACACTGCTGAGCGTTCATTGGCTGAAAGGTGTGTGAGCGATGGGCGAAGGTAAACATATGAGAAAGAATGGAAACCTGTTGACGCCTTCTGAGGGGATTGCTGTGAGATACCAATATGAGAAAGGAAGAATTTAAGAACCCCTCTAAAACAGAAAGTAATTGACTTCCAAAATTGGGAAGTGATAAATTTTCCTGTCCAAAAACAATGAATAATCCTTATTGCGGATTTGGAATTATCGAGGAACCCAAACCACGACAGGCACTCACCCGGTTTTGGTCGGCGTCTATATAAACGAACTTCCTCAGAGTTGGTGACAGTTGGTGACAGTCGGAGAAGACAGTTGGTTACAGTTGGAGTCACAGAGTTGAGTTGCAGATGAGCTGTGAGCGCGGAGACCAGCCACGCAGGAGCTGACTGAAAGATTTCCACGCATTCCGACTTAGACTTCAAACCGAAAACAATTTTTTTGAAGAACGACTTAGACTCACACCACCAAAACAAATTTTAGAGTACCGCCTGAAGATACCAAAAACCATTTTATTGAAAAACAACTTAAGATATTAAGACTCGCCTAAGAAACGCAAAGTGTCACGAATCCATAGAAGCCGTTTGGGAGAAAGACGCAGTCCTGTATTCAGCAAACAGATATAAAGATACTTTTATTTTTTTCAACACATTTGAATCTTTGAGTTGTTACATTATTTTCTTTTACATATACTTGTGTGGTATCAGCTTTGCCCAGGATTCAACTTGCACTAAGGTTCGACGCCTGATTGATTTTGTCTACCTAAGATCAAATCACAACGTGCGTAGTTTAGACTAGAAATCAAAGCAGTTACTTCGGTAACCAGGCGTTGGAAGCAAGCTGGGAAAGACAAAGCGGATATCAAATCTAACCAGATTTCTATCCGAGCCAGCCAAGGGTTAGATCGTCACAGCATAGCACTAGAGCAGGACCAGGGTGACGTCACAAATGAATAAATGTTCCGTGATAAACAAAATATGGTCAATTTAAAGTCGCTAAAATATACAACTTGGAAAATTGAGGTGGTAAGTACAGCTCTTATCAAGTGGTCGTAATTCAATTCCTGGATCAACAAGCTGAATAATATTCTGATTTGGAAGAAACGAATCAGAAACTACATTACAGCTATAGTATATCAGAATAAACAATACACAAGCTAACATTTAAAACGGCCGGAAACATAGTGTTGATAACATCTATTACATTCAACGAGAAAATAATAGTGTAAATCGTCAAAATACATTGCCAATTCCTTATTTTTAAAAGCACAGAGAAAATTACTCATCCTAAAAACAGTGATAAATGAAAGAGGTTTATCAAGAAGGGGTGTATTAACACATACAATTCTATTTGAAAAGGCAAATTCCAGAGTCAAAGATGGTAGACAACTTTCAGAAAAGAGAGACTTGCAATCCTCGTTGTTTCAAAACTCGCCTGCAGGCTGACTCTCTATCTGCCTGGTAATTACCACGTAAATTTGTTTCCCATTTCCTAACTGAAGATTTAAACGACGATCTATATACTTTAATCAGAACCCATTAGCAGCCGATGTTAAGGTGCAGAGACCAGAATCTGGTTCACCAAGGGCTAAATTCTGTTTTCGCAAGAATCACTGGCATCATTAGCTCGGATTTGATTGGTGTAGCGATTGTATTTTTCTATAGATAAAGAGGCTGATGCTGAACCGAAATTTAGAAACTGCGTGTCCATTTGTTATTTATAGCCGTTGGCCCTGATGTCTGAGTTCAATCGTGACTCATTGAATACACTGTAGAATAAATGATCGAATCTACATTAAACTATGCTGCCAGAAAATCGAAATCAGATAATCAATAATATTTCTTTTTCTGTCCGTTCCAAGAGTAGATATTCTATTAGAAATTATTTCCTTTGCAAAGCTCTGAGGTGAACAATGTAAACATTTTGCTGTGGATTTTACTCATATTGCTGTATTTATGAATTCATTTAGACTTTTGCAGTAATAGAGATTGATCAAATGAAAATAAATACAGAATCAAAAGAAATTAAGTATTAAATATTGCTGCGATACCTCCCCGAAAGACGAAACAGGATACATTTCCAGAAGGCATGAAAAGAATATTGATTGAAAATAATAGATATTACATTCTTCATGTGTTTTATCAATAATGATTTATATATATAATAAATCACGGAAATGTAAGGGTTACTTAATATCTCTCACTTTATATATATATATATATATATATATATATATATATATATATATATATATATATATTATATAATTATGCAGCAGATTTTTATAAATGCATGTTTCATTAAATAATATGGGCGATTTTTTTTTCTGTTTATTTTAAGTTCCCGCCTGTAATTGTCGTCAGTGGGCGTTTATTAAAAATCTTGACGCCCGGGATTATTATAGTTGGGCTGTAATCCAAAAAGAGCGTCACGATTTAACTTGATGAAGCCTAACTTTATGAAGTGTACTTTTACGAAAAATATTTGCAAGAGTAATATTTTTTATTTTTCAACCTGGAAACGGTTAATATCTTCATTGAGGTGTATTATATAAATAAGAAGAAAATACATATATATATATATATATATATATATATATATATATATATATATATATATATATATATTGATAACTTTTAGCAAACTTTCATGGTTGGTTCCAGGTGTTACACTGAATTAATTGCAAGGTAGGCTGCTAAAAAAATTCATTGGGTATTACCTGATAATTCTTCTCTTCAGAATCCATCTTTTACTTCTACAAATCTAACATTTGCCCCTTCATTGTATATTGCTACCACATTTACTCTTCTGTCTCTGCTTTATTTTTCGTGATGCTCACCACAATCCAAAGAATGGCTTGAAATCCCAACATGACGTGACTCCCACCTGTGTTTTCTATATATATTTTCAGAGAAGTTGTTTTAATGCTTTGCCGGTCATAACTCCTTTACATTACATAAATGTAAACGTTGTACCAGATTGGCAATTAGGTCTCATATTTTTACTGACAAAATAGATAGATTTAACCATAAGTTCTTGCCTATTTTTTGTTAAATGGCACTTTTCATCTATAGATATCTCTTCCAATCTCTAGATTATGGACCACCTAAATCTTCATGAAAATAACTGCCATTTTGATTCTTCCTTAAATATCTTCTTTTATTGTCTTTTCTCCTGAAAAAACCTTCTCATTTTCATTCACGCCCAGTAATTCTTTAATTCTTAATGACGTTATCACATTGCTTTGTGTAAAATGATTAAGAAAACAAAGTCTATCCTCTGCCGCTTAGTTGAGTAGCGAAAGCAAGATCCATGTACTGTTATATTTTAATGGAACGATACAGGTTTATTATTTGACTAGCATAACATTATTGTTATTAGAAGAGTGTTTAATCTTTTTGTTGATAGTTTATCAGGATTCAAAAAATACAATGTTTTCGCAACACACTGTCGATAATCAAATTTAAGTTCTCAAGTTTTTTTTATTCGTGTTTTAACTCACCTAATTAAATAACAAACTACGAAAAATCTAAAAGGGAAAATCATTGGAATAATTGTGTAAATTTAGTCTATCTAGATATACGCAAGTAAATTAGATCTTCACCTAAAAAAGCCGCTTTGTTCGTGAAGAGCTTGAGAGTTAGTAGGAAGTTTCAAAATCGTATGGGAAAACATCTTTTTTTCTTAACGTATTCCTAAGTGCTAAATAAAATAAAACACATGTAGGAAGTTGAAACAATTATGCTGGCAAATAACATGGATTAACTGTTTTATTTTTCAGCTGTTTTCTCATAAGGTGAACGAAAATTTGTTTTACATTTGTAATAACTGATGCATTTCTCTCCTTTTGAAACTGCTTATGTTTTGAAGAATTTCGAGAAAATATTTTGTATCAAACTTGTAATATACAAAAAGAAAACTCGCAATTTCTCCAGGAAGGTGGTAGTTTATGATAATTTTGATAATTGAAATAACTGAAAAGAAAATGTCTCCCTGTGTATATTATCTATCCCTTTATATGTCGCTATTTAGTATATATCGGCCTAGGCACGTCTTTTTAAATACAAATAGCATGCACGAAATCAAGAATAGAAATGATTTTTTTTGAGTTACAATGTTTTTCTCTTGTATTTTCCATTGTTTCGAATGAGGTAGTGTCTTTCATTTGACTTGCTGAAATTCCAGGCTGTTTATAACACTTAGCATTTAGTAAGTGCATTTATGCAAATACCGAGGCCATTAGTACTAAAGAGAATGGAATATCTCACACAATTGTCGACTTTCATCGTTCATATCATTTACACTATCCGCAGATTTATTGTATAAAACAAATAATACAGTTTCGATATAACCGACTTCCCCGTGAATAAACTTCGCTGAATCAAGGAATTGAAACAAAGAATCTTAATGCTTCCATATAGAATTTTGGAGAGATTGATGCACCCAGACACATCATATAAGCGAACACTGAAGTCAAAACTGAGAAAAGGGGGTTTACAAATTACTGCACATATTTTCGAAAGGACATAAGCTAACTAATGTGATTGTGTAAATGGTTGGTAGAAAAGAGTTTAGGAGATATAACAAAAAAGATAAAATGTAAAATAAGAGCTAAAAAGGATAGTAAAGTGTGGACAGCCATGGTCACCAACCTCATGAAGGGGCTTGTTACATAGGAGAAGAAGAATTATAAATCTTTGATAACATTTTCTGATGCCACCGAGCTTCCAAAAAACATTTGGACATATGTGCTCATTTATACGATAAAACAACATTTTTTTTTTTTTTTTTTTATTCAAGTGAAATCTAAAGTTCGGAAATATGTCACTATATAACTAGAAAAATGTATCTACCATTCTGATAACATATCATGACGGTTATGTCGTGGGAGATTCATTGTTAAATGTTGATTACGACCACCATTATTTCTGTCTGTCTGTCTGTCTGACTCTCTCTCTTTATATATATATATATATATATATATATATATATATATATATATATATATATATATATATATATATATGTGTGTGTGTATGTAGTGTGACGAAATTGTCTGTAACTTTTTCAATAAGCATTGTCTGGCACATAATTTCCTTTAAAAAGTGATGCGAATTTATTACCACTATTTCTCTTTCTTTTTCTCTTTCTCTCTCTTCCTCTCCCTGTCACTTTCTCTCTCTCAATCTCTCTACATACATACATACATATATACATATATACATACATATATATATATATATATATATATATATATATATATATATATATATATATATATATATATATATATATGCAGAAAGTGTCATACTAATGTGTTTTTGTTTACAAAGCGTTTGGGAGTTGTGAATGTGAAATATTTATTTGCTTTTTTTATATTTCTGTAAAGAAAAAACAATTTATAAGCAACTCAAGTGACATGTGCTATTTACGGATATGCTGCCACAGCTGACGATAATTTTCGCAAGTAATTAGCTAGGTTCCAATGTGGACATTTTGATTAGGAAGACCGAGAACGTTTTGTGACAACAACTTTCGTCGATGATAAGTAAATAGAAAAGCCGTCTAAAAATAATCCAGGTCACAAGACAAAGAGAAGTTCAGTGACATTTAACATATCTCCTATGATCTGCTTTTAGCATTTGAAAACAGTTGCTGCATTTTAGGTTTTACTTTTCACAATTTAATGCATAACATTGTAATATAAATTTTAATCGCTGCTTGTTTTTTTTTATCCTTAACTTCCGAAATCTGAATACAGTACTATATAAAGTGTTGATGGGGTTCTCCCCTTTCACACAAATGGACTCACCCAGGGTATACATATACTACTGCTAGTGAATACCCGGGAGAAGAAAGGGGACGAGCGACGAACGAGCGCGAACGTAACGAGCAAGAGTCACAGTGAGCATGCGCGTAGACTCAGTAAGAAGTCATACAGTGATACGTCGATATCAATGACTATATATATATATATACATATATATATATATATTGCTACTAACACGCATTCAAGGAACTACTAACCTGCTTTACCAGTTTGTGTTATTACATTAATGCATTTATTTTCCTATATGCCTCCTTGGCGTTTATTAATTATTGGTACCGGATTTCATCCTGGAATCCACAATATTAAGAAAAGCAATATTAGACTTAATTCCGTCTTCGAACGAAATGAATTAGTAAAAAGTTTTGCTTATCTATATACTTGAATGAATGTACTTGATGGTCAGTTTTGTCCCATTAAATGATATGCGTCAAATAGGGTCCACATAAATAAAAGACCAACAAGTTTTCCTGCAAAATACTAATCCGTTAGTATTCTTCTTTTAGCTAAATCTTCTCTCATACACTGTATTGTGCAAGACATTTATTCTCACTAGAATCTACGTTGCACATTTATAAATCTACTCGAATCCCTGTTACGAACGCTCTTCAAAACTACAATATCATTCACCATCTTCTCTCTTCCTTAATCCTATCTTTTTTGTAATTTCTCATCACTAAAGACCTTTCATAGTTTTTTTATTGTAACTATCGCCTGACGTATCAGTGGACTTATCGGCTTGGTTTGGGTGAAATGATAAAAAAAAAAAAATTACACTGCTCTATTGACATCGCTTTTGAAGATACTGGATATCTTATTCAAGAGCTGTAAAATACCACTGGCAAACGAACATTTTTTATACAAGTTTAAACCATACCGTCCGTATTAACATTTAAAGGATTTCGACGATGGTCATTCGCCAACACATATATGTTTAGTGATAAGCAGCTACCCAACTTGATATTATAATTTTTTTAAAAATCAGTCTACTTTGTGTTAAGAAGAATTCTTTCCTTCTTCCTGAATAAAATTATCTCCATTTCATTCTAGACTAGTCATTTTAATCTCGAGTACTTAACGCCATTCACTACTGAAATCCATGTCGTCCTAATGACTTTTCTGTGGTTTATAAATATTCTTTCTTGGCTGCGACAGTAAAGTACTCTTCATAAATAAAAATCGGAACACCACAATATATGCTGATTCGGAAATATTATACTTACTATAGCAATTTAGACTTGAGAAAATTAAATTTCATCTCTCTTCATGTCCATAACTGACATCGAATATATCAATATGAAGGACACGTGGGCGATTGATCTACCACTGTAATACCGCGTGTTAAAAATGATGTGAAAGTAGATATCATTCGTACTTTATGCTGACGTCTACACATTTTATCTCAATATATATATATATATATATATATATATATATATATATATATATATATATATATATATATGGTAAAAATAACAAATGGAAAAAAATAAACTTAGATTTTTACCGTTGGATTTCGTCTTCCACCCTGAAAAATATTCGAAAACCCGTCGATAAAAAACGATATTTTCCAGTCATCTTATACCAATTGGTAATGTCCACAGTAATGATCTCGGAATTTAACTATACACAAACAAACAAACAAACAAACAAAACAAACAAACAAACACGCACACACACACACGCATATATATATATATATATATATATATATATATATATATATATATATATATGAATGTATGTATGCTTGTAAAAAATAAAACTAATTAAGAAAAAACGTCGAAAAAAGGAAAGAAATATATAGATAATGTTATTGTTTAGCATTCTGCCCTAAAATCTATTCTCCTAAACACTTGCAGAAACAAATCTAATGGGTTTTCTTCCTCTGCTCAGATTCTTTCAATCTTAACTGTAAATGTTCAATTTTCCCGGCTCTCATCCCTCATTATACATCCTAGAATCTTCAACTGTTTCTTCCTGATGTAATGCATAAGTGTCAGTTTTGCTTGCATTTTTCTAAAATTTCATCTTTACTCATATCTTTAGACAATAACATTATCAGCGTCCTTCAGTAGAAGCAGATTGCTGTTGCTTTAAATCAACGAGGATCTACAGGAAGACAAATATTATAAAGCAGTACTCTTCACTTTGTTTCTAATGAAATATTTCTTATTATACATCTTATCATTTGGAAGGCATTTTGCGGGAAATCAATGTGCACCTCGATGTTGGTGATAAAATTTATTTCCTCCATTAAAAATATTTGCCATTTTTTATTTTTTTTTGTTTTTACGTGATATCAACAATTTCCAATTTGTATGTTGGGCTACATCTTTTTGTAAGAAACATATCTTATCGTTATTGATATTTAGTAATGTTTTACTGGAACTAACGTCTATAGAGCTTACAGTAGTTCCCTTTTTCTTCTATCGACAATTGTCACTCGTATAACATATTATTAAATCTGTAGCCGCTAATAATGATTCCTCGTATGTTGTCTAATTCTCACATAATCGCCTCACGCTAAGGGTAGAATAAGTCCAGTGTGAAAACACTGTGACGTCGTCCCCTGGTCGCAGCGCCAACCGTGTCGTTCTATCCCAGTCTACCACGGCACCAACTGTGACGTCCTACTTTAATCCCCAGTCTGCCTACCCACGTTGTGAATTGATCTAGGCAGAGGAAATCAATCAGTCGTCGGGGCCGTACTGCAAACCAAGTTCAACGGAGGTGATACCACAAAAATATGCATAAAAGGCAATAAAATGAAAACTCAAAATTTCAAAGTATCAAAGAAAAAGGTAACAAATTATATGTCTAGTTGTTCGATACATAGGACTGCATCTATCTCCTGACCCGTTCTATGGATTGTGACATGTCGTTTTCCGCTAGGCAAGTTTTAACACTTCAAGTCGTCTGCTCTCTAAGAAATTGGTGTTTCGGTGGGTCTTTGGACGAAAGTCAAAAGAAAAACTTATTTCAGTGATCTGGATCTAAGTCGCTCTTCAAAATAATTGTTCTTGGTTTGAAGATGGGCCCGGAAAATGTGCGTGAATCCTGGTCAGCTATCTGCGAGGCTTGCCTCAACCGGAGACTGACGCTGGGAACTGCTGGGACTCGACTCATTTCTGCTCGTTGTGGCTTCGTTTATATGGGCGCCGACCAAAACCGGGGTGAGTTTGTCGGCGCCGGGGGGTTCCTCGATAATTCTAAATACATATCCACCTCTCTGGTTAGGAATTTCCACCTTTTTCCATTTTTGGGAACCTTTCCTCACTCCCACCTTCTCATCATACTTCAGAGGGGTGTGAACTGCCCTCCCCACATCTTCGTGGCAACCTCTCTTACTCATCCTCCAGATGGGCGGCAACGGCCTCCCTCGTGCATCACGTGATCACCACTCGACCAATGATGTCTTAGTCGGGCTTGGACGATTCTGCGGCTTTGTTTCAGGAAGAAAAAGAAATATCTTGCTTAAAAAAAAAATTATCTCTTCCCTTTCCCTTTTCTTCCCCTTAATGGTTTATCATTTCTCCAGCCGCGAACGGGAAAATATGACAATGGCGGTCATAACTCTTGTTCTACACGTGGTTTACGTCAGGTATTTTATCACTAATTAGCAGAATGTGTGGTCTTCTTGACACGGTCTCAAAAAAAAAAAAAAAAAAACATCTCCAAAGTTCCAGTCAGTCTGTCGCCTCGAAGAAAGAAAGAAAACACATTTATTTTTCCTCGGCACAAATTCCTGATAACAAAATTTTATTATCGCAGGCCAAGAATGTTCCGTCCTACGTTCGTGGGTGGTTTTTAATTTTTCATATCTGTCCAAGTCTTTTTAGTTGTCTGTTTTTCGTCACTTAATGAAATAACATTTTCATTTGAATTTTTTTTTCTTTGGCCAGCCGGTCTGTAGTTGATAATAAGATGTCTTCCCGTATCAATAGTTTGTTTTCATATCCTTAGATAACACAGCCGATGCCAAAACATATCTGATTTTTTCCTTCTTTCCCTTTCTTTTTACTCAGAATTTCCCTGTCATTGTAATGGCACTCTTTCGTCATTTGTTACTTATCAAAATATCCTTTTATACATTGTCTCTTAGCTGTGTGTGTGTTCTTGCCTATCACTCACGATTCGGTTCTTAGCCTCTCCTTTTCTTCTTTTCTTTCTTTTCCCTTTCTGCCTCGTTAAATGGTGCCACACACAGCCTTTTCTCAAAACCTTTCCTATTTTGTTTTTATATTTAATGAATAAATTTTCTATTTGTGTGCAGCTTTTGGCTGGTAATATATGTTCAGACTTATTCTCATATTCTTTTCCACATATATCATTGTCACCTATCCGTTCCTACTGTTCTTTTTTACAAACAAATCAAATATACTCAATGCCTATAGGGAATAGACTAAGAAAGAGCAGTAAGCCTAACCAATGGCACCGTACGAAGGCTAAGAGTTTCTCAAAATACTATGTACAGAAAACAACTTGGCTCATGACGATATTTTTTATCACCTCGTTAGTTAGGGTATCTATATTCTCTTGGCATATTTTCTATAGGAATTTGGCAATAGCCACTTTATGGGGAGATGTGTTTTAGGACACACACGCACACACACATATATATATATATATATATATATATATATATATATATATATATATATATATATATATATAAAAGGCAGGATGTTTGTGTGTGTGCGTGTGTGTGTGTTTGTGTGTAACGAATGCACGCAATTTTCGACGGATTTACACCAAAATTTACATGCACATGCTCCAAGTTAGTAGGAAGGCCAAGACTGACTTTGCATTGCCCAACTCCCATCGAGAGTAGAAATAATCGATATTTTCATGCGTCTACGGCAGTTTTCATGTAGTTTGCGGCCATTTTGTACAGGCCAGAGTGAGAGCCTATAGCTGGCTGCCACCAGTAGGCAGGAAGATTCTATTGGCCAGCGTGAGAGCCAACACCTGACTGATACGAATGTTAACTAGCATGTTAGCATGCCAAAAAATCGATATCTGCATTTGTCACAAGTGGGAAAAATGTAAATCTGCATGGCACTTTACTCTAATTGGCTCATTCACTTGCTTAAACTCAACGTTGATTCTGATTCCGCAGAACTGGGTTGGGTGTGAAAAAGTATTTATTGTTAACATTCTTTTTTTCATTTGGTTTTTCCAGTTACGATTCCTTTTTTTTAAGCTGAAAGTTTTGAGTTCATTTTGTTTAGTTCTTTTTTCGTAACATATTTAATGTTTAGTATAGAGCTTAGAATATATCCTCAGTGTGAGATAGGCAAGAAATAAGACACATAGCAACATCAGCATGGCAAAGGCCCGGAAGGGCAAAAATATTTAAGTCAAGTGATACCGATTGCTGTATGCAGTGAGTCGTTCGATTTGTGAATCAAGCACGCGCAACGCCCGGGTCCTGCTGCTAGTATATATATATATATATATATATATATATATATATATAGATAGATAGATAGATAGATAGATAGATAGATAGATAGATATACATTAATTAATTAATTAAATAATTAAGAAAGAGAAAAACCTAAGGTAACATGACTGTAATTTGTTTCCTCAGAAAATATATTTTTCTGGCTCATGACGACACATTTCTGGTTACAAAAGAATTAGTTTTATTTTATTTTTAATACAGGTCTTTGATGGTTAGTTTTAGATTGCTATAAGTGACTTGGTTGGTGGGAGGACTATGGAAAGATCTATCTTGAAAATGTAAAGTAGAGTTAAGTTTGTTTTTTTAACAATCTTTAATAGTTTGAAGTGTACTCAGTTAAGAGGCAAGAAAATTTGAGCTCTTAACTAATTTTTAGACAGGAAGAGAAAAGAAGAAAAAAATGAAAGATAAATTGTAAAACTTATGAGCGGAGATAGGATGAAGAAAGAAAGTGTTAAGCAGGAGAAGGGAGAAAGAAGGAAAAGTGAGTTATCATATGTAGGCATATCACGGTGACATTTGAAAAAGCACCTCACTATAATTTAAAGTCAATACATAAAGTATTAAAGATTACCACTAAAGAAAGAATAAATTAAATGAGATATGGTAATAATATTATTAATAATATCTGGACCATACCCTATTTGAAATTATCCACACGGATTACCAAACCTTTCGTCACCTTACTATCTATCTATCTATCTATCTATCTATCTGTTTGTAATTGTCTGTGTATGTGAGTATGTATGTGTGTGTGTGCACATATGTAGGTTTGTCGAATATGACATAAGTATTTGTAGTCCATAGCCTGCTTCTGAGTATTAAATCTGAAACCATACGTAATCCGAAACAGATTTCAGTGCGTACTGATAAGTTATGTGAATTTCATGTTTTATGGTTCCGAATGCTAAATCTTCGGTATCTTCTAGAAAATATTAAATATATATATATTTTTATTTTTTATCTATCCTTCTCTTAGACATCGATTTTAAAGATTAGCTGACTGTTTAATGTGGCTATATGGAAGATGGCATAAATAATTTTCAAAACCATTAATCATTAATGTATCTAGAAATATAATAATATGCTTTAATATATATATATATATATATATATATATATATATATATATATATATATATATATATATATATATATGCGCATTTGATAAGCATAATATTTATAGACATATATATCATATATATGCGCATTTGAAAAACATAATATATATATATATATATATATATATATATATATATATATATATATATATATATATATATATATATATATATATATATATATATATATATGTTTCTACTCCATAGAAATTACCGAAAATACATAATAGAATTAACATACTTCTCCCATGTACAGTTTGGTTTTGAGGGTTAAAAGACAGGACATTTTGCTAGAAGATATTTTTTATTTTATTAGGCGTCATATGTACAGTTTGGTTTTGATGGTTAAAAGACAGGACATTTTGCTAGAATATATTTTTATTTTATTAGGTCTCACATGTACAGTTTGGATTTGAAAGTTAAAAGACATGACATTTTGCTAGAAGATATTTTTATTTTATTACGTCACATATGTACAGTTTGATTTTGAGAGCTAAAAAGCAGGCTATTTTGCTAGAACATATTTTTACTTTATTAGGTCGCACATGTACAGTTTGGTTTTGTGTGTTAAAAGACAGGACATTTTGCTGGAAGTTATTTTTATTTTATTAGGTGTCATATGTACAGATTGGTTTTGAGAGTTAAAATACATGACATTTTGCTAGAAGATATTTTCTTATTGATAGTATTAGGTTGGTGCAAAAATAATGACGCAATAATGTCGTTTTTAACGTTAACACATACTTCAAAAAACGACATTATTACGTCATTATTTTTGCACCACCCTAATAACATCAAATGTTAAAATCTAGCCATAAGTACAAATGCAATAATTATTTTAATATGAAAATAATTTATTTTTTATGAAAACTTAGTTTTGATGTACTAGTAAAAAAAATATGATGATTTCAGATACTATTCATTTGGATTTGTTGCCACAACGCTTCTTTGAATGCAAAGTTATCCCCCGTTGAATTTGTATATAACTTCTCCCGCACCTGTTGCGTATTTGCGTCCGGACTTTACGGAGCCAGTCCATGAAGCGCACAGCATTTACTTTCCTTTTTTGCCAAATATATTCCGCACAGATTAGTACTATGCATTAGATAATTATCTTCTGATAATAAAAGTCACGGCCAATACGTCAAAGTTCACTTGGCATCAGATGATTAATCAGGATCTGGTTCCACTTTCAGCTTTCTATTATGCCATTTATCAAATAGATATATCAAACACCTTCACTACAGAAACAGACTCAGATCAAAACACCGTCTCCACAATGATAGATGGGATAATGCCCAGTAGATAATATCGATCTCCTATCATTTTCCTCACACACTACATCCGCTTATAAATAAACAGTTCAGATTTGGATTCATCAGTTCACATAGATTTCCCCCGCACATTGCCTAAATTTAGGTATTTTTTCTGGCAAATGCGAGCCGTCTAGGTTTGTGTCCATTATTTGCGTAAGGTATTTTTTTTTGCTGCGAAATTTCGCAATAATCCAAAAATTATTAGCAAGAAGTTTTGACAAAGAGATATTTAGAATTCTTTATGATCATTTGTGACATTGCATCTGTTAAGTATACTTGACATATTAGGAAATGATATTAGAAAATGAAGCGTCCATACTGGGTGAAAAATCACATGCATAATGAGAGAAAATTAATTCATTGAATATACAAAAAACGAAATGAGAGTAAAACATGGACATGTCTCTTTACAAGAATGTTTTAACCTATATATTGAGGAAATTATATATCCTAACAGAATTAATTATAAAATGAAGCAATAATAAAAATAGATGGAAAGTGTTTTAAAAGAGCAAGAAATATGTGTCAATAAAATCAGAAGGCGCATTGCGATAGCAAATGATTTTTCTAAATGCTAATTAAAGTATTAAGAAACGAAAATCTCATTAGAAACAAAGAGCGAACTGAAATATTATCTAATATCAATCCTCCTATAGTGCAGTGAGTGAGGGATGAACTCGCAGATGGCGAAGATGTTTGAATCAAGATATTTGTGGATATACAAAAGGAGAAGCATAACATAAATTAAACATGTGAGCAACGACAATGATTTAGAGAAAAATAATCTAAATTGTTACAGTTATTTAACAATAAAAAGATGCATTGAATTTCTCCAGCCATTTTTATCCACACTGGGAATTTAGCTTTACATCGGGAGATAGTTCTGTTGCCAAAGTCTGATCGTGAAGAGTTTGAGAGTTGCGCCTGTATATCATCGTATCAGCGGCATATATGTTTACAAATCATTTGTGCAAATTGGCTAGACCGAAAAGTGAACATTCGAGGACGGATGGCCTATTTCTTATAGCGTTGAGTTTGAATATATATATCGACGTTCACAAAAAATTTCGATGTATCAGCTAATAAGAATGGGTAGATGTCCGATCGCTTAAAGCAAGGAGTGAAACGCGACCGATCTGGTATGTCGGCGCCCGGTAGAGAGAAAGCCAAATTTTTACGAATTTATTTTTCATAAACATGCTATATATATATATATATATATATATATATATATATATATATATATATATATATATATATATATAAACACATTTATAAAAGATACTCAGACAAACACAGACACACATACATACGCTAATAAAAATGCAAAGAGCCTATAAAAATGGAAAATGTACCTATCAAATTCCCAAGTCTGATTAATCATCTACTCAGTCTAATTTGCTTAAACAAAAATGTAATAACATAATCTACGAAAAACAGAACATACCTAACAAAATTCAGATCAAACGTTCAAAAAAATAAGAATTATTTATTAAAACCTTCAAACACTGCAAGTCACAAATGTATTACAATTGAAGACAAGGAAGTCTACAAAATTCCATCCGTAACCTTACTGTAGAAATTACAAGTATACTATCCCCACATGTAAAAAAGACTGAAAATAAGCGAAACACTATAATAAATGAATGAATACGACACTAATTAAAAAGAACAATCAACACGGACAAAATGGGCTGAATTTGTTTGGAAAAGAAAAAAAACATTCCTATTACTCTGTATAAAAATTCTAAATATTAAGTTAAAGTTATAAATTAAAAATAACATCCTTGATAATGGCTTATAGCATAAATGAAGGCTCTTGAATATAAAGAACATAAAGATATTTAGATAGATAATATTAGTGGTCAATAACATATATATATATATATATATATATATATATATATATATATATATATATATATATATATATAACACACACACACACACACGAGAGGATAGCATCCAAATAGAGTTCAATGTACATGACAGAGGAAAATTTAAAAGGCTCAAACACTAATATTACATGGTTATAATTTATTACATTGGAATCATAATCACGATACAATACATCAGACTTACAAATTAAAAAAAAAAATGAACTGATTCAATTTTCTTATAAAATTGCGAAGTTAATGCTGCCCTGAAGGGAAATGCATCTAGATATTTTTGTATTAAAGCAGTTGTTCAAAAGGGCTTTATAGCTTGAATAACGTTCTTCATAGTTTTTATCAAAGGACATATTCCTGACTTGAGATTGTAACTCGGTATCTATGCTGATGTCAAACTATTTAATTCTGTCTTTATAATAAGTCTCATTAGGTCAACTTGTTACCTGATCTCAAAAGAGAACTCATATCTGATTATATCTGGATCAAGGAACAGAATTAAAGCCTCGAAAATGCTCTCTATTAATTATCTGTGACAACTGCCTTACATCAGCAGAGGTGATGCAAACCTCCAGGAGAATGGCTTATTCAGCGTTCTAGTGCTACTGTTCTCTGCTGACTTGTAGCGGTTACAGTATATTGAATCAATTGCTAGGTCTGCTGCTAGGAAAATTTGGAACACTGTCTCGTGGTGTAAATTTTCCTAATTTTTCGGTATCTAACTATATCTATCTATCTATCTATCTATCTATCTATCTATCTATCTATATATATATATATATATATATATATATATATATATATGCCATTCATCTATGCATTGTATATTGCTCTAACATCTCTTTTGATAAATAGGCTATGTGTTTAAAAATTATTTTATAAAATACAAAGATGAATATGCAATGTTATTGTACCTTAGCTGGCATCTCGGTTTCAACCCAATACCCACCGCCGTAATGTAGCTTCACTGGGACTTTTCTACAAGTAATTTGATGGTAACTGTTTTGAAGATATTTCAGTTGTGGTAAGAAGAATTTATGAGTATATGTCCAGTAGTAAATGCCCAACAAGTTTTCATAATTTACCAGGTGGATTCATTATATTTATTCGCCTTTGTAAATCACTTCCGACTTCATGATTCCCACTGAACATTTAACGTCAAAAACGTAAATGAAATTTATAAATCTATATCTATATTAAAGCTTATAAATATAAAATTATATATATATATATATATATATATATATATATATATATATATATATATATTGTGTTTATTTAGGCAGCATTTTTTCATTCATGCATGTTTCATTAAATAATATAGACACGTCTAATTATTTTTTTGCAAATTCTTTTCATAACGCTTGATAAGCTTCTTAAGCTAATCAGTCGTTATGAAAATAATTTACATTAAATAGACAACACTTGTCTATATTATTTAATGAAACATGTATGAACATATATATATATATATATATATATATATATATATATATATATATATATATATATATATATATATATAGCGCACATTCAGTGATAATGTCCATAATGTAGTCTCCTATATATAATAATATAGCTATAATTTGTATTAAGAATAAATATATATTTTCTCCCACACTGGTATCGCAGCTCTGATTTTTATGCATAAGGCAATTGCTAGGCACTGACTTAAAACTGACAGTTGCACTATTTAAATATTGATATCAATACTATACAGTAATAATACTGGAACAGTCCATTTTATTTACGCTGGTGAAAAAAAAAATTATTAAGAGCAGTTAGTGAATGTTTCCTTATCCATGTGCATACCTTTATATTTTTGTAATTTACTATGGAGTGAAAGTTGATATGTAGATAGACATAAATGAATTATTGTTTCTACAATATTGTATATCTATGTAAAGGAGAATTATTGTATATTTGTATATGTTATGATATTTCTGTGTATATTTTATTATATTAAAATGTTACATATTAAATTTCTTTAAATTTATAGTTATATTTTTTTGTTTGTTGAATGGAAGTGTGTACATATGCGCATTTGCTCACACGAATATATTATTGTTTATATTATTTTATTTTATTTTATTTTAATTTTACATATTTCAACGGTCAGATTCCAGTTAGGAAGTGACGATTACGTTATGCATGGACAAATATGCTATGCTATACCGGTGTCGAAAACATCCACGTCTCTGTCTCTCTTGCACTCATTATCTCCATATGCCTTTCTTTCTCTCTCTCTCTCTCTTCATATATATATATATATATATATATATATATATATATATATATATATATATAAAGTCAAAGATTAAATAAATCTAAAAATGAAATACAATTTTTCTAAGTCGAGAAAAGACTAGAATGTTCGAAAACCTGTGTAGAAAAACACACGACCCAAACGGCCACAATTGAGAGAAATGAAGTAAAAAATCATAAGATTATGACTTAGAGATATGATTAGGGAATCATCGAAAGTTGAGAAACACTTCGAGTAAAAGGACAAATGTTCACGACACTCTGTATGTACATACGGGCGCATAGACTTACAGAATATATATATAGATATATAGATATTATTTACATTATTCGGACTATTGTCCTCATCTTTGTCGCCATATTTATCACAACGTTTTTGTAATTCTTCAGGTGGTTGGAATGTCGAACTAAATCCTTTATTTCCCTCACTGGGGTTGACTGTTCTAGTTCCAGCTATCAGTTATCTCCTGTTAATTTTCCTTCTGAAATTTCTCCAGAGTCATAACCGGGTATTGAACTCACACTCTTTGAGTCTTGTCACTGGGTATGAAATTCTGGGTATTATAAACCTAATGTCTTGAGCAACCATTTTTGCCAATGCTCATATTGCAATTTTTCTGTTATCATTGCTTTTCTCTGGCACTCCTTATAACTGGTTCCCATATTGTATTTATTCCTATGCTTGGTCGGTTCAGGAGATTTTTGTGCCCTAGCATATGTGCAGATTCCTTAAGTTTACGAATTTTCGAATGGAGTTCCCTGTCTATGATCTCAATATGATCCCACAGAGGGCGGTGATCTCCCTTCACTCTCCATATGTGGTCAGCCACACCTGATTTTTCTACCTCCCCTCGTGTTACAGCTTTCTGGGGTTCTTGAAGCCTTACATTGAGGGGGCGGCCTGTCTCTCCTTTATATTCCTTTCCGCAGCTGCACGGGATAGCGTACACACAGTCTTTAGTCATCTTCTCCTCTATGGGGGGGGTTACACGGGAGAGATATCTGCGAAGTGTCGTCAGGCTTTTGAAGGTTGTCCTGATCTTATATGGACCGCAGATCCTTTGTATTTTCTCTGATAACCTCTTCACATCCGGCAGGCAGACTGTTTTCTGAGTGTTGTTGTCTTCCTCTTCTTGTACCCGCCTATCCCTGTTTTGGGGGGCTGCTTCCATGTACCCAGGGTAGTTTTTACATTGTAGGTTACTACTTATACTGACCATTTCTTTATCTAACGTCTTTGGTTCGCCACTTTTGACTTTTGCTCGATGTTGTAAACAACAGACGTTCCCTTTTTTTACGCTGTATGGATGGTGGGCGTTGAAATTTAGAGACGGTAACTCAATTTCAACTCCCACCATCCAGTGACAAGACCCAAAGTGTGTGAGGTCAATACCCGGTTAATGCAGTGGAGAAATTTCAGAGGGAAAATTAACAGGAGATAACTGATAGCTGACATCCATCAAACATGGCACGTGGAACTAGAAGTATCTACCCCATTGAACGAAATAAAGGGTTCAGTTGGACATTCCAACCACCTGAAGGAGGCCAGGGCGTTAAAACAGCCGGATCTTTGCGATAAATTAGTCCGACAAAGATGAAAAGAATAGTCAGAATAATGTAAATAATGTACATAGTACCTCATCTCAGAAATATAGACATATATATATATATATATATATATATATATATATATATATATATATATATATATAACACACACACACACTCATATATATATATATATATATATATATATATGTATATATGTATCTATATATATCATTAATTTAATATCAAACATTTAGCATCGCATAGGTAATAATTTATATTTCATAAGATCTCTAAAAAATAAACTCTCAATCTTCAAGAACCACAAACAAATCACAATTGTGTTTTGTGTCTTTATTAGTACTTATCGTGCTTTAAGTGATTCCTATTCAATTAATATATATATATATATATATATATATATACATATATATATATATATATATATATATATATATATATATATATATATATATATATATATATGCATATACATACATACATACATGTACACATATACATAGATATATATAGTACTTATGGTGAGTCATATTCATTTATATATATATATATATATATATATATATATATATATATATATATATATATATATATATATATATACACTCACACATATACATTTGATCCCATATCGAGAATTTCGTAGTCATAAATATATTAGGTTGGTGCAAAATTAATGCCGTTTTCTCACATAGTAACATATGTGAGAAAACGACATTATTTTTGCACCAACCTAATATGTATGCACAATTTACAAAATATAAATTCAGTGTTTATTCCAATGCAATACTTTTTAAAAATTTGATATATTCTACAGACATTATTTTACTGATGGAAACGCGAAGCAATGAAATCGCAAACATCGCCAAATTTTATTTTGGTATTTTTCGTGCATTTTTGTTCAATGGCTACTCACAGTATATAGTGTAGATTTCACTTTTAGTATCCCCTCAAAATTCTGAGTGTCCCCAGAAAATTGTATTAGTGTGAGGTCTAGTGAACATAGAGTCTATTCGAAAATTCTTCGTTAATCCAACTGATTGGCAAGATCTAAATTCATGATGGCAGTGTAGGGTGTAACCTTATGGAAAATAACAATTCCCAATTTCAAAATCATCTTAACGCTTGGAAAGAGAAACTGTTGCTGCAAATTCAAGTAAACTGGACCTGTCACAGTAGCGAGAGAAGAGAATGGCCCAATTAATCATGATGATGATAAAACGCACGACACTGTAACTCCTGGTAAATTAACATGATGTTTAATCATAATATGCGGATTCTCAAGTCCCCAGTACGTGCAATTATGGCGTCTAATTGAACCATTTAATTTGAAAGTGCCCTCATCACTCCACACAATCTTTATTCGAAAGTGTTTCTTCTACACATCGTGCCAAGGAAAACTCGCAACACTCCAACTTACGGTCAAGTTCATCATTATTAATAGCATGGACTAATCTTGGAATAAAACTTTTCCATTGAAAGAACATGCCGTACTGTATTTCTTGGGCTTTTTGTGTTATGTGTACAATATTCTTTCTTGCTTGGTGGGTGTTGTCGATGATCTTTGTCTTACGAAAAGCTTCTCCTGGACATTCTGAATAATTCCATCGTCTTCAAACACATCTCTTTTAGTTTGTTGCAATTAGTGTTTGTGGATCTGTTAGAAGATCCCTCCTAAACTGTCTTTGCAAGTCAACTCCATTTGCACACTTACTGTAATAATTTAGAATTAATTTCATTTCATCAAAGCTTAATTTGTCTGTCATTATTTCTAATGTTATTAACTCGGAAAGAAAAAAACAATTAAGCTATCAGCTGTTAATGTGTGTATATATTTTGCGACAAACACGCACACACACTCTCTCTCTCTCTCTCTGTCTCTCTCTCTCTCTCTATATATATATATATATATATATATAGATAGATAGATAGAGATAGAGAGAGGGGGGGAATCCCAAATTACCTCATAACTAAAGTATGAGGTAATTTTGGATTTCTCTATTATGCAACTTATATGATTGTTATAATTACACTGAGCTCTGTTTGCAGATCATTTTCAATATTTTAGATTATTAGAATGCACTTTCATTATATACCAACGGACTATTACATACATACATACATACACACACACACACACAAATACATACATATATATATATATATATATATATATATATATATATATATATATATATATATATATATAGCAATATTAATGTTATGTTTTAAGATCAAAAATGACTTAGCAGCATACAACAGTCTAATTATAGTTACGTATAGCAATTATGGACGTGTCTGGCTGTTTACAATACATGCAAATGTATAATAATTATACACGGATATATGTCAGTTGTTTAAGTAATTTTCAATTCCCAACCTGTTTTATCTTATTTTCTAGAACTTGCAGCCTTATTGATGAGCACATTTGTAACACATCATAACACCTACACATATTCATATGGAATTATACCGACCATTTCCGAATAGAATTAAATCTTTTTGCACATACAGTAGTATACATGTATCCTTAAATGATGATAAAATATAAATAAAAATTTTTCTCGTTCGATTCGATCCAGTATTTTTTCTTGCTCAATATCATATAATTTTAGGACAAAGGGGTTCATGTCTCTAAAATATATTGTTTTTACTCTTTTATAAGCGATCCACAGTAACTTGTTATAAAAGATAGTGCGATGGTTTCCCAATAGCATACTCTTTTTGAAAATGATTCAATCTACCCTGTTATTGAAATGTTTCTCTCCTCAATTTTCCCGGCTATTTAAACGATAGCTGTCTGAAAACTGAAGAGAAGTGTTCGTGCCTTTCAATGTGCAAAATAAAGCCCAGTGCAGAGGACATCTTGAATTCATCATGGCGATTTTCTAAGCGCAGCTTCCATGTGGCACAAGGACTAAAACATAGCTTACCCAGTGAGGATCGAACCTACAATTCAGTATTAATTGATATCGCGAGTCAAGTTCGCAATTACATTACGTCGAGGTGTCCTGCTTGAATTCAACATGTCGATTACACTTTTCATGTTGAAAACTATATTAATTTATTCCATGGTACTCACATAATTACAATGTTTAATGGCTCATTGTTTTTTTTTTTTTTTTTTTTTTTCTATGAATTCCACCTTCATCAATATTTTCGTTATGAAAAATAAATGCACCAACGCCAATAGACACAAATATATGTTAGACACACACACACATATATATGTGTGTGTGTGTGTGTGTGTGTGTGTGTATATATATATCATAAAAGAGGTGAATAAATCATTTTATAAGGATATTTGTCTGTTTCATTGTAAGCGTGTTTGGCTGTATATTTTTGTCGAAACAAAATAAATGTATTCGCTGTATTTCTATTGGGGAGCATGGGAATCTCAGAAGATGAAAATTTTAGCATAAAATATATTTCCGTGAAATTAAGTAGCGTTTTTAATACTTCCAGATATTTCAAGTATAGTTCTCATTCTTCATTTGAATAAATTAATTCAAAACTTTCAAATATTACCTAATGCCTCGAGTTATTTCGTCAGTATACGACAACCTGATTCTTAAACATATTTTATTATTTGCAAATATTGTAAATAACATATCTTTGCTTTGGTTTACTATTACTAATAAATATTTATATATTTCTAAACAGATTTTTATTGCCCTTTTCCCTAAATCGAAAAATTATTTTTTCTTACATCATTTATTATTACGCCCGTGTTGATGTGTCTGGTAGCTGAGTTTATTTCACACCTAAATCTGGGCTCAGAGTGTGGGAAAATGTAAATCGAATATATCGAATGGAGATCTTCATATGATGTGTGGAAAAGTATCGTGCCAGGCAAATACATATAACATATTAAAAAATGTTCACAGAATCCTTAGATAAATGTTAAAATTAATTCCTGTGATTATATATATAGTTATCTTAAATATTTTGTCATAATCCGCACTCTTTATTTCAAACTACGCCCTTCTTTAATAAAAGAATATGCTGCGGCATATGAAAATAGATAGCAGTTAGAGTTACATTAAATTTATATGTCATTATTATTTTTCTAAGGTTTGTATTTGTTATGGTGAACCACACCTATTTTATAGTTAATAACTCTCCCAAATAATATAATTAGGAGTAGTAAGAGAAATGAAGGTCAGTCGATGTTGGACGACAGTAGACGACAGTAAGTCGAACACGAAAGTAGTCAGCGACCACAACAATATTACTCTGCGTTATACCTATTATATCAAGTTCCTAACGTTTTGTACGTCGAACCTATTTAAGAACCAATTTAGTACAAATACAACCCTCTACTGCGAAATAACTCCACAACTTTCGCGACGAGGATTCTCACTCATACGGAGGAAGAAAAAAATCGCTCGCCACAATAATTTGGCGACGAGGATTCGCACTCACACGGAGGAAGAAAAAATTCGTTCGCCACAATAACTTTAGCGACGAGGGATTCGCACTCATACAGAGGAAGAAAAAATTATGTCGCAGAAATAACTTCGGCGACAAAGTCTCGGATTCAAACTTAAAAAAAAAAAAAAAAAGCATTGGCAAAGTTTGTCGGAAGCCAAAACGTCAACTTACTGACGAAAAAATCTGTCGTATTTTCAACTGAGAAAAGAAATATTTTTCCCGATAATACCTTTTGCTGAAATAGGTCACGAATTGCATGAGATATGTATATCCAGTATTTAGGCACTGTATAAACTTTTTGCGAAGATGGAGGAATGCAAAAATATATTCCGGGAATTCTTTCAGTTCCATTCGGAACAACGGATGACAATATTAGAGAAAACAAAATCATTCCAGATGCAGCTACAGGAGGAAACTTTTAATAGACAAATGCAATTCCAACAAAAATGGAACAGATGCATAGGGAGTTTCAAAAGAAAATTCTGGAAATAACTGAGAAAAGAAAAGAGAAAAATCTACAAAATTATTCTTTCCCAGAGAATACAATATGGAATTCGATTGAAATATTTACGTACAGAGCAGATGAAGAGAAAACATTTGAGGAGTATTTTAAAAAATATACGGACGTGTATAACGAGGACTGTCACTCGCGGTCTGAAGGAAAAAAGGTTAGACTTGTTTTAAGCAAATTAGGAACTGCTGAGCATAACAAATTGGTAAACTACATTTTACCGAAAAAAAACTAGCGAGTTGACATTTACCGAGGCGGCAAATATATTAAGTGAATTATTTAGTAAAAGGACATCTCGGTTTCACAAGAGATGGAAATGTTTGAATCTGATGAAAGATGATGAACAGGACTATATAACGTACGCAGCCAATGTGAATAATCATTGTGAATAATTAGAGCTGCTTGGTGTTTGTTCACCTGCTGTTATCGGAAAGAGACGCAGCGTTGAGAAAATTAGTACTGGTAAAATTGGAAAGCGATCCAAGTATTACGGTGCAGAAATTGGCAGAAGGCAGCACAAGGTATGTTAATTGTAAAGAAATATTCAAAAAGGATAGATCAGTCTGGCGTTTCGCATGCAAGGAAAATACGTCACAAAGAAGAAAATCAGTCTACCAAAAAGTTTTCTAAAATTGCGGATTATCAAGCAAAAAGTGAAATACCAGAGAAAAATAAACAAAAACTGCCGAAGCCATGTTTTGATTGCGGTGAACTACACTGGTACAGATATTGCGATTTTCGGAATAAAAAAATGTTTCAACTTTAAAAGAGTGGGGCATAGAATCACGCATTGCAGGTCAAAAAATAAAGACAAGAAAATAAGAAAATTAAAGTCCAACGAGGTAAAAGATGGAATAACCAGAAAATTTGTTACTGTCAAAATAAGTAATTAAAATATAAAAATGCAACTTGACACTGGCTCAGATCTATCTATTATCAATTTGCATTCGTGGAAGAAATTGGGGAAAGGAACGTTAATGAAGACAAAGACAATCGCGAGGTCAGTGACGGGAAAAAATACAATTTATTGGGGAATTTGTTACAAACGTCACGTTAAAAAAAATTAAAAAAAAACGCGAAAAGCTAAACTATTTGTCATAGAAAATACCAGGAACTTACTTGGTACGAATTGGATAACAGAATTCCAATTATGGGATCTACCGATAAATTCCTTCTGTTACAAAGTAGAAAGTTTAAAAACCGAAACCAAAAAATTAATTAAGAAACTTAAGGAAACGTTTCCTACTGTTTTTTCCTCCAGGGTTGGGAACGTGTACCAAGATGGAGGCAAAATTCCATCTAAAAGAAAACACTCAGGCGGTATTCAAAAAGAAAAGGAATGTGCCGTTTGCCTCAATTGAACAGATAGATGAAGAATTGGACAGATTAAAGAAAACCGGTGTATTTAAAAAATTGAGTTTAGTAAATGGGCAGCACCGACGCTATACTTGAAAAAAAGCCCCAGAAAATAAAGATGAAGCTGACACCGACAAAAACTGGGTTAACGAGTTACCCGCAGCCAAGGACATGCAGTATTATTAAGTGATTTAAGTCAACTGAAGTCATCACAGAAAACGTTAAGAAGCAAATGATCAACAAAAGGGAAGCTAGAAACTGAACAAATAGGACCACAAGAAGAAATTACAGAAACTGTGACCCCACCCTTAAGAAGCTCAAAGTGGAAGGTTGTTTCTGGTAACACTATGGAGGTACCAAAAAATAGAAATGCGGATTGGCAATATGATGTACTTGGTGAAAGGCGGAAAAAAACACGTGCAGACGGCACATTAACCAGATCAGGCGACGCTCTTCAGACGTGGTTGACAGCCGGCCCGCGGAAGAAACGGCGATGGAGGTGATTTTCGTTACGTTTGGTCTAACAACGCCTGCAACGATTTTACCTGAGGTACACCAATCCAGGAGAAAAAGAAAGGCAACTGATTATTTAAAAGTGGATCCAAAACATAGGAGATACGCTACGATGTTGCTAAAAAAATGATTTTTTTTTCTTCATATTTCCTGTAAAAAATTAAACAAAGTAAACTGTTTTAATCCTACGGAGTAAAGTTTTGGAGGTGGGTGTTATGGTGAAACACGCCTATTCTATAGTGAATAGATTCTCCAACCTAATATAAGTAGGAGTAGTAAGAGAAACGAAGGTCAGTCGATGTCGGACGACCGGCTGAACGGTTGAACTCTCTCTCTCTTCGGGCAGGGATGAACCCGAACGAGGCTATGCCGAAGGGCGGAGACTTGTTCGGGGAAGTAAATCGAACCTGAACCCGTTTATACGGGTTCAAAGGGTATTTTTTGGCCGAGCCCACGTGCTCGGTGATCCCACGTTAAACCGGCCTTGTGCCACATGATACCCTCGTGGGAGGGTGACTAAATACTAGTCGATGTCCGACGACAGTGGTCGACAGTTAGTCGAATACGAAAGTAGTCAGCAACCACAACAATATTACTCTGCGTAATACCTATTATATCAAGTTCCTAACGTTTTGGACCGCTTTAGTACAAATAAAAGCATCCATTGCGAAATAACTCCACAACAGTGTTGATTACAAATAAGAATTAGATATACGCAATCACTAAATATACATGTGTGGGTGGGGGGTGTCAGTGCTTTTGTGCGCACTTGCGTGTGTGTTGCAATTCATTTTCGGTGGATACTCGTATTTGAGAATTATTTATTAAAAAATGCATTTATTTATTTTCACATACCAGAAACACACACACACACACACACACACACACACACACATATATATATATATATATATATATATAATAAAAAGGCTTAAACACTAATATTCCATGGTCATAATTTATTCCATTGGAATCGTAAATACGATCCAATTCATCAGACCTACAAATTCAAATTCAAATTCAAATTTGTAGGTCTGATGAATTGGATCGTATTTACGATTCCAATGGAATAAATTATGACCATGGAATATTAGTGTTTAAGCCTTTTTATTATATCCTTACTCTGTCCTGGACATTGAGTTCTACCTGGATTTTATCCTCTCGGAAATTTTTTATTCTAAATATACATGTGTATATATGCACCTGTGGATTTTGCATATATATGTATATTTACCACTATTATTATCTATATATATATATATATATATATATATATATATATATATATATATATATATATATATATATAACTTTTAGCCTTATACTCAAGAAAAGCTTCATTTTCAAGGTGTAGCTTAGATGTGTCACAAGGCTGAAAGTACGGGGCACCACTGAGGAGTGTATCCACTATTCAGTCGTAATTATTCTAGCGAGACAATCCTATTGACCATTAGAACGTGTTGAGCTGCTTTTTATTTTCTGCGCCTAGCTAAGATATATATAGCAGAAAGCACGGGGAAATCGTTGAGGATTGAACACACTGTTCTGTTGTAACTGATCTAGCGAGACAAGCTTTTAAAAGATCGTGCTATCTCTAAGTGCCCAAATACTCTCAAGAATATGGCGACGCGTGTTGGCGCTAATGTTAATATTATATGCTCACTTTGAAGTCAGCCAGATTAAAATCATTTGTGTCACTCATATGTATTTTTTAGTTCATAGATTTAAGTCTACTTCTGAAAATACACTGGTCTGCATATATCTCTGCCCTACTTAATAGATAAAAACAACTAGAAAATGTTTAAACAAATGACGGAAAATATGCCACACAAATGTGAAAGCTCAAAGGATAATTTTCAAATGCTAAATGGAATATTACGAAACAGGAAAATTCATTAGAAATAAATAAGTGACGGAATTTCATGTATTACCAATCCTGATGTAAGACTGTGTCGTTTGGACTATTAGCTCAGAAATGAGGAGACAACATTAGGAAATGCGCATATCGTTCTCGTGAATACCATTGACGGAATCTAAAAACAACACTTAGAATCAGAAAAAAAAAACAATTGTGATTTCTGGGACATCTCGTGTATGACTTTACACTCTCATGAATTATTGGCGTCAAAACCGATAGAGAGAAGAAGCTCACATATCTGTAAATGAATGAGTGGAAAGTAACTGGGATTGATAATAAATAGTCAATCATTATTTAGATAAACAAATGACAGTCAGTGGCAGACAGATATTATCTCATATACTTTGCAGGTACACAGAACATAAATATATAAAATCATATTCTTCAATTTTGCTTCTTCCGTTTTTGCCTCTTAATAATAATAAATAAGTGACTGAATTCTATATATTGTCCTCGTTAAGTGTCTTTTGAACAATGAACTGACAAATGAAGATACAACTTGACTACCATGTCGACGAGAAGGCACGTTTTCCTCTTGTGGTCTCTGATAACGATGTCGTTAAGATTAGCATTGATTGTTCTGTATACATTTAAAGACCCACAAAATTGTTACAGCTCCTAACTCTGTAACCGAGTATGGGCGATTTTTGTACCAATTTCTTACAGTTTCATTTCCGTAAAAGTTGCATACTTTCCAAATATTTATAAAAGAATCTACATTTTGAACTAGAACAATAATTCAATATGTATGCTTGGTAATTTCTAATTATCAAGCATTGGTCCTGTGCAGCAAGAATAAAAACTTAGGTTTCAGCATTTAATCTTCTCCTTTGTAGCCACAAATGGGTACGGGGTTTGCCTACATAAGCTTGTTTGGTACGGGCAGAATATTGATAGTGAAGAGATTTATCTTTCCATGGTTTCTGTATCTAGCACACTGGATTTCTTCTTTACAACTTTTACTGTGCAGTACATTTTTTATGCATTTCGTCACCCATGTGAAAATATATTTTAAATTAGTTGGCTTCCTTAATTATTAAATAATATTTCTTATTTCTTTCATGTACTTTGTCACAGATCATTATTTGCTGTTCTCTAGTTTCTAGCTACCATTGAAGGTCGATTTTTGTAGGACGGATCCAGATTAACTACTACGCTATATCCTTCGGATCTTGGCATATACAGACAAACAATATCAGTTTTTCGAAATTATATATATATATATATATATATATATGTATAGACAGATGGATTCGGGTCATTACAGTTCATCAGTGTGGCTAAATATCCGATTGCTTCAAGCGGGGATCGAAACCCGACTGATTTGGTGTCAGTCAAAGATTCTACCCGCAATCTCTCGTCGCAAGTTGGAGGGCAGGGAAATTTTATTGTATTTAGTATCCCAAAGATATAAGTAAAAGGAAACCTCGATTCGACTAGAAGATTATTGCATTAGCAGATGCAGCAACTGTTTATAAAATCACCTCTTCCTCTCCGGGAGATCAATCGAATTATTCAGAGACCATATATATATACATACATACATACATAATTTATATATATATATATATATATATATATATATATATATATATATATATATATATATATATATATATATATATATATATATATACACGAATGTATGTATGTATGAACTTGGTTAAATATCGTATTGGCTGATTATCTATTTTCTTTCTCTCTTTTCAAAAATCCTTGCATATAGAATATTAATTGGTTAATCAGGACATATCCTTTTTGATGAACTTTTTAAAATGATAATATTACTTAACAGACACTTATATTAGGGTGAGAAATTACACCAAGTTTTTTGTTTGTTTTTATTGTTGGTATTCTTCTTCTTCTTCTTCTTCTTCTTCTTCTTCTTCTTCTTCTTATTATTATTATTATTATTATTATTATTATTATTATTTTCTTTGCTTTCTGGCGTTTACACATTTCTTTCCGGGTCACACCCAGGGACCTAAGGTTAGAAATGGCATCATGACACTTTTCACTGACAAAAAAAAAAAAAATTACATAGATAAAGCCCTTCGTAAAGTGTGGGCTGTACTTGTCAGAACAATTTTTTGTATCTCCTTAAGGCATGGGCTTCCAGGAATCCCTGCAATTAGTCAAATGCAATCTTTCCAACCAGTCCTAGGGCTCCAACTACAACAGGGATTGTTGATGTTCCCATATGCCACATTTTCGAGATCTCTATTTCAAGGTCCTTGTATTTTGACAGCTTTTTGAATATCTTCAAAGATACATTGCAGTCAGCAGGAACTGCCATATTAATAAGGAGGCACCGTTTTTGTTTGTGGTCTTTAATAACAATATCTGGGCGGTTGGCCTTGATTGTTCTGTCAGTGTGAATTGTGTAGTCCCATAGAATTGTAACAGGTCCTATCTCCGTAACCGGGTCTGGGTGGTGTTGGTACCAGTTTCTTTCAGTTTCCTTCCCATAGAAGTTGCAGATTTTCCAGTACAGATATTGGCCCACTGTGTCATGTCGGGTTTTATATTCAGAGGGTGCCAACATCGTGCAACCTGATACAAGATGATCAATCGTTTCTGGATATTTATCACAGAATCTGCATTTTGGGCTGACACAATATTTTAGTATATGTGCTTGATAATTCCTAGTTAGCAAGCATTGGTCCTGCGCAGTAAGGATAAAACCTTCAGTTTCCGCTTTCAACCCTGCACTGCATAGCCACTGATGGGTACGGGTTTTTTCTACATCAGCTTGTTTGATACGGGCAGAGTATTGGCCATGAACCGGTTTATCTTGCCATCGCATCTGTATCTGGTCGGTTTCATTCGTCTTTGCTGTCTTTTTCAAGTATTTTGCAGTTTCAGCTGGTGTATTGTGCTGTAGTTGCATCTCTACGCCCATTTGAAGCTCCAGTTTGAATTCGTTAGCTTCTTTCGTTACGGAGTAAAGACGCTTACTACTTTCATGTTCCTTGATGCATACCATCATCCAGTCTTCTGTAGTTTCCAAGTATCTTTGGAGGCCAATTGTTGTAGTTTTGTAGGACAGTTCTAGTTGAACTAATCCTCTGCCTCCTTCGGATCTGGGCACATACAGACGATCAACATCAGCTTTCTCGTTTTGGCGTCCATTCGCTTAATTTCAGCTATGGTCCAGTTAAGGACATTAAAGCTGTAATGCACCACTGGGACAGCCAATATGTTTATAGCTGATATTCTATTTTTTGAGTTTAGTTCAGTATTTAGTATCAGACGTACACGCCTGTAGTACTCTTTTCTTATTTTTCCTTTCATTTGGGGGTGTTGTATGCCATCTCCTTCGCTAATTCCTAGGTACTTATAAGCTTCTTCATGCTCCAATTCCCTGATCTTTGTGACAAAATCTAAATCTATTGAGGGTGTTTCTGTAATTCTACCTTTCTTGAATGTTACTTTTGCACATTTATCTAATCCGAAGTCCATACATATGTCGTCACTAAAGTATTTTACAATATTGAGGAGGCCTTTCAACTCATTGTCGTCTTTGGCAAAGAGTTTGAGATCATCCATATATAGTAGGTGATTGAAAATTTTCTTATTTATTTTGTAACCATAGCTACTGTTGTTCAGTTCATGTGTAAGAGGGGTTAAGGATAAACAAAACAGAAGGGGTGACAGAGAGTCTCCTTAAAAAATTCCACGTCGGATATTCAGACGGTTGGATATGGCAGTGCCCCCGGTGTGCCTAAGGTATAGTTTTGTGTTCCACATCCCCATGCTGTGCTTAAGAAAGTTTAATACCACAGGAGAGACTTTGTACATTTCCAAAGTCTTAAGGATCCAAGAATGTGGAGCACTATCAAAGGCTTTACGATAATCAATCCACGCTGCACTGAGGTTTCTGCGTCGTCTCCTGCAATTTTCCAGGGTCATTTTATTTATCAGAAGTTGATCTTTGCAGCCATATGAACCTCTACTGCATCCCTTCTGTTCCAGCCGGAGAATGCTGTTTGTTTCGAAAAAGGAATAAGTACGCTTCGTCAATACAGACGTGATCAACTTATACGTTGCGGAAAGGCATGTTATCGGTCTATAATTTTTCGGGTCGCCTGTTTCAGTTGTTTATGGTATGAGGTATGTAATACCTTCAGTAACCCATTCCGGGATTTTATTGGGATTATTTACAAGCATTGATAATGTTTTTGCAAGTATGCCATGGGTAGATGAGAGATGATACAGCCAGAAATTAAGCAACTTGTCATTTCCTGGGGATTTCCATTTTTGGGATTTCGTTAGTGCTTGCCTAACATCATCTGTGGATATATTTTCCCATTCTTGCAGAGGTGTATCCAGCAGTCGTTCTTCTTCACGCCGTATCCATTCTGCATTTGGGTGACATTCCTTTGGGTTGCTCCAAATATTTTCCCAAAATGTCTGTACATTATCAATCGAAGGTGGCGTTTCGACATGTATAGGCGTTTTTCCAATTTCCTTGTAAAATTTCTTAAGATCTGTTCGAAATATTTTATTTTGGCGATAGAATCTACAACGTTTCTCGTATCGTCTTGTTCTCTGTGCTTTTAGCTGAAGTTTCTGTTTCAGCATTTCCTTGATCGATGGAATATCAATTAGGGATTTAATGCTATATTTCCGTTTGATCTTTTTGGATTTACGTGTGGAAATATTAGGGTTTCTGGTGAGCTCATCTAATATAGAGAGCTCACATCTGATTTGTTTTATTTCTCGTATCAGTTTGGTTTTCCAAGCTGGTTCTCTGTGTCTGTTAATTTTATTTATTGTCTTGACACCAAGCTTCCGAGTCGCTGCTAGACCTGTTGCGTATATGACGTTAACTTCTGTTATGTTTCCCGATGGTTTATCTGTTAACAGTGTTTCCAGGGCAGCATTGTATATTTTCACGATGTACTTGTTGGGATTTGTCATATGGATTTTCGGGAGCTGGTCTCTGTCTGACAATTGTATGAAAGTTACTATGCTGAGTACTTGGATGACGTCAATTTTTGCTTCAGTGATTTCAGCTTCGTGGTTTTCATGGAATTCTAAATTAATGTACCTGGAGTCATCTTCAGTGACAATTTCTGGAGAACTAGAGGTTGTGTCTAAGAATCTTCGGTTTCATTTCCTGGGAGATTATTTCGTATTTCATTCGCTTTAGCGTCCACCTCATCCTCTGTCGCATTCTTTATTTCAACATTCGTCTCAACAGAGTTTGAATGATGGGTCATAGTATTTTGTCTTATATGTAATTTTATCTTATCTATTTCTGCCTTTGAGAGTCTGTTGTTTCGCATGATATCTCTGCGGACATTGGCAAGCATGTTTGGATTGAGGTTAGGTCTTATATCATTCCCCACCATATTTCTCCATATTTGGTATGTTTGATTGGTGGTGTTCTTTGCTGGGTTTTCGAGTGCAGTGAAGAAGGATGTCATAACTTGTCGATACTCTTCGCGGCTCCATTTCGTTCGTTTCATTTTTACTAGTCGATTTGGCATTGAGACACTTGGTCCAAGGTTGGCGATAATCCGGGTTTGGTGACCTAGTGTATGGAAGAGTTTGTTCCAGTGACAGACTTTTCGACCTCAGACAGGTTCCTCTCTGAGGGACGCGGCTCTTGTTGTCCTGGTTGACGGCCGATCCGGTATGAGATATTATTCGTATTCATTGAAATTGGTAGAGATGCGTTTTAACCTTGACCGCCAAGGGGTAATTTTGTTCAGATTACCAGCTTTAGGACGAGACTTGAAGAAGGTCCAAGCCCAGATTTGAGATAGCGGGTTTATTAATATATCGAAGTTAAAAGTTCATAACAGTGTATGGTATTCAGTTGGGTAGATAATACTAAGTTTTAACTTAGTATAAGTCCGAGAGACACCTCCAAGTGGGATAATTAGATTTCAGTATATAGACATAAAACAAAAAAAAAATGGACACGGGTGTCCACTTAAGGTCTGAGGTGGGGATTAAAACTTGAAATACAAGTTAAAAAAAAAAAAAATTAGAGGAGAGAAAAGGGAACTGAAAAGCAAGGAATTAACTTGAGACATTAGGATTTACAATCATATCAAACTAAAGGAAAATTTTCATTCAAAGATGCTACATTTACTTCGGAGCATGGCACAAGTGACTATCCACAAATGTTCAATTTTCCGTCGCCAACGACAGATACTTATCAAATTTTATGGGGTAGGCTGGACTTATACTACAGATTGGTAGGGGGGAATATCAAGAATTCATTAAACAAAGCGGTAGGAGCAAGGGAATAAAATTTATACTTTTCGGTCATCTCTCAACCTACTTGCCGCTGAAAGATATGTTTTAAAATTTTCACTCAAAGAGATGATAGACAAAGGGAAGAGCATTGTAGAAAAATTACACCTGTAGCCATGAAAAAAAAAACAAAAAAAAAAAAAACAGAAAACACAGATATAATACAATATGATCCCTGTCAGTGTGGACATATCTACATGTACATTCAATATATATATATATATATATATATATATATATATATATATATATATATATATATATATTATTATTATTATTATTATTATTATTATTTTCTTGCTGTTGTAGTTATTATTATTATTTTTATTTCTCGTGTTCTCACATTTATTCTCGTTCTTATTGTTCGTCGTATTATTATTATTATTATTATTATTATTATTATTATTATTATTATTATTATTATTATCATTATTATTATTATTATTATTATTGTTTATTTACTTATTTTTTTTGAACCAATAACAAATCTTACAAACAGGAAGAAAGTATTACAGACGTCAGGAAGCAATAGATTTTTCCTTTATTTCACAGATCATCAAATCATTTCCTCATTCTTTTATCAAATGAGTAGAACATTTCTTGTTGAATATAGTGTAAACTATATAAATCGGTGTACTTCGATGAAATTATGCAAATATTAACTCTTAGAAGTAAAGTAATGCCAATTTTTCGATTACTAGAAACTGTCTGTTAATAATCAATAACCTTTAGTGGTGTTAATTACTATAAAACAATAAAAACGGATAAAATTATATAATACACAATTATTCAACGTAAATCTGTATAAATCATTCAGTGAAATAAGAATGCACTCGTTATCTGATATAACCTATATTTATTTTGTCTATTGTATCTAGTCTCTATCAATGCCACTTAGGGAAAGGTAAGCTCTGTCGTGTTAACATCATTGAAAATAACCGGTGACTTGAATATCATGATATTTTTTGTCTTCTTGAAAACAGTTCACTATCGCCGGCGGGAATTGTGTACGTGTAATTAATATCCGGCCTTGTTATTTCAATGACTACAGAAATTTACACCAGTCCTACTATAAGTACACCTGATTTACATCCGTGCTCTGGGTAAATTTTTGCATTACCAGCGGAAAATGAGCCCAGAGTAGAAATATTCTCACCAGACCCAACTAGTATAAGAATGACGTTAAACTTTTCTCGGAGAAAACATTTGTTGTGGTTATCATTAATGACAGACTGATCTCTGCTGTTTTCTCTTGCATTCCATATTTGGTAAGTAAACTGTTGTTACAATTTCGTTTCAGACAATTATATTTATGTGTTGACGTCACGCGAAGGACGGGACGCGAGCAACGTTCTTTGTGCTAATTAGGACTCTGCAAATATTGTCTCGAGAGATTCTGGCCGACAGCTAACGGCTATGAAACATGAAGACAGTATTATATAGACATTTTTCCAATCATTACAGTGATAATTCTACTACATAGATGTGCAAGCAACTTTGCTTAGTACAGTTTATTTCGCTATCAAATGTTGTCTTAAATTTACCACTGGACTAGACACTCTGATTCTTAGAATTAAGAAATAATATTGGTTAGAAGAACTGATTTTATTCTTCCTGAATTATGATTCCAGATGAATATAAATATGAGTGCCAGATGATATGTCGCACTAAATTGTCAGTACTTTTGTTATGCAATCAGTTCGTAGTTTTTAAACTTAAGTGTCAAGTAAAATATCTCACTGATACATATTTCTTATAGCCAAACCAACATTTTAAACGAAATTTATTAATAATGAATCTAACTCTACATCTAAAGGGATTTTCTTAATTCGAAATGTCTACCAAAACAAATCAGTCAACTGTGACACGAGCACTTACGACGCAACAATATTTTTGCGAGGAAGTTTGTTAAGAAATCAAAAAGTTCAGTGTCTTGCGCTCAGTCCGAAATTAATTATAGTGAAACTGAGCTGGGTGTGCGTATTTGTTTAATGAACATCGGCTCTGAATTAGAACTCGGAAAACTGAGTTCGAATTCGAGTCGGATTAGTTACATTCTTTTTCGCCCAAATATCCTTGGGAACCTAATAATACCTCTCCCCCACCAAACAGCTATGAGTGTAATAGCAGGAAAAACTGGTTCCTATAACCTTTATTGGTAAACTATCTACCGCTAAACGAAATGCAACTTACAGCTGGAAAATAAAAAGATATATGATAGTCCAAACATGTGTCATATATTACACTTAACTCACTGAAGTTGCAGGAATAGCATAATGAGATTTCAGTCGAATGTTGCCCCTTTTTACATCAGCCGCAACATACACACTGATATTGATATTTTCAATTCAATAAACCAAAATTAAAAAAAAAATATGAAGAATTATTTAAAAATCCATTTGATAAAACTTTGTTATTATATTCTATAATATTTTGTAATTATTTCTTCCCAAGCAAGACAATAATATTCCTGGAACGCACGTGGCTAGACCCAGTCAAAGAAAAAAGTGAAAACTGTGAATAGGGAGAATTAAGGGAAGGAGAAAAATGAACAGGTTTCCAGAAGAGTGAAGATAGTTAATGACGCTCCTTTTAAAATTTTGATGATTGTAGTTATCAAGACGTCAAGAAAAGGAAGGGATTTGAACAGGTAGGAATGACGAGAAAAGAATAATAGTAAATGGTAGCAGTAAAACTGTGGGACCTAGTTGCCAATCTAGTAGAACGCTTCAATTCATTTAGTCGTGAAACCAAGGAAACAAACCTCATCAGAACATTTGCAATGAAAATATTTGTAGAAAAGACAGAATGAAGCTATGTCTCGTTGATGCGTGAATGGCGGAAATCGAGATTACTGATTAGGATTGATTACATTGCAGATAATTCTTATTTTGTCAAGAATCTCGAGAAGTACGGCAAGAGCATTAGACCAAATATGGCACCCGTATTCCATGCAAGGGTGAATAGTTGATTTGTAAATGTGTAAGATGGATTCGAACGAGAAAAACTTTATTGGCACGGCACAGTGAGCCAACTTTCTTTACAATGGAAGAAGCAATTGAATCGATAGATTTAATCCACGGCATGCTATCGAAGAACGTGAGGCCAAGAATCCGTAGCATGTTGCTCTTCTGAAGTTTAGATTTGAATGTTCCTTATATTCATACTATCCTTTATTTTATTATTCACTTTAACTGATTGTGTAAAGTTCGTTGATAATATAATCTTAAAATGCATTTAATCTTGTTATATGTCTGAACAAAATGTAACATGTGACGTATATAGATATGGGGAAACTCTAACATGGAGATTATACAGACGAAGTGGGAAAAGCGACATATATATATATATATATGTGTGTGTGTGTGTGTGTGTGTGTGTGTGTAGGAATGTATTTCTACACAAAGAAACAATCATACATATATGTGTAAAAGAGAGTGAAAGAAAGAAATATAACCATATGAATTGCATTTCATTTGAATATATGCAAATGTTTTACAAAAAATAAATTTGATTTAAGATCTATTACGTACATATAAACATCTTCAGAATGAGAATGGATTTATATTTCTCGGATATATAGTGCAAATCCACTGAAATGTTTTGAACAAATATGAAAAAAATTTAAAATAACATACCATTCGAAATCAAAAATATAATTTAAAGAAATGAAAATGTTATATGTATGTACTATGATAAGATATTCTAAAGTTGCGTTAGCTATTTGAAAAGTTTATTTAGTAAAGTAACCTTTCACTCTTGATCCAAACTATAATGTAAACAATTGAAAATGCGTTCGCTATGGGAAAATATTGTTCGTTCCGTTAAATATTAAAAAAAAGACAATTATTAAAATAACCTTTCGCTCAAAAGTAAAAATATAATATTAACAATAGAAAAAGTGTTATATATGTACATTGATAAGATCATATTTCTGTGAAATATTTAAAAACATTTATTATTAACAGACGTTTAAATAAGTATAGAAATGTTTAGAAATTTCTCTGTGCAAAGAAAAATGGTAAATATCAGGAACCACAAATACACTATATACAAAAAGCATATATTAGGACGTAATAATGTCGTTTTTTGACGTTAAAAATACGTCAAAAAACAACATTATTACGTCATTATTTTTGCACCAACCAAATAAATGAATCCTTTGGTTTTAGAAATATACAGCGTTCTTCAATATATTCTGGTCTCAGATTTATCAATAAGTCTTGGTGTAGATATCTTTAATATTCTAAGGAAGGAATGTTTTTTGTGATCTTGGATATTCCGGTTCTGAGAGCAATTCTATATGTTGATTAAATTATGTATGACTTTTCTTTCATTATTTCAGTTGAGATACGGTTTATTTCAGGTAGATACTCGAAAGATGTAATAAAGATTTAAGCAAAATTAGAGTCCAAATTTATGAAACAAATACTGCAACGAGGAATGCAGATAAAGAAAGTATTGTACAAAAGGAAGAAACGTTGTGAAAATCATGTAACCGAAATAGAAGTTTTTAAATAGCAGACAAAAAACTATCGTCAGGATAATTTATTTCCGCAAGAAAATAATGAATCATTATTAATAATTATTAGAATTTAGTATAGCAAAGTATAAGCAGTAATGATAATATATCTACAATATATAAAATGAAAATAAAATAATTTGGCGAAGAGAGAGAGAGAGAGAGAGAGAGAGAGAGAGAAAGAGACAGATGCTATTCGAAATTGGCTTGATTCAAATCAAGGAATATAAACGAACTTATAGCTTAGAGATATTAACTTGTCAGATTCCAAAACATTTATATTCAAGCAGATTATGCTATCCAAATCATTAAGCTGCACGATGTTAGACATTATTAAGCAATCTTATATTTCATGATAAAATTGGTATAAGTCATTTCATACAAGTCATCATTTGAATATATTTTTAATATCGTCTAAACTTAAGCTGAAAACAGATACTTTATTAAAGACAATAAGTATATTCTAAAATATTACATTTCATTAAAAAATATCCACGTGGAAAATGAACTTTTATTTTGTGATAATCCAAAATTTACCAGTAACATACATTTATCTAATCAACACAAATTTTATATGCGTAAAAAACTACTACATTATTTTTATATATATTACTATGAATGCCATGGCATAGTAGTATCCCATAAGCATTTATTCTATGATTTTCTTAACTTTACAACTTCATCGATTTTAATATAACATACAGTTGGTATTGTTTACCAGAAATAATCCTCATTCAAATACCTCATAATCATTCTCTCTCTCTTACACAGACACAGAGACACACGACACACATACGCGCGTGCTCACGCGCGCGCAGGCACACACACACATATATATATATGAAATAAAATATTTTTAAACCTAATCTTCCTGCAACTGCAGTTTCTGCGTTTTAGCCATCGTCAGGTAGAAAATGAATCATCCATCCTAAGACACAATTATATACATAAACATGTCGCTGATATACGGGGAAAGGAAAGAAGAAAAAAGTGGGGGGAAATACATACTTTTACCTTGCTGACCTATTATTGGTATCAGTAGGAGCTAAATGCAATTCAAAAGTTAAAACTTTTGACAAAAAACAAAGAGCTCAATGCAATTATAAAAAAATGTACAGCAATTTAAGACATAAATTATATGGAAAACCAACGTTCCTGCTACCACAGTTCGCATATATATATATATATATATATATATATATATATATATATATATATATATATATATATATATATATAATTATTTATTTAAAAATATTTATAACATAAATATATTATAAAATCATTACAAAAATAGCCATTTTGTTTCAACACCCTCGATGTCTTATCAAGTGATGATGTTGAATGTAAAATAAATGGTTTTAAAAGTTTCAAATTAATTAACAATCCTTCGCAAGGGAAAAATATTGTTACAAGAGCTAGATTGACCAATCAAAATACAAGTATAGGAAAATTCAAAAAAGCTTCACAACGAAGTCATGGTATAATATCTATTCTAATGTTTAAAATATGGGTAGTATTAAAAAGAATTTATTCTAACCAATAATTACTAAATTATATGATAAAATTATTATTAAAATTAAAAACTACTAATTTCAAAATCAACATTTAATTGCTATTAAGTTTACAACTATAAAATTAC
>OZ010571.1:27743468-27893468 GCA_963932145.1 Acanthosepion lycidas
TAGATCTCTTCACAGCAATTAATGATTTTGTACCGTTATCAAATTAACTACCCGCATATTTTAGATTAGAATACATGTTATTCCCAAGCGGTCAGCGATGAAGGTACAGAACCGGCCTGAGTTTGCTTAACTTCGGTCATCGTACAAGGACCACTATTTCAATATCATGTGGCCGTAATCCCAATAACTTTCTAGTAGTTTGATGTCATATAAAATATAAATTCACCACATACTTTAATCTAATTTCTCGTAACTCGTTGTTTGTATGAGTATGAATAACACTCTCACACACATACACACACACACACACACAATCATATATATATATATATATATATATATATATATATATATATATATATATATATATATGACAGCTGTATAAAAAACATTTAGTTGAGAATTTATGCAACTTATCCACTTCTAAAATATTAACTGTCGGAAAGAAGTTATTTTTGAACGGGCAGATAACTTTTCATCACTTGTATCTCATATAGCAATCGTCGTGTTTTCTGAGTAAACTTTATTTATTCCAATGTTAGTTTAAAACTCGAAAATATGTATTTGAAGAATTGCACATATTCAGAATTATATTTTACGAAATATATTTAAATAAATATTAAGCAATTTGAAAAGGTCCATAAAATAATTGAATACAGCCGACGACATCTTACAGCCATGACTATTTCTACAATTGCAAAGTTTACTAGGTTACTCTATGTGTTATGACTATAGTGTATAGATATGATGATTCATTTCTTTAATGAAGCATACAACTGATCTTATTTTATAAAAAAAACATAATTTTTAATCCGCATAATGATAGTAGAGAAATGTAGAGCCAATTGTGTTCATGAGAAAATGTTTTGTCATTCGTCAATGTGTAGAGTTTTTCGTTTTACTATTGATAAAATATTGAAATAACTAATTTGTTAGTGTTTAATTCAACGCATTATCCTTTTGTTTTCGCATTACCAGATAGAGCATCAGATGAGTAAAATGTCGCCATTTCCTATTCTTAATTCCGCGCATGGCCGTTTGTTGTTTTTGGTTATAGTAGACAAAAAACAGGACTCTGATGAAATTAACTCCGCCAGAAATTTGGAAAGACATGTTCTACTACTTGGCTTTGGCGCTAGAAACTACAATACAGAGTGTTTGGGTGTCAATGATAATTCGGAAAGAGTTTTATATATCCAGTCAAGATCGTGGTGTTTATAATGAGTACTAGTGATAGCGAAATTATGCCTTCATTGGTCTTCACAAAGGCCTTCAGACTCAACAAGGGAAGCCTACATCAAGTGCCTTGAAGAGGTATTTTTGGTTTGTGTCATATGTTTGGCAACCGGACTTTGCACCATGGCACACATGCAGGAGAACCCAGTCGTGGCTTTAAGTCAGTGTCTGCAACGGCATGACGTCTTACATCTGGCCACATATCTCATCAGACGGCAATACCTTTGAATTTTATGTGTGGGACGCAGTTGGGCGAGATACTAAAAAAGTCCTTGTAATATAAAATATAAATTGAAAGCAAGGATTATGACAGCATTCGCCAGCTTAAACAAGGAGATCGTCCAGAACAGCTGTGTGAAATTTCAATGTCGTCTGGGGAACGTGGTTGAAGCCAATGGCGTTTTTATTGAAATTTGTTCTTTCGTAATCCAAGATATTTTCGTGCAATGTTGGTAAATAAATATGAGATATAAGTTATAATCAACGTTGCGTAATTTAGACGACAATTTATCCATCGCAGCTTGTATATAACTTCATTTATTCAATTCATTTAATGTTCAGTTCAGTTGGCTAAAACCGCCATTTATTTTGTTCTGCTCGCATGATAAATTAATGTATCTTGTCCTTATGCAATGTATTTCTGATAAATTATTTCCCTCCTGATAATCATTATAGACAATGTCAGTTTTTGCTTACGATTTTTCCTTTACCTGGAAGTGGATCATTCCAGGCAATGTAGAGAAACTTTGTCTAAGCAATGGCGGACGTAAAAACGAATGGACACATTCTTTAATCGACCGGAAACCGTGATCGTAATAAACATAAAGTTGGACATAAATGCTATTCAGACAGTGACAAGAGGCAACTATACATTCATAAAGTCTAGAAGAATGTCTGTCGTAGTTATATAATATACTGGCCGACACTTGTTGCTTTTAAAATCCCAAATTACAGGGTTCCAAAAAGAAGGAGGTTGGGCAGTTGTCTGCGGAAGTCTAAACGGTGGTTTGTAAAAACGTCAGACAATCATATGATTTGAAAGCAAAGAGACATATGTAAGCGAACGGGTCAGCAATAACGAACAGTCGCAAGATAAAATTCAGAGGAGGGATAAGATATGAAAATAGCGAACGTAACTTGGCATCTGTCAGTTTGCTGGAAGGAAGGTGGATTTCCATTCTTCGTCCTTTTCTTCACTAGACTTCCTAAAGATTCATAAGACAAGCAGAGAAAACAATATTTTCGTGAATTTCCTGAAAGAGAAAATGATAAATCTTAGATGATATAAAACAACATCTATCAATGATGATGACAGTATACATCTTATTATAGTGATGAATTATTTAGTTTGCTAACGTGTAAAAGATTGGTGATTATTTAATATTCATATCATTTGTGTATTTTTTTGTATTACATAGATATTTTTTTTTTACTGTCGAATGGCAAAATAAGGAAATCCATAATAACTAAGACGACAATAGGTTGAATAGTGTCGGTGATTACAAAAACTCATGAGAAATTTTTATAAATGAAAATATTAAAATTATTTAGTGGTGACGGATACATTTGTGTAAAAGTCGAATCTTAGAAACTCCATAAATTTCATTAAAACTTTTTTATAAAATCAACCAAATATATATATATGATAATAAAACACATATACTTTCCAGCGACTATGGATGTATGTGTGTGTATGTATGTACGTGTGATCGAATGTTGTTTATGCATTTCTAAAGTTTTCATTCGATTTTAATGAAGTAATTTTGTTTGATAGATAATGCTTCAGTGGGGGTCTTGAGTCCAAATTTTTGACGCCAATGGCTCTCCACTACTTCCTGTCCTTAATAACCCTCAGCAACGTTTACTATTTACTATCTGTTCTTGGATATATAACTTTCATAAAAATTCAATAAAAATAAATAGTTTAAATTATTATAATATTTATTTTATATAGTTAAATTTATATAATTAATTATATCTATATCTATAACTCCCAAAATGTGTGTGTGTGTGTGTGTGTGTATGTGTGTGTGTGTGTGTGTGTGATCGGATGTTGTTTATGCATTTCTACAGTTTTCATCTGATTTCGATGGGTTTTTTTTTTTTGATAGATACATTTTTCAGTTCCGTTTTTCGAGTTTAAATTGTTGGGGACAATGTCACTCCACTACATCATGCCCATTCTTACTCTCAGCAACGTTTTACTATCTTTCTTGGATATGTAACTTTTCATAAAAAAATAATAAAAATAAATAGTTTAAATTATTACAATAATATTATTTAATATTATACTATCTTTTTCAGAGACACCACCCCATTCAAATTGATAAACTCCGCCCATTTGAAGATCTGCCTCAGTTGCACCCAAATGTTTTTACTAATATTGATTTTCGAGTGGGCTAAATTTAAATTTAAAGTGCGCCAATTGAACGGCAAATAATCCCAGTAGTGAAAGACCCGGTCAAAGACGGGTTATATTTTCTAACAAAGATCTATATTTGTTTTCAGTTAAACTTAATTGCTACACTTAAGAAGACCAATGTTTTATTAATTTCAAGACGAAATTGCTACAGCTAACTTTACGTGTTAAGATGCAAATGCTAGGGGAAAAAAAACATTCCCGACGTTCTTCAGGTGATAGGAATTTCGTACAGAACCAGTTATTTCGACCACCCGGGTATATTCTTCTAGTTAGATGTGCCATATTACATGTGGAAATATCTGTCTTTAACTCAACTCTCCAAGTTTTTTTTTCATCACTGCAGTAGCAGTAGTATGATACTGAGTGTCTAATTCTCCATCATCATCTCCTCATCACGTAACAGAATTATCAATTGGCTCCTTCTGATTGTAGGTAGTAGCGTTTTCCTTATTTCTATATTCTTTAAGACATCAACAGCCCATGGTATTTTCATAATCCTTTTGAGGAACTATATTTTCGTTGCCTAACGTTACTTATTCCTCTGTAACTGATAATACTCATATTAATCGTATGGCAAAACACTTCTGCAAACCTTTCTCATCTCTAGCTAAGATTTCCTATTTCTTAATATTTGGATTTACTTTTTGAAGATATCATTTTTTATTGCAATGTCACTTCGGACTTCAGTCTCACATTTTTCAGCTCCTCTTAAAACACTACCCATATATTTATATTTTGTACTTGCTTAGCTTTGGAATCTCTAATTTGTGGTTGGCAAAGGAATTTCAACTTCAAATATAACTTTCGATTCGACGATACGGTTACATCTTTTCTGAAGAATATTCGACCTATCAAATGAGAGTAGATGATACAACTATCACAAGATAACGTGCTGTTTACTATTCTGTTAGAAATATAGAAGAATTTGAGTTCCCTGCCCAAGTATGTAATGATGGCATGTTTTTTTGTATATTTACAAGAGAAATGGATATACACTATCAAGTTGTTTAAAGCCATGAAACCGTTTTTTTTTTTTTTTTCAATTTTGTTTGTAGCGGTAATAATGAAACCTTTACATTAATGAATCTTGTAAAGATGGGTTTACAGCGAGCAAACGATCTTCAAATATGTGGCATTTTGCCTTCACAAATTTCTATATCCTTTTCATAACTAATATATCAGGTGGGTAAACACGTTCTGGGCAATTTCAGTTCTTTCATTCATCTTCTGATTTTATCCTTTGGTAAAGGAAACACGTCTAGGATTTTTTTTTTAACATACAATATAAAGCTTAACGTATATCGTTGAATATAATCATGAGTAACTTTATCTTCATTTATTTATATTAATTCCATTGAATTGCTATCCGAAACTTTGCTGTTATCACGACGTTTCTTTCGTTGCGCTATCCTGCCTTCATCAGGTACATGATGCATTTAAGCTTCAGGAAATTTCGAAATCGAACCTGCTTATTCCACATGCGTATATTGCCCTGCCTCACTGTTCATGTGTAACACGTTATCCATAATGTTAATTGCAGATACTTGAATTTCACACAGAAAACATCTATTTTCCATCACTTATTAATTTATATTTATTCCTTTGGCTTGATGTGTAAAAGGGTCATAGGAATTTATGCGAATCTCATTAACGCTTTAAAATCCAATTTTTGGCGAGATGTTTGATACTTAAGCATCTTAATAACAACAGCAATTCTGTGCGACAAAGTAGGTTATTGGAATTGATACCACCTGCAATAAACATGAGGATGAACTTCAAGTGCCACTGTTAGAATTAACGCTAGACGTGTTATTCCGATTTGAGCTGCACAGGTCTTCTAAGAACACGTGCCAATTATTCATTGTAACTTTGGATAAAATGACCGATGAAGTGGATTCTTGGAGGGCTAACCAGTCTCATAATTTTTTTTTTTTATTAGCATTAAAGTTTTCATTTGTTATTCATCCTTATGATGTATTGTCCGCATATTTGCAATTATCTGAGACATGAAAATCATCACTGATTACAGATACTTTGTAATGAAGCAAATCACAAAACGTAACTTGGCACATAATCGTATTTCCGCAGAAAAAATTATTTGGTTATTTTATGATGGATATAAATTATTATCAGTAATGGAAATTATAACTTAAATAACTTGTATAATTATTTTAAAATGTAATATTTAATTTCAAAAATAAAGATAGATATTTAGACATAGTTTACTCGAGCAATGGATCACATATTCTCGGCCAAACAGAATCCACTGAGGTTTTTTTTTATAATCAAGTTATAGCAGGTACACATTGATGTTCTTTTTCGATACAAACATTTAAATACCAGATAATGTATTCAGATATGTTAGTGAGGTGTGTTACTTGTTCTTAAATTTAATCACCAGATTTTTTCTTTTTTTTAATTATATTGTTTCCTATCTAATTGACAAACTGAAAATAAATATTTTGCATGAAATATTAATATCTGTGAATTCTAATTATGAACCACGAAAAGAAATTTTATGAAAATATTCCATGTTATTTTATAGCTTGAAGAAAAGATACTATTAGGTTGGTGCAAAAATAATGACGTAATAATGTCGTTTTCTGACGTTAAAAATACGTCCAAAAACGACATTATTACGTCATTATTTTTGCATCAAGGTAATAACTATTAAAGCCCTCTATATTGAATCAGATCTGATTCCAGTCTCATTCGACGAATTCTAACATTGCTAATTCTTCCATGTGATATTTGGGACTTGCAAGTCAGCATTAGGGACAAGATTTGATTGATCAAATCATTAAATTGCACAGACACACGGACGTATATAATTAGATATTTATTATTCGTAAATATTCTAAAAGAAAGATGGCGCAAATGAGTATGAAAAAGGCTGAATTACTAGATTCCAAAATACTTCCACAATGAATATTCTTACCATAAGTACATCCCACTTTTAAAATGGTAGCCTCAATGAAAGAATAAGATTGTAGACGAGACGAAAAGCTTTGCTCATGGTCTGTTATTCGTCTGTCTGATGTCTACTCAAGAAACCTTTTGATATCAGAAAGATTGATATTCTTGGAATAGTCGTTTTTACTCCGGTTCTCAATCAACTGAATTGTATTTCTTTCTTTCTCTGTATTCTTCGATAGAATTGGGAGTGGAGGAAGTAAGAGTCTACGAGTTGCTCTCTTTGACGTCGAGCTGGCACGTAAAAGGAAAGGCTTTTAATCATTCACTGCCTAGGGCTAAAATGAAAAAGTAAATGTGAAGACACAAACACCTTACATCATTTAAAACTCAGGCAATATACATACGTACATACATACATACATATATATATATATATATATATATATATATATATATATATATATATATATATATATATATATAACACTATCAATATGAATACAAACATGTGTAAGTGTAAGCACTTCATATTTTAGGTCTGAATTAGAGATCAACAGAGATGTAAAATTATATATACGATGTGCCACTGACAGGGCACCGATCTGACCAAGAAGCAAGTACATAGAATTAATATTTTAACATTCGCACAAATTCTGTGTGGTGGTAGGGTTGAGGAAATTTACAGTAGAGGATATTAATGAATATGTAACTGGCTTTCACAGCAATGTAACTGTAATACCACTTACAAATTTCAAGTCACATGCATCAAGACATTTACTTACACACACACACACACACACACACACACACACACACACACACACATATATATATATATATATATATATATATATATATTAGCCTGGGTTTCTGGCCAGATATACATACATATATGTACCTGCTTAAAATGAATAGACAAAACTTGTCTATATTATTTAATGTAACATGCATCAGTTTATATATATATATATATATGTGTGTGTGTGTGTGTGTGTGTGTGTGTGTGTGTGTGTGTGTGTGCTAGCCTGGTTTGCTGAACTGAAAAAAGCTGAGCTGAAATTTCATAAAAGTGATCATGTTCAAAGTGCTGGGTTTGAAAATCGCTATTAACATCAACATTAGCATTTGGTTTATACCGTGTGCCATAAGCAACCTGAGCGTGTCTGCTCTTAGTAAATGTATGACTGTTCTTTTTAAGAATCATAAAAACAGTAGTAAAAAATAAATAAATATACAAACTAAAATTGTCAGCAGTGAAATATACATTTTTACAAGTATTCTTGTTTAAATGTCATTGCAGATCCCACGAGTAGTTATATTGTAGATATAGTTACACTCGTAACCGAATGAACAGTCATACTGGGTAGAGTCTAACCGATATTCATATTCTGAGGAAATACCAATCCATAATTAAATCGATAATTTAATGAACACCCCCAGAAAAAAAAAAGAATTAAATTCTCATATTTTCTACGTTTCTGTCCATGAACCCATATAAGAAAGCCGTTCTAATTATTTGTTGCCATTTGTACGAGTATTACATTACAAACTTCTTCGGAAAGAGTAACGTTGAAAGTGTACAAACGTAATGTATCAACATAACATGATAAATATATGTCCATTTTTACATATTCTAGTTTTAATTCTCAGTAGGTTTATTGATCGCATTTGTATCTTTTGTGCTGTATTGTGTTTCGTAAATAAATATATATTACCCGGCAACCTCGTTTCCGTGTACACCTGTCTTCTAGGCTAATTATTCATTCTGTTCCTTCAACACATACGGAGCCGACACGAGCTTTATATTGTAATTTTTATCAATGCGGACGTTCGTTCCAATTCCTGTGAGAGACCGCAAAAACTGTGAAGATCAGTAATTTGAGAATGATCAGCGCTATTATAACTTCAGTCATGATGACTTGTAACTCCGTGCTAAGACTAGCATTCACGAGTCTTGTATGATTCTCTGTAATCATTTTCAATAACAAGGATTGGTTCATTTACAATGTTGCTGCGCCGTGGGAACGCCTCCAAAGGCGTTAATTTCAAGACGATATCGTTCTGAGAAATCGACCGTTGTGAGATTCGGTAAAGAGAACAGAGATAAAATCGCCCCTCACACTTTGGCCGCGAACAAATAATATATATTTTTAATCATACATACTTACCAAACTTCATGAATAGAAAGCGTTTAGCAAATTCTTTAAAGAAATCAGTACACGCTTGCTATGTATAATCAACAAGATGATGAAACATTCTGAGTGATAAACAATATTTAGCCACAACTGTTGTCTTAACTATCATTACTCACAGAACCAGAAATATTATACAATAAATTCATTACGCTGACCATTTTCCAAGATATATCAAAGGACTTTTGCAAGCTTTGTCATCCGGAGCTGCTACGCAAAACCTGTCCTCAGTCAATTATTAAGACTTCTTAACAGTCAGTTATGTACTCTGCGTGATACACGCGTAGGCGATCATGTTTCTTTTGATAAATGACTGACGAGGCAGATTATTTCCTGCAATATGTTGCCATTTCTGTATGCAGTAGTGCAATTGCTGGGGGAGAAAAAGAGGATTAACATCTTTCTCAAGTGTAATAGCACGTAACTATGTAGTGGATTCGACTAGAATTCAAGCTCAATCTGAGCCGCTATCCATTACTCAACCCTGCCTCTCCCACGGGTAGTTTTTGTTTTAAGTATTCTGCGCGACGCTTTCTCTTTCGACTACACACCACGGGCTTTGTCTACAAAATTAAAACTGTCTTAGCAAGCGATGTAGCTTCTTATATAGTATGCGGCAGGCGTTCTTACTTTCCATATGCGTGATGTCCATTTCAGCAAATCACGGTTTCGTGCGTAAGCTCGCCTGCATTCCTCGAACCGGAATTCCTGTTAAAGCTGCAGCATCTCAAACACTCTCCGTACTAAGCAAGGCATGCTCCGAGTTACTATATTGTTAACAGTCAATTATCAGAAGGCCATATGAACAATGTCGGCGTTCTACATGGTTATCTCTTCGGCCATAACCTATTTCTAATATATATTAGACTTACCTAAGAGAATACTCCGATTATTAGTATGCAGTTACAGCAGTTTAAAGGTGCACCTCCAAAAATCTGGGAGATCAGAACCTAGCAGAACATCCTCCCTCTGACCTAATCGAGGTGGCTAAATGAAGAAATGCCTGGCTTGTATAAATTCAATACGGTGAAAACAAAACTAGTATCTACTTATCACCAACGAGCATAGCCTGAAATATTACCTATCATGATGGATCCTTTTTTTTCGTTTTTTTTTTTTCTCAAGGAGGTCTATTGCCTTGAACGTCTTTTTGGACTCAGTCTCTTCCCAGATCACATGTTTAAATCATATAATCGATCTATTGCTAAACGTGCTGAGAAAATGGTGGGTTCACTGTACGTACATGATTGTCCCTGCTATACTCTATCATTATAAGTGTCAGATCAGAACAAAAAAGGAGTATTGCTGCCAGGTCTGGGCTGGGGCTCCCCACTCCGAAATGACCTGTCTTGATAAAGTTCAAAAACGTCTACGCGGCCTTGTGGTTAATGGATTGTTTGCAATCTACAGATACATTACTACAAACGAATTTTTATATCATATGAAGAAGGACATTGATAAACTTGCTACATCAAGACATTCATGGGTATCTACTTAATACAGTGATACCTATTTGCTTGGGTATGAGACGACAGAGACTAAATCTCATCAGAAGCCTTCTTCGCATAATCTGTCCAAACATCGAAAGCTTTAGTAGATCTTGTGATTCAGGCTCTGAAATTTTCAGCACAACATTTGTCCATTCAAATGCATTGATTTCAAAATATATGTTCACATTCACTGATGATAAACATTTTTACACAGGCAATTTCCAAGTATTATATTTTGTTTCGTTTCAGTGTAACTTTGAAAAGAAAATCTCGCTAGAACTGACTGATGGAAAAATAACAACCAAAGTAGATTTTAAATGCCAAAAATTAAAACGGGTTAAAAATCGAAAATGGTCTTTGAACTTGAAATGCTTCCACGTCCCAATAAAACGAATCGTCATTAGAGGTAAAATAAAATTAAAAGTAATCAAATATTAAGAGTTAGCGGTTTTGATTGGAAAAAGCCTGCATCGAAAAGTTTCTTCAATGGAGAGGATGTTCATTATTTTCTTGTTCTTTTCCTATATTTGTCGTAACGTTAGCAGTATTTTTCTCTTTGCTTTTCCTCGGCCGTATTTTTTCTATAGAGTCTGGTTTAATTCAGCAATTTCTATTTACGAATCAAAGCATTAAGTACACCCAGACGTGGGCATTGTTGGGGAGTAAGTATTTCACTTCTTTATTCTTCGTTTATTTTTACCGAAAACATTGGTATTTAATGGATTGGGAAAAAAGACAGAAGAAATGACTGTTCTACTCTCGACTGAGACGGTTATAAAGCTAAGACAGACAAACATACGCACGGCTGTGTGCTTGTGTGTGGAATAAAAGACAGATTTGAGATGAAGTAGATTCTGATGGAGAATTCCTTTCATGTGAATATACCAAGTGATGGTCAGCACGTTTTCGAACTTATGAAAGTCTTGCTTTCCTTTGAAAAGACGTGTACAGAACTGCTCACATAAAAAAGAAGTATTTCTTTTTTCGTTTTCGCTAATTACAGAGATGATAAGACACTGCTAAATGTTATTTTTTTAAGAAGATAATATATGCATTATTGTGCAAATCTTATAGTGGCACATCAAGGAACATATATATGTGAAAATATTATGACCAGAGTATTATAACAATAAGTGGGTTTTGCACGTAAAAATGATACAGATCATCCTCAGACATACGCAAAACTAAGTTGATCGAATATCGAAATTATGTGTAAAAAGACAGATTTGATTATTTGTTTGTTTGTTTGGGTTTTATGGCATATCAACCACTGTAGGTTATTTAATGCCAAATCTAGTTTATATGAATTTTAAATGCCTATATTGTATGGAATAAAAAACGTATAGCTGGCAACATTATTCCTTTTCTACAAAAAAAAAACTTACAGCTGGCAACATTATTGTTTCAAAAACTTAGAGCTGGCAACATTATTGTTTCAAAAACTTAGAGCTGGCAACATTATTTTTCTGAAAACTTTATCTGAGACCTTGCTGTTGGATGCAGTTTATCGCCATACCCAGGACGCGGATGTAGTTTACCGTCATACCCAGGACGTGAGCAAAAACCTGGAAAACTAGGAGTTCACTATTTACCCATAGCTGGGACCCTAACAGGTGCAACCACCCCGGGTCAAGGTGGACCTGGGAACACCAGCAATTAAGTGGTGGTTCCACGCTCCTCAAAACCTCCAGATCAGAGGCCTTGCTGTTGGATGCAATTTAACGTCATACCCAGGACGCCTTATGGGGGGAGGTCTTACCCCTCTACAGAGGTGCAGTCGGCGTATTCTAAAGCCCCTGCCGACAGGGCCGGACAGATTTGAAAGATTTGCTAAAAGACAACTTATTAACAGAAGAGTAACATCATTTAGGAAATGGCAGATATAATGTTATGCTACCTTTCGTCACTCAATATAAGCATCGGCACTCTAAATTCAGGTTGCATCACAAAAAAACAGGAAATTTTAGATTTATTATATGATGAAAAAGATTAAATAATCCATATAAAAAAAATCATTTTACAATATGAATGAACTAAAAAATTAACTAACATAAATTTGTTTACAACTTGATATTCCGGAATGCTGCAGTTTCCAACGCGGGATAATTTTCTCTTTTAAAAAAGAACTTCACAGAGTACATTCGTATGAACACAACATCTAACATTTGTATATTTTTTCTGTTTTAATCTGCTAAATTTCTATCCTTTACTTTTGTTCCGAATAACTGTAACAGAAATTCTAAAACTTTTATAAACTGAAACAAATTTCCTGGATTTTTTAGATTACCCTTCAGATCAAACTTCTTCGGCTCTCAAAAAGGCATAGTGGAACAAAATTTATAATTTTAGATATAAAACCCGATTAGTAGTCATACACGAGTTTACAGACGGACTTCTGCTACAGGCAACTGTTATTGATCGAATGTAATATATCCATCCCAATAGAGATAACATCGATCTTTTTTTTTTTTTGACTGCCCAAGAGCATGTTGTGTCTAAATGCCCATTCGTGTAAAATGTTCGTCGTTCAAAGAGTCTTCATTGAACTCATGCACGTTAGAAATGTAACATGTATCAATGGAGGCAGTTTTGGTTATCTGATAAGTATGTTTGAGGCTGTATACATACACCTCCATCAACCTGTGGCCTCTAGTTACCAGAATTAACTCCAGGAAGATGTGTCTGGTTTTAAATACCTCACTATCACTGAGGGCCGTGTATAAACACACAACATGGTACCTACCGTATTTGTTGCTATGATTTTTATAGAAATTATATCGGGAATATGAACAATGATGCATTCTGGTATTCTGGACAAAAAAATAGTTATTTTCCATTCCAATTTTATATACGTTTATGGTATTGCTCAGCATTAACTATTAGAATTTTTTTGTTCTATAAACAGTTTCTGACAAGCATGTGCGCTTCAACGGTATATAATGTTTTACTAAATCGTGTATCTATACTAGACACTGTCAATATTTACGCTAAATTTTCCTACAAATTCATATGTTACAAATAATTATCAAATACAAATAATTATAAGTTAGTTTTAATTTTTTAAACGCTTTTGCATAATTCCATAAAATTTGAACAGATAATTTTGGAAGTCGACAATTGATCTCGTTGTGACACAGTTTTGATGCATTTACAATTGGCAGAGGCAGATTTTAAAAAAAATCTTCCTCTAATAATATTTGTCTCTATGAAAAGATGTTTCGCATTACTAACTAAAATTAAGAAAAATACTTTGAAACTTAAATAATATAATACAAAACGCGTACATATTTAGTTGTACACCATATAACGATGTTAAATATGTTTGAACCTTTAAAATATAATAAATTAAAGTAATAAGTACAAAAAAATTATTTTCGGGCATTTCGATATGTCGTTGACGTAATTATTTTTCGTCTCTCATGATGGTAATATTAATAATTTACAGTATTTGAAGACAAGGAAAATGAAAATTTATTTAATATAAGTAGTAACTTAGGGATTTTTATGTAGCTGAATATTATATTTCAACACTATAAATGAAACTGAATAATATGCAGTCACAATAACAGTCGATACCTAGGAATACATTCCTTTTAATTAGGACTTTGTAAATAAGTTTAATTTATCTTTTGGATACAGCCATTATAGTCACAGAATTCACACTTATTTCACACTTTTCTTCATTATTAAAGTCTCTGTTTGTTAAATAATATATTAAGTCCGTCAGTATACAGTATGATGCAAGTGAACTTTAAAAAAACGAAATCTCAAATTGAAGCTTTAATCAACCGAAATCTCAAATTTCAAATATATAATAAGTAAGTTTCTAATTTTGCAATTAATGATTAAAAATGAGTAACAATTACACAAAAGGATGTTAAAGAAATTGTCATCGCTTCTTTAATATCAAATATTGTAAAAAAAAAAGACTGCGTTTCTGTTCCATCGATTTGTATTATACGAGTGTTCGCATTAAATTAAATAATCAATATTTACTTGCTTAAAGCGTCAACTGTGTCTTGCTACACTGTTCAATTCTGCTAATTATAATGTATCCCTTCTACTCTAAGAGAATGCATTGTGGATCAGACATACATAGAACTGATACTAGAGTCGCCCAATGACAGTAATGCCCCTGAATCGTATGCGTACTGTTCACTACAATAATTCCTCGGAGACTTTTGGATTTTACAAGTAACATGGACTGTGAAATATGTCGATACTTTTTACGGATTTATGATTTGTCATTAAGAATTAGGACGAATGAAATACGTAGATAATTAATATTTTTTTCACCTTCATTCTAAGTTATACTCTGTGTAATTAAAAACAATACTTTGAAATGCTTCAAAATACGGAATATATTTTATCTGCACATATGTTTTCTACATAGCTTTAACTGGCGACAGGCTTTTTCCTTTCATAATTTTTGTTAGGATCAATAATAGCAACTTTTCGGTTGAAGTGAACAATATATTTACTCTGTAAATATAAAAATAATAATAATAAACGACGTATAACTAATTACGCAATGTCAAATAAAAAGGGAAAACTAAGACGAAATGTTGCCTACTTAATGTCACCGAGATAAAGGCTGAGACCAGATGTTTAATCTTATTATCAGAAAATGAAGTAAATTAAATTACCGACAAAATAAACCAAATAAATTATTTTCGGGGTTGTTTCATGGGAAACGAAAGTAATCTTGGATAAAAAATTGCTAATAGCTTTAAATAAATAAAATGATATCACGTGTAGAGTTTAAACAATGTACACTAAAGATTAAATTTACTTATGAATAAAGAAACGTTTCGTAATACAAATAGAGAGGTTTTGAAAAACAAGCTAATGAATGTCGGTGTAATCAGTGAACACGAACATTTGTTTCAAGTAATAATAAAAGGTAACTATCAAGAAATGCAAGGGATTAATTGAAACAATACAAGCAATGTATTAATTGAATTAATGATTAATGATTAATTGAAATAATACAAGCAATGATATTTTTTATTTTAAAAAGAATCCTAAAAAGTTTGTTGCATTTCTTAGAGTCTTTTTCTTCACCTAACTTGCAACGACGTTCATTGAAGACGCCCTGTGCCAAAAGTGAAACATTCAATATTTTCTGTAATAAGCGAAGAGAAGATTACTTGAGTAAATGCCAAGATCATTGAGACAGGGATGAAATTTCTCGCCAGATTTATCTACAATTTACACTGAGACGAGTCTCAACTATAAGACATAACGAAAAGAAAGGGATGTTTTAATGAAGAAACAATTTGTATATTATAAATTTTTTATATCATGGGATTTTCTTTAGGAAACCTATATGTAACATGTTGTAAAGTTTTTAGAATTGGTCCCTCTACGAAGTGTAAACAAAAAGAGCATAGCATGATGAAAAAGACGCCGAACTTGACGAAAACAAAAAATTATTGTCGAATGTTCATATTATTATTAAAGAGGAACGATCAAATTATTTTGGGGGTATTTTTTTTTTACATTTTTTAATCGTTCCTAGCACGTCCGAAATTTTCGTTAAAAATCTTGTTTTTTTTGTCAAAAAAATGAACAGATAATCCATCATTTGCAATCATTTTTTTCTATTTTATAAAAAAGATGAAAATCTTACTTTTAAAATCTTTCTTTTAAAAATCAAATATCATCTTTTCAAAACTTATTTTAATAGAATCAGAAATTATAATGTTTATTTAAAATATTTTGAACCAAGCTTAAACTTAGCTTCTCCGACAAAAAATGTAATTTGAAAATAAAACAAAGCAGGTCATAACCTTTCGCGTCTTTTGACAGGTGACGAAAGATATTTTCATGACGTTTAGATAACTTACAGGAGGATAATTCTTTCTACGGCTGGAAAGAAGTGAAATTATTTAGATTTAAGTGAACAAATTATTTACCTCGTTACTTTAAAGGAAAACTCCAGCGCTCTAATTTTTTTATTTTTTTATTTTTTTTGTACTTAGCTTTCATCTTTATGCTTACGATGCTTTATGGAAAATATAAAGAAATTAAAAAAAAATAGGACTGTTAAGAGTGAGATTAAATTTCCTAAGAAAGGTATCTAATTAATTTATAGGTAACTTTCTTATGAAATTTTATCAGAAGTGTACATAAAATACTATAATTTTATGTACATTTATTACATTTTACTGCGTTATTTGTATTTCCATTCATTTTATTATTAATTTTGATATTTCATTTATGGAAAAAGGTCATAACTGAGATTAATATAAAAATAAGATCATATAAATTAAAGTTTAGCAGTTGTTAAATTTCATAAGATGATACTGATACGTACCTTTCTCAGTTGAAATTGAAAAATCAAATTAACTTCTCCATACGTGTTTCGCAAAAGTAAAGGCCTTAACAGCAGAGAACAATGCTGAACTCAAATAATACAACTAAATTGTATTCTGTTTGGTCTTTCGTACTTTATAATTACCGCCCGATTATAAAAACAAAAATGACATTTCTTAATTACTGCGGATCTTCTGATTGGTCCAAATGATACAATTTTCAAAGTGCTAGACAATGACAATCTCATAAGGAAAGGTTGACGTCGCTTTTAACTAATGTTATAATATTTTTAAAGAACTTAATGCAAAAATATATTATAATTAAAGAAATAACAAATAATTGTATTAAAAATCCAATTTTTATTGAAAAAAGTTTTTGCTTTCAGAAAATATTGTCCATATTCATAAAAACAACTAAAAACAAATAAAAGCATTTGAAATTAAAGAATATATTTGTTGATAAGAAAAAGACGTCCAGATTTACAGACACATAAGAAGTATGAACTTAATATGTGAACAAATAGGAAGATTTAAGTAAAGTATGTTACAGTTAAGAGATGATGTTCAGGTACTGCAGCTCCAATTAAAAAAAAAAGCATGATTTGCATTCTTCAAAGACTTGGGCTTTTAACTATTGTAATCACTAAGATTGATGCGCTCGAATTTCTAGAGTTTTTCATAAAATTAGTTATTGGGGTGTTAATAAATATAAAGAAAAATATTTCTGCCATGACTTTAATAAAAAAAACAACAAACATATTTATAATAATTTCGATCATCAGTGAATAGTTTCTGAAAGATTCATTAACATCTGACAATTATTTTTTTTATTTTTGCAACATTTTCCAAATTAATGTGTGTAATACAAAGAAAGATCGTGCTAAAAATTATCTGTTATTTACTAACCCCGGTTAGTACAAAGAGAAACAAGGTTTTTTAATCAAAATTTAGAATGATCTAAAAAGAAGGAAATTTTTTTTTTAAAATAATTAAAAAAAACTTTGGTCTTTCCTCTTTATAAAAACATCAGCATTTAGACGATTAAATTTTGTTTTCATAAAGTTCGGCGTCATTTTCATCAGACTATGCTCATTTTTAGCGATTTCGTGGAGGTACCTAGTTTAGAAAGATGGGTTCTTCTTGTGATTTTCTCAGTTGTAAGTTTAGTGAGTCCACAATCAAATTAGTTAGGTGAAGGAAAATCAGCGACGACCAGCAGTTTCCCACTTCCCCTTTTAAGGGCGGCGCTGAAAGAAAGTTGCAATTTCTAATCTACACTTTTTTTTCTTTTCTTTTTTAAAACATTCAACCCCAAGCAAGGCAGTTATCAAAGGGTTACAAAGAGATGGAGCAAGAGCAAAGAGCAGTACCAAAAGCTAAAAACTCGAACTATTAACATTTGTTGAAATTCGAAATCGTATCTATCTTCCTGCATGGCAATACATTGCGAACAATTTCCTTGTTGATAAGAAAAAGACGTCCAGATTTACAGACACATGTGAAGTATGAACTTAATATGGGAACAAATAGGAAGATTTAAGTAAAATATGTACGAAAAGCACATTAACATTTAAAATCAGATTCTATAAATCGTCATTATATAATGAAATCACGCTGAAATATAACGTGATATTCTATTAATAAAAAGTTAAAGAACAAATATACGTGAGCAAAAATAAGTCCAACAACTATTTCACAGCTGATTCGCCATATAGAATTCTTACTTCATCAACACCAAAAGTCATATTTAACTCTTACTAAAACGAACAGAACTCCAGTAACGTGTGTAACATTGATTGCCCGTAAATGTACTAAAAATTCCAACAAGCCCATTTCCTGTCGGTTAATGAATAAATGTCAGAAAGAATTGTTGTCAGATTTGGTGAATTCACTCAGCCCAAATATCTGTAATGTAGTTTCCGATTCCTTCTAAATACAGTAGACTAAATGTCTGCGATTTTTTTTATTGTTCGCGATTTTAGTGGGAATCATCAAAAAGTAAATAGCGGATGTCAGACGCCAATATTTAACTGCGATATATAAATTTAGATAAAAATAAAAGAAAACGTCTCAAGCCCATAGAAATTAAATATATATATATATATATATATATATATATATATATATATATATATATATATATATATATATATATATATATATTAAAACAAAGCAACCCACACATTTCAAACAAGTCGCAACATATTACAGTGTATTTAAAAATATGGTTCTATTGGTAATATTTCTTTGTCTCACCTGGTCATGTACAACGTTATAGAACCGCATTACGAATTTACGACATGTCTGCTATTCCGCAACATTTATCGTCGCATAGCAAACTTCTACGTAAACAGTATGTCATCTTATATATATATATATATATATATATATATATATATATATATATATATATTCGGTTGGTGCAAAAATAATGCCGTAATAATGTCGTTTTTGATGTTAAAAGTACGTCAAAAACGACATTATTACGTCATTATTTTTGCACCAACCTAATACATACATATATATATATATATATATATATATATATATATATATATATATATATATATATATAATAGAAAAGTTCACTCAGATTTATATTCTGGAATTCTTTAGCATTTATTTGTTAGAAAACAGCGTTCGATACATAGTAAATCATAAAAATGCAATTGCTTTCTTCATTCGTCAAAAGGTCAAAACCCCTTAAAAAAAAGAGAAAAAACTTCTGAATTCTCATTACCCAATCAACTTAAAATATATAGTATTGTTTCTCTTATAAATAAAGTAAACAATTCTTTCGAAGGTTACGCGCAAGATCCTTTGAAAATGCGACCAAACGTCTAATTTATGTTTAATTTAAGATTTAAGTTTCAATTTTGAAACAGTAATTTTTGTGTCGTGATGGATACATATTTAAAAATAATTTTAATATATATATATATATATATATATATATATATATATATATATATATATATATATATATATATATATATATATATATACAGATATATATATATATATATATATATATATATATATATATATATATATATATCGTAATTAAGTAATACATAGAGTCAAGGAAAAAACTCAACAGAATGCCGACAGTACTGGACGGCTGTTTCGTCCTATATTTGGGACTCATCATCAGTGCGCATCCACTACCGAGAATTGAAACCCAAACAGGCCTCGGTGACGAAGGGTTAACTAAGACCCGTGGGTACAGTTGGTATCGCGTTTGTCTCCTCTCATAACTGTTCAGGATTCAATTCTCGGTAGTGGCTGCGCACTGCTGATGAGTCCCAAATATAGGACGAAATGGCCGTCCAGTGCTTTCTGCATTCTGTTGAGTTTTCTTCTAGTCTCGGTGAATTAATTAATTATGATTATTTCAAATCCTCCTAATTATATATATATATATATATATATATATATATATATATATATATATATATATATATATATATATATATACTTTTTCACTGTTTTTATTATATGTCTCAATATGTTATGTATTCGAATAATTTAATCCTTCGAAAATGTACAGCCAGATTTATATCCTCTCCGTTGTCTAAAGTTGCGTATGTCATGCCTCCATGACCCAAACGTTTGTGTCCTGTTGTACGTTGTGATTATTCGAATTATTTTAGTAATTCTCCATTATTTTCTGTCACAGCTCGTAGTAGAGGTTTTAGTTCCTTTCTTCTAAAAGGCATGTGCAGTGGTTTTGTTTAGATTCAGATGTTTTCTTTACCTAAGCTAATAAGACACGGTCTGTCCTGCTATTTACACATAGTTGGGGGAAAGAGATGGTTCCGTAGATTTCCAAAGGCAATTCAATGAACTCAACTGGAAATCGAACTCGACACTGATTCCTCTTCTGACCTACTCTTTATAACAAGACTATTCCTCTGCAGTGTCTCTTCTAGTAGAAAATATAATACTGAAATACTGCAAATGATTTTGGATAAATGTAACAAACTTCCCATAGAAAATAGGGTCTTCAAAGTGGCACTTCTGCCTGGATTCATGTAGCCCAGGTAATTTCCAGAAAATTCTGAGAAACATTTGTGAATTACCTGCAATCAGCTGTAGCTGTAAAATCGTTTAGTCTCTGTAAATAAATTTGGACATAAAATATATGTACAGTACAGTAAACTTTTGTTGAAAGCTGTTTCACCTCAATTACTAGTCGATATTAATTGAATTACTTTAAATAATATTATGATGATAATAAAGAAGATTTTATGGGAAGAGGGATTCGGGTATTTTGGGAATTGTATATACTTGTCAAACAACTTGCATGCGACACAATTTATCATACTGACATTTTATTCATGATTGTGATAAACAGCAGAACCTGATAAAAAATAAGCCAAAAAGGAAAACTCAAAATGAGAAAAAAAAAAAAAAAAAGAACGGAATAAAATTGAGCTAAACAAAACATTAGAGATTAATGACATAGATTGCCAAAGACTCATTTAAATTGTTGATTGAGTTGTGGAAGTACACCATTTTGCTTCCAATGTATTTCAGTTATCGCTGCCAGGTGACGTTATATTCAGGAGTATGAAAGAATATCGTTTAATGCAGTTGTTTGTTTGTTTGTTTCCTCTCTCTCTCTCTCTCTCTCTCTCTATCTATCTATCTGTCTATCTATCTATCTCTTTCAATACACTGTGAATAAACTGCCATTTACATTGTTACTGAATTAATTATAACCTGTACAGAAGAATTTTGAACAGAGGAGACCCTAGAAACAAATACAAATTGTGAATAAAACTTTAATTTTTCCTCCCAAATAGAAATGCCATCTCAGAATCATAGAGAAACGTTCATTGTAATGTATTATTACACCCTCCGAAATTTTACACACGCGCGCACACGCACACGCACACACACAGATATATATATATATATATATAATTTAAGGAAATTTTTAAAAAAACATATCATCATAAAACTTAAATCACTTTCTTGAATAAACATTGTAACATTTCTTGTTCATCCATAAACTTTTCAGAAACACGTTTGTAATATGTCTTAAAAACATAACAATTTTCTTATTACATTTTTTCAGCTCTTTTTTCATATTTACGTGCATTTTTTTTCAAAACAACACTGTTAATTCAGCACGGTTATGAACCATTTGGCAAACTCTTTTCTATGTATAAGGTGTAATTTCTTTCTAATTTTAAAGATTGTGTCTCTTCTACAAATATAATTGCCTAAATAGCATTTAACTTACAAGAATACTGATTTTCATATTGAGTATTCATTATTGTACTATATTTCCGATATGACAACAATAGGTTTGGAAATGGTAATTATTTTTAATGATAACAATTTTATCTATCAATAACAAGTGAAGAAAGATGAAAAGTCAATCGAAGCGTAAAATCTACACATTAAAAAAATTAAAAAAAAACGAGCACAAGAGTGGAAAACTCATTTGTGAATCGATTACATTATATTAGTAGGGGTTTGAGCGTGTGAATTGCTAATCCCAGCAAACATGTCACATTGGTTTATAGCTACAGTCGAAGAGAAATTGCTTAATATATTTCAATCTTTTCATAAATTTGAATTAATACAATAAATATAGCTTCTTTTCTCTAGATCATTCAAGTTCTAGATAAGAATGGTGAGGCCCGAGGTGTTGCTTTGTACACTTGAAAATCTTTTGAAAGGGTTTGATATAGAGGTTTTCTTCACATGTTGAAACATTACATCTTTCCAGGCGTAATATTTGAAATGATCTGATCTTCACCAATCGTTAAATGAATGATATTCTAAACAGTCACTCTTCTAGATACTCTTGTATTGTACGGTGTCCCGCAGAACTTTATCCTAGGTCATTTTTTTTTCATTATCGACCTTCCCAATGGCACCAGAAATTTAGAAAGTCCGATGAGGTTAAATTGATGGGTGGAAGTGTCTTTCGTTAGCTTTGCTAATGATAACCTCCAGGAGAGTAAGTCGTTGTCTTTTCGGGCTAACGTTCTTGGCTGCCATATAGTGGAATTCATTTCTTGGCCAATTTCTAAAACAGTTGTTTCACTATGTCGTGCTAGACAATTTTCCCCTCCAGATCCTGGAGGGGAAAATTGTCTAGCACGACATAGTGAAACAATTTACTTGGCTGGCAATGAGGTTTTATTAATTTACAGTTGATTCCGCTAGACTAATTCAGCACATTCTGCAAATGACCTAGCGCAAAATATATTTCGCAAGTTCGTTTAATATTTGTCAGTCAGCGAACTTAGAACATTTGCAAAGGCATATTATAAATAAGGAATTCAAGAAAGATATGATATTTTATCAGTAGGGATAAAAAGAAAGAGGGTGAATATTTGCAGAAACATTCTCATTCCCCGTCCAGCGTTAAATACCTGGCGCTTTTCGTTTATTCTTAATTCTTCTGGATAGGACGCGTTCTCTATTATCTATCTTTTAGTATTTCATATTTCAAGAATAAATAGAAATATCTATTGTAAGGTTCAATATAGTAGCTTTAGATTAATACTCAGTGCAAAAACACGAGGTCCAAGTTTGGAGGAAATAATTATCACAGGAAACATTTATATCTGGTCGACATTTTTTACGAATATTTTGAGTATTAAGCATCTGAGGCAAGGATTATCTTAGCATTCACCAACTTAAACAAATAGACCATCCAGAAGAATTACATGGGATTCCGAATCCATCTGGAGACTGTGGTTGAAGCCAATGGCGATTCTATTAAATAGATTTAATCTATATTATTTCAAGATATTTTTTGTGTAATTTTGTTAAGATGAGATTTATATTATTTTCATGTTTGCATTATTGAGACGGCAATTTATCCATCGCAACATTTAAACATATTACCTATTATACATATACATTGTTCTTATTTTACCCTACTATGTAAACCATATAAATAGTACCTATGAATAGTGCTTGTTCTACCTTACTATATAAACATTGTGCGTATCATACATATACATGGTTTCATATTGCACCCTATTATATAAGCAATATAAATGGAGCTTAAAGGAACATAATGAAAATTAAATCAAGGAAAATCATGACACGTCCAAATAGAACATCTACCTCTGTGGAGGAATTAGAGAGTTCGTTTAGAAATTCGAAAGAATATCACCTGAAGAACGCCGGAGATTACAACGGCCGAAACGTCGTTAATATGACAACTAAGATGAGGGCAACAGTATGAATTGTTTAAATTGTATTTAGTTACAGTACCGCATCTCAGAAATGTAGACAGATATTAATAAAAAAGTATCTCTGGTCGAAAGCTTCGTATATGTATATAACGTTTTTTTATATGGAATACAGTTGACTTATACTTTACTTTTTATTGCGAATCTATTTCACAAATCTCACATTATTACCTTAAAGCAATTATTGATAATAACGAATATTAAGACAGGGATTAGAATTTCTCGGTTGGCGACAAACTTAATGTTTTAAACCTAGAATTACTTGATGATGACAGATAACACTGGAGACGAGTGCTTCTACTAAATGTAATTTTCTAGACGGGAAAAAGTAACATTTGCAAACTCAGAGCAGATAGGATCTTTCGTTGAACATACAGAGTTTGATATGTTATACGGCAATGGATTTTTTTCTAACTTAGTCGAATGGCTTACAACTTACACAAAACATATCCATGACATTATGTCTTTTTCTTTAATGATAAAAATATATAAGCTAATCGCGGAGAGTTCTCTATATTTTTATAGTCATATTTAATCTTGTCTATATCTCGATATTACTTTTTTATATTATTGTCTCCCAAACTTTCCATTTGATGTTTCATTTTGTCTTTGGAACCATCATTCCTTTTAGTATGGTTTAGCATCTAAATCTTACTTTATTCCCTCATATGTTTTCGCAAAGATATTCCATGTAGGTAATCGAAAGCTGTTCTTTGTATTTTAATAAACGCGAGAATTTTTAAAAAATGTAATCTATATTTCAATTTATCAATAGGTTTTAATTTTTCCCTTTAATCATTTTTGTGTCTGATCGGCCGATTTAATATTTCTTTTCCATTTCGTTGGAGTTTCTTTTCTGTACATTTATTTCACTCCAAATCTGTCTCTTTACAATTCAAATTTACATGTAACCCCCTAAAATTACAGATAAGGGAACATTCATAGAGATATGGTTTCCTTTGTTTACCTTGGCGATGTAAATTTATCTAGAAAATCGAAAAGATTACGTAAGTTAGATTGTACAGAAAATAATACTATTAGGTTGGTGCAAAAATAATGCCGTAATAATGTCGTTTTTTGACGTTAAAATCCGTCAAAAAACGATATTATTACGTCATTATTTTTGCACCAAACTAATACATGCTGTACTATTATGCTTCTTTGTGTATATAACACAATGAAGCTTCTCTCCCACTCTCTACCTCTTCCATACATATACATATGCATACATACATACATACATATATATATATATATATATATATATATATATATATATATGTGTGTGTGTGTGTGTGTGTGTGCCAACATGAAAAAGTTCTTCAAGATTATTCTGAACAGCACAAAAGTGCAACAACCATGTATACTGGCTCGACTCATGAAAAGATTATATTGGCGTTTTGAAGATTTATTTTTTTTATCATTTTACTTCCTACTTTTCTGAAATGCTTAAGCTTCCCTATCATCGCTTTCAAATTGATAGTGTTCAAAAGCTTTTCCGTGTCTTTACTGGAGAAGAATAATTTGCCAGTCTCCAACCGCTACCTCAAAGGTGGCAGGTGGTGAGTTTCTTACTGCTCTATCGCAACTTTCATATGAAATGCTCGTCCAATTACATTACATATTTCCGCCATTTGCAACCTTTACGAATATGTCCATCATACCATTTACATAGTAGCAAGCCACCAACATTCCTTCTGTATATCAACGGCGTAAAGAATTAGGTTGGTGCAAAAATAATGACTTTCAACTTTATGCGAGAAAACGACATTATTCTTGCACCAACCTAATAATTACACGCCAACAGCTTCTACTTTGTGAAGCATTGCTCTGTGTATCGGACCCCTAAGAGAAAGTTTACCCGATTAATACAATATTATCATATTCAAGTCAACAGTTAACAGTTACATTCCTTTCCTATCTATATAAACTACCACATAACATAACCTTCTACATCGAGCGAACCACGAGCCATGTGCTAGGTGAAACATTACTGTAAAAGAGAAATGGAAGTAAATCCTAAAAATCACTAGGAGCGTGAAAGATGTGGTTCTTCGATGAATAAGGAAAAAACAACGGACAAAGTATTGCAGAAAGATAAGAAGAAAAAATTATTATATTTTAACCAATGAAATAAAAAGTTAACTGCCTTAGGCTCACCTGTGTAGCGAAATATCTCTTCCGGAAAAAGTAAATCGTTATAGCATATAAGAAATTAGAAATGATAAATATCTATGTCATATCTAATATTTTATATGGCAGTGAATGCTGGATGATCCCTTCAGAGACGAAAAATGTACCCGAAACGAATGTATATATACAAGAAAATATCGAGAATACATAGAAACAAAAGATGAAGAAAGAATGATTTTAGTTCAATATATACTTTTTCAAGAAATATATAAGTACAAACAGAAATTTAAAAATAGAGGCAAATGATCAGGAAAAATTTCCGACAGAATTTAACGGCTAGGAAACACATTAAATGCAGTGGAAGAAGGGTGAAACTGGGTGTGAGCTAATTAAACAATATTTCGCGAATCTATATAGTATAACTGCGAATCAATATCAAATATTCTATATGCTAGAGAATACTATCAATTTTACTCTGGGGGAAGACAGATCTAAACCGACAGGAATATTCTACTAAATTATGGACACTATGTACAGAACATGCGAGCATAAAAATTATGAGAAGTTATATTATAATTCCAGTTAGAAAGAGAGTTGACATCTCTAAGATATATATGGAAAGAATCCGTAAATAATTTACACACATAAGATATACCAGAGTTTATAGAAATATAACTAACAGACAGTAATACCTTCCATATATAGTTAATTCCCGATTCGGTGTCTTTGGTAATAAGACTACTATTCACTCACGTTATACGAACAAATCTGATACGTTCGATTCAATTAAATATGGCAGCTAATCCCGAAAATGAAGTTCAAAGAGTATTTTTTTTTTTACTTAAATGAGTTAAGAATTGGCAATTTAATTTTATCTTCTGAAACACTAAACTGTCAAGGTCAAGGAGAGCGATTCATAGCATCTTTGTTTCATTATTTTCCCGCTGATAGGGAATGATAAAGATTAATCAATTGCTAAGTGTGCTGCTAGAAAATTCGCCTAATTTTTCTCGCGAGAATCTCTTGCACATTTGTTAGTCGACTATTTAACCGGGCATCGGATAGTGTTTCCTGCATCTTGAATGGTGTTTTTGCACTATATTTAGAGATTCTTTTGAATATTATCATTCCTGTCATGGCATCTCAGTTTCAGTCACTTTCCCACCACCGGAACGTAATTTCGTCGTGATTTTCCAATAAATATTGTCTCAGTAATTGTTATGATGATTTTTCCACTTTGGTAAATTGACTATGAAATTTAAGCACATTAAGTGGTTGATAGATAAATGTCATAATATCCCTTTTGAAATTTTAGATATACCTGTAAAATCTATGCTATATTTGGGGAAATTGTTTTCATCAGTTTGCTTCTCTGACAGCCAAAATTTTTAAAAATAAATAAAACGGCATTAGTCTACTTGAAAATGCTTGTCTTTCTCCTCTGTATTTCTTTCATTCTCAATAACGTTTTTGCGTCTTAATGACGTTTATCAACTTACATTGTGTGAAATAATTAAAGATAGTTGATCAAATGTTAATTATATCAATAACATGTAGGAAATTGTGGAGAGCTGTTATCCCTTTAACTTAAATTGATGTTTATGACTCATAAGAGAAATAAGCAGAAACAGCAATAAATTGTACAGGGAATTTGTGTGAATCGAGGACGATACAGTGGCTAGATATTTTGGGAAAATTTTTAAAAGTTGTTTAGTGCCAAAAACGAGCGGTAGTTAAAAAAACAAAAAACACAGATATTAGTTAATATTCTATGTATAACGTGAATACTGGAAGGTGAATTTGTGCAAATTTATTCAAGAGAAATGTTTATTATTCACGATTAAGCAGGATATCAATGAATTAAGTAAAATGTTTCTCTTCGAAGCATCAGGAAAAATGAAAAAGTAAAATACGTTTGTTCACGCGGCTGACTTCATTCCAATACACCAAACTTGGACTTTCTATTTCATACTGCAGGTAAAATCAACCGTCTTCCCACAAGTAGAATGGTTACTTTTAGTAATACACATCACAATGCATATGTTTTATATTAGGTAATTTTATTATCATCAGCAGGATACATTTGTCGGGCAGTTATCAATGAGAGGAACTCTCCTATCTTATTACAGACGTATACACTACTCGATAAGAATCTCACTGAAACAGTTACGAAAATATTATTTTTTGTTCTTAATCTCATGATCTATTATGTAACTCATCAACTGTCGGACCAATGACAATGCACACCACTTTCATATCCTTTTTTTTTTACATGCTTTTCTTCTAAAATTTTAACCTCAAATTATTCTCCTCTACATAGCGCGCTCACACACACATACACACACACACACACACACTTCATGACCATTAATTTATTGTTAAATTTTACCTTTGGCAGACATTAAATACTCTTATGTTATCACCTAAATTAATTCAATCTGTTGATGTCAGTGTGGATCTATATTCATTACTTCGGTTTGCACTCAGTACGATATAATTAATCAGACATGTTATGTTATTAATCAGACAGTGTTATGTCCTAGTAAATTTCCAATTTTTCAGCATACGTATACCTATCGTGTTGGTCATTACTAGATCAATATTAAGGTTTTAACTTTGAGTATGACAGACAAACATTAAAGAAAATACATAGGATCAGTTATACAGTATGTAGTCAGATTTGTCAAACGATGTCAAATGATTTGTCATTTCTACGAATATTTTTTTATCCTACATATATTGAATTTGTAGAAACTTTTTACTATTTTTTTTCAAACAAAACAAATTGCTTCATTAAACCAAAGTCTCCAGCTGAGTTCATAAATTATATTCTCCAGTTCTATGCATTCATACTGATGACACAAAATTAATTTAGAAATATCTAAACTGTCAGATGTGTTTCATTGTTTCCCTATATCAATGTTAAAAAAATATTACCATTGATATTGTCCAAGAGGACCATATTGCTTATAACCCTGTGAGCGGGCGCTACAAAATGTCAAAAACAATACCGTACCAAATAAAATAATCCACATTACTTGAGTATTTTAAGAGTATCAAATATGGGTAGCACATGAAACTCGAAGAGATTATATGATATAATCAAGATGTAGACATAACATACTACGTTAAAAAGGCTTAATAATAAAGCCTTAATCAGTATTGGATGAGTGGATTTGAGAAATTTATTTTACTGAAAAATTGTTTTAATAGAAATATTTTATAAATTTCAAAACAGAGCAAGCTGAGAAGCTCGATTACTTAATGCCGAATGTTTCATTATAAGTCAATGACTAATATTATCCATTAATAATATCAGTTATAGGTTCATTCCATTTCTTTGAATAAAATTCGACATTCAGTTCACTAATTATCGTCATTTTCTTGGTGTTTTATTTATGCTCTCTCATAAGCTTCAGAATTCTTGTAACATTTGTGACCAGGATTTTCTTACTTGAAAGATTTTTACATAAAATATATGTGATGTACGGAAGAATGATTTTACTTCTGATATATACAAGGAACATACGGAAATTACACATACTTTCCTGAGCAGATCCCCAAAATTAGATAAACAGAAAATAATTATAAATTAGCTTCAGTACGATTCATGTTTAATATACGTAAACCAAAGTCGATAACCTATATTCCTCTGAACACAAGACACCTAATTCAACAAAACATTAATACTGTCAGTTCTTCATTTTTCTACTCAGTGTAAATTAAGGGAATTATATATAGAGATAGTAATTGCAGCCATAAGTGAATAGATCACACAACAATCATTTATATTCACGGACCTTCTTATCCATAGATAACATTAAAAAGAACATACGCTGCCAATTTTAGATCAAGATTTAGGCTAGAGATTATCTCCCTTCCCTTCGTCATATAACTGTATAATTAAATCTGTCAATTCTTATATATATATATATATATATATATATATATATATATATATATATATATATATATATGTAGAGAGAGAGAGAAGAGAGATTTGAATGGAATGTGACTTCTTGTTGTTATCAATCTGGAAGAGGCGATCCCAGCGTTCGAGCTCTTTGTAAAGTGCATGAAAATCATACCACGGGTTCACCCAAGTAGTGTACATGAAAATGGGTAGCCATCGGTTTTTTTCTTAGCCCAAACTCACAAGTCTTATAATCATTATTGAGATCCCTGGCCTTGTTCAGACTGTTGATAACGCGCTCTCTCCCAGAAACTCTAAGATCCGCTCAGCAATATTCCATTAAAAACCGCAGGTGGATTATGTCGTTGTTGAATACGCCTGGCGTCTTCAACGGATTTGGTAGGCGCGGTCTGACGACTAAATTTAGTATGAAACAGACTGTCGCCTCCGTTTGTTGACTTCTATTTTCACTTCAATATATATATATATATATATATATATATATATATATGTGTGTGTGTGTGTGCACATTCGCAAAACATACACTACATTAAAACACACACTACATTAAAACACACACTACACATACATCATTATATATATATATATATATATATATATATATATATATATTTTTACGACAAGGGTTTCTTTGGTATTGCGGTAGCTGGGACGCAACGAGAAAAGAAAAAAGAAAATAAGTAAGAGATCCCAAGGTTCGATATAAAAATTAAAAAAAAAGAACGTTGGGAGGGGAATTCTCCAATTCCGGACGTCGGTAAATGCAGAGAGAAAATGAACTATACGCAGACACAGAACAAGAGAAGACAACACGAGAATATATAATACAAAGATTTTATTTATAGAATACACAAAGTGTGAATGTAAGAAAAAGAAAACTAAATAATACAAGGGATGAGGAGATAAGTTAACCACTAAACAGATATTAATGCGGCGAAATACATATGAATACAGAGATAGCAGACGATAAGATATGGAAAAACATGCAAAAACTTACATAAGGTTGGAATCGACGTCGATTGACTAATATCGGGGTACAGTTTGATCAAAAGGATATTACTGAAAGTAATGGATGGCATTGACAATTTTCTAACATGAATTTCTGACTTGCGACGTCCAATCCGTGTTGATGGCGAGGAAAACACACTGAAAAATCACGTGAGTGTAGCCGACTTGGGTTGAGGATGTTGTTCTAGATTCTCGCGTCGGTCCTTTGGTTTTTGGTGGCATCTAATTCTTCTGGCATCAAACAACGTAGTCTGGGTCTGGTGACAACTGCTTCTAATGGCAAATAGCTAAGACTGGTTTTGGTGACATCCGATTCCTCCGATAACCAGCAACTATACATGAGATCGTTGTTACCTCAACACGTGCGAAACGAAAACTGCTATATGTTGAGTCACGTTTTGGCCCCCCAAAAAGGTATGCCTCATTCACGGACCCCGTTAATATTCGCACTTATCTGTTAAACAGCGTTCATTTTGGTCTACGACTATGGACCTGGTTTATATCCTTCGCACCTCTCTGTTTGTTTGGCCTACGCATCAGAGACCAGGTAGGAAATGGGGGGTGGAGAAATGAAGGTTCTTTTCCGAGAACTGGCCCTGACTCATCTGGGTATAAAAAAATATATATCCCACAATATATATCCCACATATTCAAGAAATAAAAAGTTATTAAGATCCATATGTTTCGTCGCAAATACACAAGGTACTGAAAATATACTTATAAAATCTGAGGTGAGGGTACAAATATGGCGTTAACGTAACAATATATATATATATATATATATATATATATATATATATATATATATATATATATATATACGCAATGATAATTGATGGAAAAGTAACTCTCCATTTTTAAATACTTTTTTATTTATTAACTATAATTTTTGCAAGAAATCGATATGAGAAGAAAACCGTTAAACATGAGGTTTTATTTTAAATTTAATATAACAATCAGATTTCGCTACCAGCTTATCGAACAGGGGCATCACCTTATTTAAGCATGAACTCTAGTATTTGAGAGACATCACTTTTTTGCATTTGCTCTTCAAGTCTTAACAAAGTCTTGTTTTGCTACATTAGACTTGCTTCTTTAACCAACTACAAAGAATAAAGCCGTAGGTTGCTAAGTCAGGACGACTGGCTTGCCACTTATACATAAAATAGGGAGTTATTTTAAATCACCCTGTATTTAAATGTAAGGAGGAAGACATGTGTCCATATTTTTAGGCATGTTGACGCATACCAATATTATATTAACTCTCAGCAGTCGTGGAAATAATTTGTTACATTTCAATTAATGTTAAATTCTATACATTATTCAATTTTTACCTTGCCTAAATCTCTACGATTCCTTGCAAGACTATTCGAATAAATTCTAAAATTCTTCAGATTAACTACAGCTTAATATGTATAAAAGTAATTTCCTTATCCTCCTTTCGTATTATAATTTGTTTTGTATTTTTGCAGGTGAAAACAAAATTGTTTCATGAATATAAGTACAGTTTATAAGTGGGTATCATACCAAAGGGTTCTCCTTATAATTCATTATTCTGAAACGGATTTATGCTACTCGAAATACAGCCACGCAGCTGGTTATATGTTTTGCCAACATTTATTTACATATGTAAACTTCAAGAACCAGTAAGATTAACGACATAAAATAAGGGTTTATATAAAAAAAATACCGGTGATGGAGGAAATCACTCTAGAACATATATCTTAAATTTCTCTATTTTTAGTTTTTTTTTTTTTTTTTTCAAATTTTAAATGTAAGTAATATTCAAAATTTTAAACAGAACGTCATTGTTAGTCATTGCGACGAGTTTTACTGACGCAAAGCGTTTTTCATATTAAAACAATTTTCGTACTGAAATTCACTTGCAACAACAAAAGAATTTTGAATCATTTATTGCATTGATAAACTGAAATATCCCTTAACTTATTGTCTGAATTACATTTGATATCACGTTTGAATAATTGTATGGATATTCTTGAGAATTATTTCATAGTTGGTTATATGTTTCTTTCTATAAATTTAATGTCTCTATCTTTTTAGAATCGGTCTACAACTTGCACTGTGTATACAATAATATTTTAGAACATAACAGAAACACAAATGAAGCCGGAGAATAGATGACAGAAACACGAATATGGTAATTAGCAGGAAGCAAATCGTACGCGGATCTAATTTGAATTATTAGAAATTAATATGTTGGTGCAAAAATAATGTCGTTTTCTCACATATGTTACTATGTGAGAAAACGACATTATTTTTGTACCAACTTAATAATTTGTATACGAATTCGAATGATTTAAACTAACCTCTTATATTCATATACCTGTCATTGAAATTCTCAAATACACTGTCTAGATCATTCTCGAGCTGTGTAATTCTTTCTCACAAAGATGCCTTATTTTTGTTTTGTAAAAGAGCAAGTTATGCTTAATAAATATCTTGTAATATAAATTATACTTTAATATGAAAACCAATTTTATCATGTTGAGTGTGAATAGAGAAAGGAGAAAAAAAGAGGGATTGAAATGTGTTTTTCTAAATATTTCTAAAACAAACATGGTCATGATATGTAAGCAACAAGGATGTTTTACTAAAAATAGAACCCATAAGAAAAATCATTGTTACAATTAGAAACTGATTGATAAAATGTGTGATACATATAACGAGGAATGAATGTTTGAAATCTTGCAAACACTGTACATAGTAAATTCATGGAAACGATAACAATGTCTAAATTGTTTAAATATTTAGTATGAATAGCAAACATGTCATTCGTTTAAGAACACATCGCATGGAATAAATTCTTTGAAGGATATATTGATTTCGAATTCATATCAGAGAATTTTAACTAACTATTTATATATATATATATATATATATATATATATATATATATATATATATATATATATATATATAGACGAGAAGAAGAATTTGTTATCTGATAAAATTAGAATAATCTTATTTGCTTTTTTTTTATATGCGTTAACTTTTATTACGTTATATAACGTCTCTAGATCTTTCCATTTTTAAAATTAATGAGAATCCGGGGTTTGCCCTCTTCTTTACTACTGTATGTTAAAAAGAAACGGTTTCCACAAGAGATTCACTTCAGATCAGTCGAGAAAAAAATCCGGATGAATTTAAGAGGAAGAAACTCACTAATGAACAACCAGATACGCCAGTTAACCTTAGGGTCGTAAATTCTCATCTTCTATGTACCGTGTCCTTTCAGGGTGTGGGATCTACTAATCTTCACAAATTCGTATTGCCTGTAGTGGCGTTGACACTTTGCGAGGGTCTCACCTTCCGCTCCGGCATCCATTAAGAGAAATTACTTAGCTGACCTGATGCTTTCCCTTGTCTCCTTCATCTTGGATATGTGCTGTGAATGTCAAATCCTACAAGTACTCCTTCATCATATGTTCAAGAACGTTTCTCCTATCGTTTTCCGATTCTAAGTGCCTTTTTGATTCCATTGATAAAGACATCATTGCTCACGAGCTCCATCCATGATATTCTTAACATCCCTCTATATAACCACGATTCTCGAATGTTCTCTTCGTCTGTGAGGAGACTGAATAGCATTTACTGCCATACAAGAAGATTGACAATACCTAAAGATTCAGTACTCTTTTTAATTTACTTAACTCTTGGAATGCATACTTCGCTATTTCAATTCGCGTTTGTTTTTCGGTGTAGAATTTTCAATCCCCAGATAAAGCACTTCCTAATCATTTAAACTTCAGCGTCATGCTTGATGTAAAAATGTCCGATTGTTACTTTGATATATATATATATATATATATATATATATATATATATATATATATATATATATATATATATATATATTAAATATTTAAGCCAGTGATGAAGGTAGAATTCGCTACCAAGTTTTAAATGTCTACAAAACGTAGTCGATAATGAGTAGCCTACATGCAAGCGCCATAAACATTTACTAAAACTAGAATAAATACCAAGGCTCATAGTTGTTAAAACTTTCACTTTCCGACCATGAAATTCATCAAAGATTAACATTTTCGATTTTGTCACGAAGGTAACTTCGGAAATTATCGGACTGAGGATGTGCTACCCGTGTGCGGCACATAGAAAACATACCACGGATTTATCAATGTTTTATAAGCAACTGTGAGCAAATCGAACGGTTGGGATCCGCTGATGGTTGGGATAATACGAAGTCTGGTCTCGTTCATACTGTTGATGGCGTTAGACGATGTCATCTCTCCCAGAAAGTGTAACTAAAGTCTATTCAACGGAGTTTCTAGTATAAAACGTAGCCGAAATCTGTGCGTGTTACACAAGTACAAACGTGTCCAAGCAGGCGTCAGCGACAGATATTGGGTAGTCGCACACTCACCTATTTGATGAGTTTGTTGAAAAACGAGTAAACAACAGTTATCAGCAATGACTCAATGTTATAAGAAACGCTTATTCTCGCATATTAAATCACCTTCGGTTATAGATATACCTAACAATGTAATCTTCGGACGTAACTAAAAACATAGATTGGAGTAGAAAAGTCGGGGTTATGAAAACAGAATAAAAATGAATCTCCAGTTTAAGCAATGTTAATATTGAATCAGTTTTTGTGAAAGAAAAGTTTTAAACTCATTCTAAAATTTGATTTTGTGAAGCCTGATATTACATACACAAATTCTATACCACCAGTATATAATGGATACATTAGGATCTTGTTTATTCTATATACATTTGCTATGTGTGTACCTATTATCTAGATATTTGTTTTTGGTTACTCTGCTATTCCAACGAGTATTAATCAAATCTAGAAGCACAGACCAATGATAATAGATAAAAGAATGGGATTATACGATCGACTACATTACCGATAACTTATTTAGTGCAGCAAGCTTTATTTGATTCTTCTCCAGAAGTTGTATTTGAATTTCTTTTGACAATAACCTTCACCATTGGCAAGGCCTGAGAGCCACTCGGGAAAATAGGATTATAAAATAAGTGGTGTAACATGGAGATATATTGGGTTGGTACATAATTATTAGACGTTTTTAAATAATATTTATCATGAAAAAAGAAACATAACAATTCGACAATAATATTTTTAAATCGACACACAAGATTATCCTGAAATTCAAATAATATTTTTATTAAAAAAGTAAACAAAACAGCAATTTTTATTAACAAATAACTTGCCTATAATAACGCCTGATAATTATACAGCAAATAATACGTGGACGGTAACGATTAAGCTTCGACTTGAACAAGTTAAGTTTATGGTGTTTGGCAAGCAAACCGTTTCCACAAAACAGTGCTCCGTTGGAAGGAGGTGCTCGCTCGAGTGGTGCTCCCCAGGGAAATGCAAAAGGAATGGCGGTTGGTTCCCTACAATGTGCGCAGAATGTTGGGTCTTACCCGTGAAGGTTACAAATGGTAGAAGTAATGCAGTTCGTCTGAACAACTTCAATGGAAATAGCGAGAGAGCAGGGAGTGATTTGGTGAAAGGGCTTGTAAGGTATACGATCGTTCGTCAGCCTCAATGACGCTGAGATTCCTTCTGACTGACTCGATACTAGAAAATGAAAACTCTGCAACCCCAGCATATGAATGTCAACCGTACTCCATTTTCGGCCTAAAGTTGATCTTAGAAAAGGGAGATGAAAGGAGTAATGTCATATCCGGAGGGACAAAATGAAGTATTTTATAGTTGTTGAATTAGTCTGCAGAGAAGGTATTCTTAAACAAGCTTTATTAAAGATTTATTTTCTCAGCCAATAAATCCTTAATGCAATTTTGTTTCACAATGAGATTTCTCCAGTAAATGTTTTAACAAAATTCAAAAGAAATATTTTTGAATTTGGCTGGATATTTTTCGAGAGTAGTAATAATCAATTAAGTGGAAGAATGACACACTAATAGATCAAGGCCGGAAACAATACTGTGCCAGATTAAAATATATTTACACTGAAGACCTCGGGGAAAATCATAAAACACAACACACCAAAAATCAGCTCTCACTCTCATTAAAAGTCTTCATAAATATGAACTTTTAACAATCAACTTTTGATAGTGTAGGGAAGGAATACGCCCGGTGAACAGCAAAATTGTCCAGTTGTTAGGTTAAGTTTTGAACCGCTGTACCTTAGAAATGTTTAAATATATCTTATTGGAAGCTATCCAAGATTTCATAACACTATTGCATTTTACTTAGAACTATAAGAATCTATAATTGCTCTCCAATCATAACAAAAGAAACGTGATGAAATCTATCAAAAAGGATAATTATTGTTCATAATTATTTAATCGTATCCAAGAATCAGACGATAACGAAGGACTGAAATATAGTCCATATATATATATATATATATATATATATATATATATACCAATTTCATCTTCCAAATTATTCATTTGGGAAGACAGAGGGGCTGACACAAAATTTTTTTAACCTGTTCTCTTTCTAGATGAATAATTCAAACAGTTTTTCAGTGACCCTTCCTACAATTGGTTTCAAGATGTCTACATGTCTGATCTGAAAACCTGGAAAAAAGAAACTCTATAAACTTAGTATTTCTTAAGATATTATAATTTTTGGGGAATGAAAAATGTCGTAACACAATTTGGACAATTTTTGCAGTTACACTCGGTATATTCCGAATCTATTCTCGCTCATGAATTATCATTTATTCATTATCTTAACATGGTTTTACAGTTTCCTGGTTGGAAATAGAAAAACGAATCTCTAACATTTTATATATTTTTTAAAATTTCTTTCCTCGTGGATACGCAATATTTTATTATTTTTATTCAATACATGTTTATTGCCCTTTCTTTAGTCTATCCATTAGAACTAAGAGGGTACTTTTATATTTTAGGCATCAGACACCAACATGCTATATCGTAAATAGTCAACTCTGACTACTAAGTGAAAACCTGCGTTGTGGCAACTATTTGCAAGAAGTAGGATTAGAAACGAATACCATTCTGTTGCACGTTCCTCAGCTCTCTTAGAACACATTCCCGCCAGTGAATGAGAAACACGCTGATGATATCTTAAAGCTAATCCGGTGTTCTTCATCTGTGATTCAGAAAATTACTAACAAGTTGAACAAGTATTTGTATTGTACAAAACTGTCAATTCAACACTATTTAAAAATAAATTGCCAAATGTTTAAAACAAAATTGGTCACCAAAATGTCTTAACGGAAACGCTAGATAAATATTTTTGATATCTTTACGAAAAATACATTGCGAATTCATTTCTTCACATAATCTGATCTTCTGTGAAACATGCATTTTTATTTGTCTGCATTCCACGATGAACAAGATATGACAAAATATAATTTATATTTAATTGTGTATTTCTTTAAAGTTTATGAAGAAATTTATTTTCTCACATTTTATCGGAGTCAAAATGCACGTCAATATTAAAAAAAAAAATGTTTTCATTTTTAACATGACCAAAAATTTAAATAATAAAAACGGAAAAATTTCCTCATCTTCATCGCAGTCTTCGAGTTGCTAAATAAATCACATTAAGTTTACTTGTAAATCTATAAAACTTAATAATCAAGGTCAAAGCAAAAAACACTTGCAATTTATATCTAGCAAGGATATTGTTGTTGTAAAATGCCCAAACGTTAAAAACGATTAAATATATGAAATTTCCTGTAAATAATTATTCAGTGAGAAAGCGCTTCATAAGATTTTTTTAAAATTAAATTTATGCAATATTCATCATGATTAATTAACAAAAATAATTGGCTGAATAGCCCATATCAATCACAAGTTGCTTGCCTGTCGAGTGAACTTGACTTCAAGGCAGCAGCATAACGTGCGTGCTAAACACATTTCAAAATCATCGTTGATTTTACCAAACAATGTCACGCAAATCTCGACGTTGCTGACAAGAAATGTCATCAGCATTCACCCAACCCATTCACCATTGCCTTGTCAACTCATCAAGCCGTTCGACGTCTTTTAACTCAGCAAGTGCAAATAAACCATCGTAGAAGAGCAATGCAAATTGAATTCATTTTCAATCAATAAACCTGTCATCAACAGGCTTCTATTTCTCGTACCCCTGTTTCTCCTTATAGCATCTCCTGTCAATTTCCCAGTTCTGTTCTGCTTCTTCTCAATCTTTAAGCAAAGTACATATCATCCGATTTGGCAATGTCTTGTCTTAACGTCAATCTCTACGTTTTATTGGAGTTTGCAGGCTTAGTGATAATTATTTGCAAATTATTCTGTTCATTTTAAGCTACTTAGCTTTTCAATTCATTTAAGTATTATTTACAAAAATAAAAATGAAGCTATCGTTATTTCTGTTGTTTAATTTAGTAGGTATACTATCTTCTTTTACATTGTACATAAAATCGTCATTTAATATTCCTCCATCTTCATCGGAAGTACGCTTAAGTCTTTCAAAAATGATAGGTTTATTATTATTAGAAAAATAAATAACCGGGACATAAAAAAGAAAAAAAATATTATTAAGTTTAATATTTTCTAAGCGAGCTGCTACATTTTACCGTCTCAATTTCTTAAGTATCCTTTTCTCTGTTCTTCAACTGTTTATTTTGTTCTTTACACCCCTCTATTTTACATTTATCTGTTTTCAATTTTCTAAAAATTTTCCTAATCTTATAAAATTAATTTCTGTGTTTGCTTGAAATATGTAAATTTGTTTTATTTTCTTCTTTATACGCTTGTCTACCATCTCTATCTCCGTATCACCAAGTCTCTCGCTACTAACTTTCACTTACACGCTTGAGGTATTTCTCACAAAACATGGCCAGCCATGATATATCATACTTCGTTGTTGATTTTCCGCCAAAACGATCGAATTCACGAAAGCTACGATGGAGAATGACGATATGCAATTGCCTCTGTGTCGGTGGGTCAGGTTGTTAACAACAAATACTGCTTTATCACTCGGTTTGTTTGGCAAATGTTCTTGTCGGCAGCAACGCAGAAAGATTTTGGAAGGTATCTTGCTGCACTTTTCTTCATGAAAACTAGTCATCACGATTGTTTACGTGTCGCCAAAGAGAAGCCCCAACAAACATAATTTAGGGTTGTAAGTATGATATCATAGAAAAGCCGTAAGCCAACATTAATGCAAAAATAAGTATCTATGTTTCGTAGATCATAGACAATTATGTAATCTATTTGCAGAGGAAGAACTATCGGAAATACTCAGCAAGTTGCACTTACCTTGGAAAATCCTAAAAGTTTGCTGTGAAAAACTGCTTGAATATGAGTAGGAAACTTGTTAAGATGTATAAAGAATATAAACACAATGTGGGCTAAGAAAAAAATGTATTTTCCTTCGTTATTTAATTATTCTACATAGCAAGGTAATACTAAGAAAATTATTATATAAAATATTATTAGGTTGGTGCAAAAATAATGTCGTTTTCTCACATATGTTACTATGTGAGAAAACGATATTATTTTTGCACCAACCTAATACTAAATTATTATATAAAATCATTATATAAAAGGATTTTGTGCACCTGGAGACGGTGTAATGGTGAGCAAGATTGTTCGCTAGAACTGTTACAACTGAGTAGTGAGTTCGATCCTCACTTGGGGCATCTTACTTTCAGCCTTATGCCACATCTAACCTATGTTTGGAAAATCACTAAATAAAAGGATCTAAAATAGGCGGCCATTACAATACCATAGGATACGCGGAGGACACTATGGTGTTGGTGGATTCAAAAGCAAAACTACAAAAATATGATAATGTAGCAAAGGAATGTAAGAAGATATGTTTAACCAGTAATTATAAGAAGATATAATGGTTTGTCATCAAAAAAGAAGCGGTTAACGATGTAAGACTTAAAACGTCATAGGCAATCAGCTACAAGAATTTAACTCAGGAATATAAATATCAAAAAAAGACAAAAATTCGAAGGCACATCTGAATAGCGGACGATTGCTTCCAGAAAATAAATCAAAGTATAAAGCATAGCATTGTTTCGTTAGAAACAGATAAAATCAGTACTGAACAGGTATGGACATCTCTATTGATATTTATGGCAGTGAATGCCGCAATATTTCTTGAAAGATGAAAGAAAGTCGAATCGAAAATGATGTCGTTCTAAAGATTTCTGTAGAATATGTTTGAACCAGGAAGATGTGCTAAAGAATTGGAAAATAGAATGATACACGATTTTATAACCAAATACTTAAAGTTGAATTTTACGGGACATGTGAGGAAGTGAAGCTTGAATTATTTAATACAGTGTAACCCGGATATAATGGAGTTGTCAGGACCGGGTACTATGTCTCTTATATCCGGGTTTCTCTTATATCCAGGTTTGGTCTATTATATATACATTAACACAGGCTCTAATTTGGGACCAGAGAAGATCTCTCTTATATCTGTGTTTTTCTTATATCCGGGTCTCTTATATCAGGGTTACACTGTACTCATAGGATATATTTGGAGAGCAGTGTCAGAGCTTCCCTAAGTGTTTGTGCGAGTAAATAGCTGATCGGAAACATAGTCACATAATATAGTGTCAACTATTGCTTGGAATGACAACGGAGAATAAGTTCAGAGAGAAATGATTGCCCACAATACGAAGGGATATATAATGATTAAAATCATCGTTTCCGTTCCTTTACGCAATAACAGACACACAATAACCCCTTAAGTATAAGTGCTAAACATAAGGCCGTCTGTATCTATCGAGTCTACATTCGGATTTGTATCCATTAGGTTTGAGTAGTAACTTTCAATGTATCAGACTTGATAAAGTTTTCTTTATGACGTGAGCTTCTATCTGCCTGTTCATTTTTCCCTATGACTTTGTTTAATATATTAATCCCAATTTTTTAATCGCTATCGCCGCATGCAAAGTAGTAAAGCCACTAATGCACAAGGGGCTACAGGGTGTGGAAGAATTTGGAGCAGAAACATTAATAATGAGCGGGAAGTGTAAAAATCAAACGGAACTTTTGATAGGGATTGACATTGCATTTAAATTTTTGCTGAAAAAGATTGCATGGATCCTAAAGGGAGACCCAAAGAGCGAAGAAACTGTTAGCATTGAACTTACGGCTACATTTGTTTTAATACATTCTGATAAAAAAAAATTCTCAAAACCATTCAGAAAAATCAGTACATTAGCGTACTTGATATTTTAGGTAACGTCCACCTCAGCATATCCATACATTTGTTGCGGCAAATTTGTAAGAATTTTACAACCTAATTCATTTTATGCGAAACTCCTAATTTTCCTGTTCTTTTTATACATATCATCGCAAGAGCGGTCGCTGCTTATCTGCCTGTCGTCATTAATCACTGATTGGATGTTCATATATCTATGTCTATTCATCGGAGCTGAACTGCTCTGCTTCTAACTAGTTCCGTTTCATTTTCTTTTCTTTTGCCCTTCTGAGTTTCTACATATGAAGAAACATAATAAAAAAGACAGAAGGAAGAAAAAAAAATCTAACCGATATTAACGGAGACTTTATTCATCATTATATTTTGTGTGGATATTACTTGGCGGGAAATGGCTTCATCCGTGCTGTTGTATTTCACTGCAATAAAAGTTTGAAAACAAGATGGAAAAAGGAAATGCATATAAATAGCACATATATTATAGACTGATATAAGCCATATATTATAAATAGACACAAGATTTGTCATAGGCAAACCTAGGCCGTATATTATCGGCCGATTTAAGTCATTAATTGAGAACAGTTGATCAAATATAATTGTCCAAGAATTATTTTTTTATCATATTGTAACTACGATTGTCAAATGGGCACGTTGAACTTTATTACACGGCAACATTTTTTTTTTAAATTGAAACCATTTCAACGACTTCCTTCCAACCAGATGAAATAATATCCTGTTTTGTTTTTGTTTACTTTTTCTAGGGAGATGTGTACTCTCTTTATCAACCTATCAATTGAAAATTATTCTGTGCTTTGAATTGATCATTTTACCCTTTCCTTGATCTTACTTCTCTCTGATTCGTAATTATCAGATTAGCGAAAGTCTCAAGTGATATTTTTTCACTATCTTATGGAATTCTCTGAATCATCGTTGTGATCGGTTTATATATTTTGTTTATTATTTGTGCACTCGGTCAAACGTAGCACGTCGCTTTTGTCCTTTGTCAAGATGCAGACAGTCGTAATTAGTTGTCCATATGAAATTAAAAAAAATAAAATTAATCAGAATATGTCCTAACTCTCTTTCACAACGTAGTAACAAAATAGTTTTTGATGAAGACAGTTGCTACCAATGAAGAATGAATTCATTACGGAAGCCACAAAACGAAGAAAGTTGTAGGTAGATCCATGTAAGATATGAAAGTTTTAGCCTTTCACTCTGTAGAGGCTTATAGATATTTGCAAATTAAAGTGTTTAAATCACGCTAATTGCCTTGCTTGTAGAGACATATAAGTAGTTAATGGTATAACCTCCACAACGTATGTGAATTCAGATTTTCCCTATTCCTAGATTAGCTGCTACACAAAGCTAGAAACAATATACCCAGACATTTAAGAGATAGATAGGGAAAGAAGATAAAAAAAAACTAAGCGCTTTCATGTGGGGAAATAGTGCGGGTTTGAAGAAAAAAGCATAATTCTCGTGCCGATAACCGTCATATTACGTGAAAAACTAGCTAAACTCTATTTCCAATGAAAAGGTTTTTATGCAGAAGTATGAGGACGAATATAGAGTGCTATTCGATAAAAGTGACTCAACTGATTTTTTTTTACTTAAAAATGTTTTCGCCTATTGTTTGATGAAAGGAAAGTTGAGCTAAATTCAAAGGATAAGCGATCTAAAATCCGAAGAAACTTTGAAAGCTCTTTGAATTTTGCAGTAATTACTGTCAAGCTTCCGTTCAGTATAATGTTCTGGGAATGTTTTTCTTTTCATGAAACTGGTTTCCTGAAACCTATTGAAAAGACCGTCAGGAGCGAGAAGTACACGAGAATTTTAGAGTCTTGTCTGCTCCCTTCTGCTGAAAGGGTACAAATCGACCACACCAAGCTCATTTTTACGCAGGATAATGCCCCCCTGTCACAAATCAAAATTGATGAAGGAATACTTTGATGAGAAGTAGGTGAGTGTTATGATATAGAAAACTTATGGAGTGTGACGTCCCCCTTGGTGTCGCTGCGCCAAATGTGACGTCTGCCTGGCTGCGTCCGTCGTGCTATCCTGTCCTGTGACGATCAACTGGCTTGGTATTGGTCGCGGGACCAAATGTGACGTTCTAACCTTTTGGTGATTCGGATGGGAATCTGGTTAGATTCGGTATCAGCCTTGTCGTTCCCAGCTCGCCTCCAACGTCTGGTTACCGAAGTAATTTTTTTGATTTCCAGTCTAACCTATCCACGTTGTGATTTGATCTTTGGCAGACGAAACCAATCAGTCGCCAGGCCGTAATGCAAGTCGAGTTCGAACAAGGGTGATATCGCACAAGTATATGAAAAAGAAAATAAAATTATAACTCGAAAATTTCAAATGTGTTAAAAAAGGATAACAATATTTTATATATGGTTGCTGAATACAGGACTGCGTCTTCTTCCCAACCCGCTATATGGAATCGTGACACTTTGCGTTTGTTAGGCGAGTCTTAACATCCTAAGTTGTTTGTTCTTTAAGAAACTGGTTCTTGGTGTATCTTCAGACGATATTCTTAAAACTTGTTTCGGTGGTGTGAGTCTAACTCGTTCTTCAAAAATAAATTGTTCTTGATTAGAAGTTGAAGTCGATAATGCGCTAATCTTAGTCAGCTTCTGCGAGGCGGGACTTCAGAGCTCTCAGCTCACTGCAACTGCTTGCCTGTCTGTCTCGAACCCCAACTGCGAACGAACTCGAACTCGAACTTAACTCGCTGCGACTCTGCTTATGTGGACGCCGACCAAAACCGGGGTGGACTTGTCGGGGTTTGAGGTTCCTTGATAATTCTAAACGCACAATCGACTTCTTTGGTTTCGGTCAGGAAAATGTTATTATTTTCCATTTTTGGAAGTCTTATGTCTTCCCACCTTCTTCTGTTCTCATATTGGTATCTCACCATGTCGTCAGAGGGTGTCAACGGGTTTCCCCTCTCTCTCACAGTGGCATCTCACACCTATCCCTTCAGGGGGGCGCAACAGGCCTCCCCTCCTTATTCACATGATTACCTCCGACTAACGACCATGCCGCCATGCAGCCAATGGGCGCTCAGCAGCGTGGGTGTGGCCAGACTAGCCTCGGTTTAAAAAATCTTGCTCAAAGAAAAAAAAAATTTTCTTTTTTTTTTCCTTTCTTTCTTTTCTTCGAGGAGACCCCACACCCTAGAATCTTATCTTAACCGAATCACCTGGAATTCGTCAATCAGATTTTCGCCAGCATCAAGTGGGTAGCCATTTGGACGTATTTGCATTCTTGGTGCCAATTACTGATCCGATAAAATAGTTTCTTGACATAGCCAGCCCTGACGATAAACAGATGCTCCTCTCAATGATATTCTGCATATAGACAAAGGCTTAACCTTTCCTTCATGGTGGTCAGCGGACACTTTTGTTTTTCTGGGACAGTGCGTACTTGATTAATTTTTATTTTTATCTCTTTAGAATTCTGCGGGAGGTAACTTGCCCAACTTGAAAATTCCCTTTACCATTGCCATGGGCAGATTGGACATATCTTACTCTCTGCCCCGTAACATAAATCAGATTAAATTCTGTGTTTTACTTTCTCGACAATGAAAATAAAAATCTTACCACTTTTCCTTGTCAGAAAAATAACACCGCTTAGTGACCTTTTCGTTATGGCTTCTTATCACCTAAATTTAATTCTCGCCTTTCTATTTTTCTTCTTTCTTTCTAGCGACGTAAATAGTGTCACAGGAGCATTATAAAGTACAGGCTCTCGAGAAAGCAGTTAAGCAACAAAGAAGATGTGTTTTTAAATTTCATATCCGAACGGAATTCAATGCTTGGAGATGCGATTTGCCAGAACCTAATCAAGTCAATGCCAAAAAAGGTTGGAAAGGTTCATCAAAACAAAGGAGTACCCATAGATTATTAAATATTTCGAACTATATTACCTATTTTAAATAAATTATACCTCTAATATTTTTTATTTAAAGCTTTTCGGTTATGTTTCTATTAATTACTTGTTGCAGGAAATAAGTGAGTCACTTTTTTGGCACGGAGTTTTTAACTGAATCTCATTTATATCCAAATTTATAATTATCAATAGAATGCCTTAGGGTGAATAAACTTTTTTCTAAGGTGGTCGGGAAGGGGTCTTTATATTAGTAAGATTTTTAAAAAATTTTCACCCCAAAAACAATAGACAAAAAATACTTTTAGTTAAAATTTCAGGTGAGTCACTTACAGCAATGTATAAGGAATTTCAAGAAACAGCAGGAAAATTAATAATCTTAGTTGCGTTGATTAAAAGGTTCGTTCGAATGGATCAATAAGGTTTTCTACTTCTCCTGATCGAAGAAATCGACAAGTGATAATGCAGTAAAGCAACAATTGTGTAAAATGTGTTAATGCGGCATTCCAACCAATGAGGTATATATGCTCGAGTTTATACACCGTAAAACTCATTCTCTGAATCTAAAATTTTCACACTCTCAGATTGTTTTAGCACAAAGCGAATATGTTTTTTTTAAAGAATTGTAAATGGTTCAATATATCGAAGACTTATTAAAAACAAGGGACTCTTATTTAAGATAGAATAAAAGTTGCTAGAAATTTGGCAATTTAAAAAGAAAAAGAAAAAAGAGATATATTTTGATGGGTTGATATTGATGTAGAGAATTTATAGAAATAAAAATGTTAGTGAAAACTTCGGAAATATTAATATCAAACTTTTAATTTCATTATACTTTTAAAAAAATATGGAAACCATTTTATGTTCGAAGAATTCCCTTCAGGCTTCAAAGCAGATGATCATACGAAGCGAAATAACTCGCTTTTTAGAAACGCAGAACATTACTACCATAGTAAGTTAAATAATACATTCTTGCCAACATTGTTGACTTTGTTTTCCAATTTCAGAGTATATCAAATAGAAATCCAATTTAAATGTAATATTTAGTAATCTAAGTATTCAATCTACTTTAAAATATTTTGACTCTATTGTTTTCTTTTAGATATTTTTAAAACTAACACATATATGTCCATATCTCATTATATATATATATATATATATATATATATATATATATATACATACACATACATACATACATACATACAAATATATAGATATATAATTATATATACGCATATACATGTGTGTTTTTGTGTATGTATTATGTAAAGAAATTTTAATATATATCATATACATATATAATTATATATATATATATATACATATATAATTATATCTATCTATCTACATGTATATATATATATATATATATATATATAATATTATATACATAGATATATGTGTGAATATACGTATATATATAGTAAAAACATAAGCTAAATATATATATATTAAGTGTATACTATGTTTTTGTGTAAGATGTATCAATTAGGCGTTTTTAAATATGTATAGAAAAGTGTAAACCTTGGTCAAAACCGAACGCCTACAATCTGTTTCACGTGTGAACACAATTTTCAAGACAGAATATATCTAGATATATGTCTGCCTGTGTATGCAATGTTTTCGGCAGAAGTTACCGACACAGATCAAAACGTTTTGGGAAACAGATTCACAGCGACTCACAAATCTGCGATGGGCGAGCAGCTTATTCATTTCACCCAGAGAAAAATCAAGCACGTAATATTAAATGAAACGAATGGAAATAAATCATGTCTGCAGAGAAGTAGTTAGTTCAGTAAAACAATAGAAACTCTTCGGAAAATATAATGTTAAGAGCTTGTCCTTAAATATCTAAATGCAGAATTTATACCCGTCGTTCTCTATTTTTATACTTCTTACTTTCACTTTCACAATTTCTTGCTTGCTATTTACACTTACATTATATATATATATATATATATATATATATATATATATATATATATATATATATATATATATATATATATATTATGTCATCTCGTAATTTTTTGCATTCCGGCTGGTTTTTGAATATGTAATCTCAAGATATTATATTGCTCAGAAGTTATGGTAAAGAACATATTCCAAAACAAACTCTCCTTATATTGCAATACCGATTGGAAATAAGAAAAAAAATGGAAGGTTAGAAAGTATCAATAACATACTAATATATAAATTACCTTCCACGATTTTAATAAATGTTGCAAAAATGAAACAATTACTGTTCAAATATATGACAAATAATGAACATAAATTTATGATAAAGCTATTCGTAAACCTGGCCGATCAAAGGGTATGGAACATGGGTAAATATAAGAGTGCAGACTGGGGGTAAACATCGTGTGTCGACAGTTTGTTTCATGCTTTAACGTATATATTAAAAAAATACATTCAGTTAATCACACACACACACACAAACAGATATTCAGGATTTGGTTCTGGTTCATTCTAAAGTCTTTTCACACATTTACATTCCCAGAAATTCCTTGCATCTTACCGGCATTATCGCCTTGTTCGGGGTGAAATTAAAATAATGTTTGCATATATATATATATATATATATATATATATATATATATATATATATATATATATATATGTATGTATGTATGTATGTATGTATGTATGAATTTTCATAGCTCCATACTGAGATGACAACGTTAAAAATTAAAAAAAGTAAAACATATTGGTAATAGTTAAATTATACATATTTTAATGTTAACGTAAATCGAATAAAATCATTTTAAAACCACTTGTCATAATTACAGAGGTCTTATTCGAGTGCTTACCACGTTGGACCTCTGATCATGATACGCAGGTTGAAATCTCGCTCTCATCCATCTATTAATTACTTGAAAATATATGACATTAGTTGCCTATTGCTTGGATACCATAACACATCATGATACAGATGAACCAGAATCGAACCAACTTTTTGTCAAGCATTGGGGCAGTTACTATTCATTGTAATCGATGCTCAAATTGTTTATCGCGCCAGATTATCTAAAAAAAGTTACAACGTCCGTTAGTAAAATTTTGGCTGTCTGAGTATTGAAAAACACATGCATCAGCAGGCGTCTGCAAACACAAATGTGCCTCGACAGACGTCTACCAAAATAAATGTGAATCGCCAGTCGTCTTCCAGCACGAGTCTCTTTCGGCAGGTGTCTACAAACAAGTGAGTATCGGCAGGCTTCAACAGACGTAAGGGTGTCTCGCCCGTCCTCTACAAACACAAGTGTGTTTCGGCAGGCCTATACACAAACGTGGGCCCTGCCAAACGTCTTCAAGCACATGTGTATCCCAGCAGGCGAATACAAACACTATTGTACATCGACAGGCGTTTATAAAAACAAGTTTGCCTCGACAGGCATCTGTAAAAACGTGCGTTCATCTGAAGGTGTCTGCTAAACATACAAACATTAGCATACTTTGAAAAGAGCGACCAGGCAGACATACAAATTTCGAGATTGTCCTTTTCACCGAGATTTTCCGAGGTATTATTCAATTAAATCTTGTGCTGAATAAACTCCGTAAAGACAGGAACGAAATTGTCCATCAGGTAATCTGTTGTATCTGCTGTGGTGTATGTTTTGTGGCTTCTATAGATCATTCCATGCATTAGCGTATCTGCTACAGGTTCTGGGCTCCTTTACTTTGCGAAGCCAAATAACGGGCATATATATATATATATATATATATATATATATATATATATATATATATATATATATATATATATAGATAGATAGATAGATAGATATGAATAATTTCATTGTCCATCATATTTATAAATGCATTTTCCTTGTGGAAGTGTTTCTTCGTAAATCTGAAAAGTTTTCAATATATATATATATACATATATATATTCATATATATATATTAGGTTGGTGCAAAAATAATTTCGTTTTCTAACATATGTTACTATCTGAGGAAACGAAATTATTTTTGCACCAACCTAATATATATATATATATATATATATATATATATATATATATATATATATATATATATATATATATATATATATATTAGTGTGAGTATGTGGGTGTATGTCAGATGGGATTAACAAACGTAACTTATTTGTCGAAATATACGCTTGTTTCATATTTTCTAACAGTGTATGTAATATAGCATGGAGTTTCTTCTATTGATCATGTGCCAAACGTGTAGCAAATTGTTGTCATCTCATCTAATTTTAGTAAAGTAAAATAAAATTAATTATAAGAAATTTAAATATCTCATGAATTCACATATATTTTCAGATCGCAATGATATCTAATTTAAATTCGTGATAATATTGATCCCTTTAATATACACGGTTCCAGATACAATATATACTGCTTTGAAAAATTTGGCTTCTTATATCAATCACTTTGTAGAATATACTAGTAGCATCGCCCGGCGTTGCCCGTGTTTGATTAAAACATTGTACGACTCATACAGCAATCGCTATCACATGATTTCAAATATTTTTCCCTTCCTTGCCTTTAAACAGTGCCCTTTGCCTTGCTGATGTTGCTACATGCCTTACTTCTTGGCTATCTCACACTGCAAATTCTATACTAAATATTATATCTGTTACGAAAAACGAACTAAAGAAAATGAACACAAAACGATTAGCTTTAAAAAAGGACTCGTAACTGGAAAAACCGAATGAAAAAAGAATGTTAACAACAAATACTTTATCACACCCAACCCAGTTCTTCGGAATCAGAATCAACGTTGCGTTTAAGCAAGCAAATGAGCCAATTGGAGTAAAGTGCCATGTAGATTTAAATTTTTGCCCCTTGTGAAGAATGCAGCTATCAATTTTTTTTGCATGCAAAGCATGCTAGTTAACATTCGTGTCAGTCAGCTGTTGGCTCTCATGCTGGTCAATAGAATCTTCCTGTCTATTCGAGGAAGCCAGCTATAGGCTCTCACTCTGGCCAGTAGAAAATGGCCGCAAACTACATGAAAACAGCCGTAGAAGCATGAAAAAATGGATTATTTCCACTATCGACGGGAGTTGGGAAATGCAAAATCAGTCTTGGCCTCCACTAACTTGGAGCATGTGCACGTAAATTTTGGTGCAAATCCGTCGTAAATTGCGGCCGTGCATTCGTTGCACACACACACACATACACACACACATATATATACACACACACATCCTGCCTTATATATATATATATATATATATATATATATATATATATATATATATATATATATATATATATATATTGCATTGAGCACTTATTAATTATTTTAGCTGTTGGTAGGGAGAGCTTTACCTTTGATTGTGGTACATGCTATTTTCTGTACCCTAATTATTTTATTAGATGCTTTTTTCAGTACACTTAGAAAATCATCATTTGATATTCTGAGATGATTTCACTTTTCTCTCTGCAATTATTAATTTTGACGACCGAAAATACAGGGTGTCACATAATGAGAGGACACTTTTTAAATGCGAATATCTTAAAAAAGTAACATAGAATGTCAATTGTATCTAGTATATAATTTGTATAATACAACCCTGAGAGCTTCACGACCACGAACATATCATGTTTTTTGAGTTCATCGATTAACTTTCCAAATGTCACCAGTTTGGCTTCAACCCTGCATAACTTTTATGTTCACCAGTAATAAATTATGATATGTCCTGTTGCTCACTTGAAATCGTCTTGCTGTAAACCTATAATAATAAAGCACAGTGTACGTGTGTCCGTCCGTGTATTTTTCGATCACGGCGAATCAGAAACAACCTAATGTAACAGATGTTTCTCAAGAAATGGTATCCACCTTTGCTATAAAACTGTAGCACGAATGAGAGGGGGATTTCAATTCTATGCGTTAACGAGTTTGGACATCAAAACAAATAGTTTAACATTTCATCTTTTCTTCTTTCCACTTCCTGTAATTTAATAAAATCAAATTACGCCACAGCAGGTAGTAACTACTGTAGTTACACGTGATTAGAATTAAATAAATAAATCAAATAAAGTTAAAATTAAATATCGAACAAAGTGAAAGGTTTAAAAGAACAATTCGTTATTAAATTTTTAAGTTTAATTTCGCTTTTTGTCGTATTTGCAATCTATATCGTCGAATTAAACTGCAATTAAATTTTTGCTCTTATGTTTTTTTTTTCAAGTACGCGTACTGGGACGTATTGAAAATATTACAGATGTTAGTTCCACTTAGTCATTTAACAGTCACTTTATGTGAAGGGATCATAAAAATGGCGATTTAACAAAGAAAAGGAAAATTACGCGCAAAATAAATGTAAACAAACTACGGAGATAGGTTGCGTATGCGAAAAAAGATTATACCGATTTAAGATATCGAACAGAAATAAAAAATATTATTTCTAAATTCTTATATTTTTTGCTCATGTGAACATGCTGAATGCCCAAAAGCCCTCTTCAGGAGCTAGAATTGTCCACCTGAATGGCAGCTTCTATTCGAGTGTTAGTGTTAATTGTAATATCCTTTAGTTTTTATTACTTTAAATGTTATATTTTAGTGCATATATATGTTATAGATTACATTCTTATTTATTAATAGTGTTTACAAAAAAACAACAGGAAGCCTACGCCAAAACGTGTATCCACTAAACTATATAATTTGAAATACTATTAAATATGTATGTATGAATATGTGCGTAGCAAAATTTGGTATTGTAATATGGCATATACATGAACATAGAAAGTCTATATAATGCATATTAATGTATTTAAACACCTTTACTAAAAGACATCTTGATAAAAAAAGCTTTTAGTTTGTGACACCTTTGTTATTCAAATAATTTGTTCGTGTTTTATATAATACAGTTATCATAAGTTTATCACTTAATCTAAGATAATCATTCTCTAGTTATTTCCCGAATCATTATTCTGTCCTGTTAAACAAAATAAAAGCATTCTTCTTGCTATTTTGAACCTATCTCATCTATAATTCGTCACTTGACATCTCAAAACTTAATGTAAAAACTCAAAACACAATGCTATTTATTTGCGTGAATTATATTTTTAAGCGTTTTTCAGGTTTTCAGTATACTTTTATTCCTATGCAACTCTTCAGCAGACAATTCAATAATGGAGAAGTGCGATGATATTTAGTGATGTTATGTACTGCTGGGTTTTTGAAGAGAAGAAAGCCAACCTTAGGCAGTAAATCTTTTTCAGACAGACATTCATCACAATAAGGTGATATCTGTCATGGCATTCCTTGTAAAACCGACATGACGAATTGCTAGTTAATATTTCCGTCACTGGATGCCAAAGTTTTTGAAGAGCCAAAACAATCTAAAATAAGCTGACTGCTAAATGTAAAGCAATCTTTAAGCAATGACTTAGGTTAACCTGTCGAAAACACAGAGCGAGTGAGTTACATTTGGAAATGTGACAGGTTCGATTGAAAGGTACGCTCAATGCGAATATATTTCTGATTTTGACATTGAAAGGATAAATAAAATTCGTATACAGTTATGAAGATTTTTTGGTTTTAGATGCCGATTAATGGGTGATCGATATGATTAGACGCGTTTTCGAAGAAACATTGACGATGAAAAGCAATCGAAGGAAAAACATTTTTTTTTATTTACTTGCGTCTATATCGGGAGGGTGTGATGCATATAGTGGCGTGGGCTTAGGAGTGAAAATGAAAAGTTAATTTGCCCTCGCAAGACGTTTAATTAAGGATGATAATGACTTAGAAAGACACAGATAATTTAAACAAAATAAATAAGGATTTTATTCATGAATCTGCTCACTTGAAATAATAGCAGTAGCTCGTTCCAGGAAAATAAATCAGTATTCTTAAATTCCGTAGTCTTACCGTATTGCCATGAAAAGGAAATGTCAATACAACATATTAAAGGATCTGAAAAAAAAGAAGAAAAACATGGTTAAGACAAACGTAAGAGAGTTCTTTGGTCACCGAAAGTAAATATGGTTGCATACTTTCATTAGTAGACTTAGACAAAAACTTTGAAATACTTAGCGTTCTTTGGTTGTTGAGAGAAAATTGGTTAGAGGCCAGTAATATATTTGTCGATAAAGTTTATACTGGCGAGTACGTCGACGTTAGTCCCAAAGCATTGAAACGAATCCTTTCACGTGACTTCAGATAGTCTTCTTTGAATTTTCTCCTCATCTTATATAAAACAAATTTCCGCGTAAGCTCATTATTTTATTTATTTATTTTTTGGTTATCCAGCTAATTTCAATGAAGCCAAGTTTTTCATTGATCCAAGAACAATATCATATAGACTTGCGGACTTACGTCCTTCTTCGTCAGTAAACCAGTGTATTTTTTATGATATTGAATTTCTTACTTAGTTCTCGGAAATTGAAGGGAATGGATGAAATAGTTATTATTATGTCGCACACACTACATTCCTTCTAGACTTTGTGATCAAGGAAAAGCGAAGTGTGACCAGTAGTTTCCCTGTAAAGTTGACTGGGGCACACTGCAAGAAGCTAGCAAAGGGTTTCCACATCATATAGCAAGAGATTACATAATCCACTTCTCTGTTCCACACTTGATCCAGATCGAAATATGTTATGCTCGAGGCTGATCAGAGAAAGGCAAGCGTAGCCTCAAATTTTTTGATACGTCATACTCAATTAATGGGAAATCCTTCCACTCCCAGCTAGCTTAATGCACATATTTCAATACAGACAGAAGAATATTAATTTTTCATATTAAAGTGTTATGCATCGTCAATCGCTACAAATATGTTTAGTAAAAGTGAAAATGTTAGCCTAAGTAATTCTGCAATTTAGATAGAACAGAGAAAATAGTTCTTCATGACTACATGTATATTCCAAAGTAAATTTTATATAATTCTATACGTAAGATTTCTTGCCATACTTACTGTAAATATTTTACTATTTTACATATCTTCTTTTTTAATGAAAATATTAGGTTGGTGCAAAAATAATGACGTAATAATGTCGTTTTTTGGACTAACGTCAAAAAACGACATTATTACGTCATTATTTTTGCATCAACCTAATATTTTATGTAGCAACAAGTTTTTTTTTTGTTACAGTTTCATGTCTATTCAACGAAATTGTAGAGCATATGTTTTTTTTATTTTCTATTTAGTTTTGCCCTAGAATGATATCTTATAATCTAGCACGTTTTGAAACATTAATTTCAAACAAAATGCATGATTTGCCTTTTGGTTTCAATTCGTCCAACGTTTCTAAAAGTATGCTCGTGAGGCTTATAGTTAAGCTACTATTGATCACATTTGTAATTATCATATTCCACAATTGTTTCCAGCTCTCAGTAAAAGGAAGCCAATCGTAGTAGTTTTTGATTTACTTACAATATCAATCCATGTTTTTCCGGAAACTCGATGCGCATGAACAAAGCTTGTCTCGCCAAAGAGGAAGAAATAAATCAATTATATTGGTAAGGATGGAATTACTATTTTGAATCTCAAAGTCTTGTAGTTACGCATTGTTATAATTCTTTTACTTTAAACACTGAAAATTATTCTAAATTTGAATAAATTTTCGTAGCTTAATTCCGACTAATATCTCTGATCGGAGATTAAATGTGCATACCTGATTTTAATGTTTATGTTCCTTTTATTGATTGGGTGGTCACTAACTAGTATGATTGTAGAATGCTTTCGAAATTACTCTATAATCCAGTTTCTTCCATAAATAAAATTTTCATTCTAACGATTTTGACTGGAGAGTTTTCAAAGATACAAATATTACTTTGAAATAAAATAGACAGGAATTTGCGCAGAACCATTATCGATTAAGAGCAGAAAATCATTGAATTCGATTAATACTATCCCTTAACGTTATTACTACCATGCCAAATTTTAAAGTCTCTATCTATAATAGATTTGTGATTCAAGATGTGTGACTCAGAAAGTGGAAATCGTGACTCCAACGTTTAATTTGGAATCTTAGGGAAACAAAGTATTTCAGGTAAAGAAAAAAAATAAAACCAACCCGCAAACAAGAACACATTACCTGCTTATAATTCCCATATATTTTTGGGCCAGCACGCTTATTACGTTCATAGTTCATTAAAGTTATATAACATTTTCTTAGTAGAACGTTTGTTTGAATAGGAATTATATGAGTTGTGAATTTCCCATCGGCATGTCAGCCGCAGCTTGAATTTTCATTTTGTCCATAAGATGATGAAATTAATGAAATGCTTGATTAGTGTTTAGCCGCATGTCAACACCTCTGTTGGATATTTAACGCCGAAATCTAAATATATTGTACACAATCTTATGACTTTAACATGATATTTTCTACATAATTTCATATTTTCAGGATAAGCGTATGTTTAGATATATAGCTTAGAGATTATTGCAATTTTTTTTTTTTTTGCGTTTTTATAAATATATTGCTGGTATTATTGATATTATTTATTTTTGTCCTTCGTGAACCAAACAAAAATTAAAACACCACTTCCCCCATGAATTGGGCCCTAAACCTTGCTAACACCTCAGGTCAGGGTTGGCAGGGGAACTGCAACAATGAAATGATTGTTCCACTCTCATGCATACCGGCAATCTTCCGATCATAGACCTTGCTGCCAGATGTAGTTTATCGTCACACTCTGGGCTATTTCTATATAGGAGTTACTATGTTACATACTAGTACAGTATCTCTTTTTATTCATAAGGTATTAATATTTCGTTTATGTGTGGAAAGAATTTTGCTAATCTTATTTATGTAGCAAATTTTTAAACAGATGGGAAAAAAATCTTCCCAGACACTTAAAGTTCTGTACGTGCATGCTACTCATATTTGCAATTCACAGCTTGTTTTTTGGTCTATGGAAATGTCATTGGGGACAGTGAAGACAATAATTATATATTGTACTTTAATATTTCATTTTTTTCCTTATCCGCGGCTATTTCATTATAAAGAAGGTGCAAAAATAATGTTGTTTCGTCATTTTATATAGTACGCGATCTCCTTGTGTTACTTTCGTCTTCCTCATTTTCTTTGACTTTGTGCACATTTCCCACTAAAGTAAATGGTTGCCACTGAAATATTACTATTACGTTCCTTCTTCCTTTACAATCCTATTTAGCTGCTTTTAAAAAATGGACGTTGTTTTTGTCTTGTCCTTTTCCTGATTACATGAACCCAGAACAGCCTTGTATCGATGATGAAAGTAAGTTCAATTTCCGGCATCTAAATCATAACCATTTAGGTGGAAAATTCTGTGAAGGATTTTGCAATACGCTTTGTTACAAAATAATCAATATTTCCATCGTCGCTGTCAGAAAGACGCGTTATTTTCCAGATGGAACTACATTACAAAACATACCTCCATAAATCACCAATTTAAACTTTGTAATAACTTTCATTTTAAATTCTTTCCTTATTTTTTCTGTTGTTTCATATATTGTTTAATATTTCCTGAAGACGATATTTTATGGATATTGATCGAATACAATTTCTAAAAATACATTAATAATGTGAGAATTGAAAATTATTATGTTGATGGTTACCAAAGGAGTTGATAAATTATGGTGATTGGGAATACTTACTTAGTCAAGAATGAATTAAATTCTGTTAAATATTGATAAACTATGTGTTCTTTTAAATCAATGACTATGTATGTCTGCATGTGATTAATCCTGCACTTTAATTTATTCATACATGTGTTTAATTTTACTTTATACGTGACTTGTTACTTCACGTTGTGGACAGTGATTGCTTTTCAAAACATTCTATATTAGTTGCTCTCAGCAATGTTTATCATTTTACGAATTCTTCTAATGTTGGTGTGATATCCATTTACAAAATCTTGTTATATCGGTCACTCTGCCTCTCTTATCGTCAATATCTCCGGGTAGGATCAGATTCTCCAATACATCATTTTTTTATGTTCCTATAAATTTCAACTCTCTCACTATGATTCTAATTGTAACTTTAGTTTTCTATTTACATTAAAACTTCCTTGTTTCACATGTATTCCGTACATGTTAGAACAACATATCTGTCATCTCAAGTGTTTTCTTCCCCTGAGAGTATATTACACAGTATTCACTATCAAATAAGAGGATTGGTGCTACATTAAATATTCAGTATATTTCTTTGTTTTATTCAATAGGTAACAGAAATACATAAAAAACGAAGAATATATTTTTGTAAATCTCAAGATATTTCGACATATCACATAAATGTAAAACCTATGTAAATTTGATTGTTAATGTTGAAGCATTCCGTAATTAAAAATAATTTACCTCTAATTACTAGACAGTTTGGGGAATAAATTAATGTTGATTTTAAATTAGTACGTACCTAATCTAACAGAGAATTCAAGGATAGAGCTGACAGATAAATTTAACATAGGTTTCTTTTGTGTACACCCATAAAAAAAGAAAATCTCTTTACTGATAGACTACCTGTATTTAAGTCACATTTATATGGTGTTCTGCACCCATTATATTCAGTAAATATAAAATAACAAAAAAAAAAAAACTGAACATCGTACCAAAATACAAAACATCTTACGTAATATGATTTCATTTTATTGAATAGTTTATGCTGATATAATTATTGATTTATGTTGCATCCAATGTCATGATGTTAATATTCATCGGCTGATACACGCTTTGGGATTTTCATCTGCAAAACACATATCATTTCTTTTCGTTTACACTTCCCAACGTGATAACATGGAGGGGGTTTCAGCTACTTTCAAAGCAATTTTTTTTTAAAAATCCTATGAATAGTAATTTTGCAGGAATATTAGAAATAGATATGATATTACAGACAAATTATGTTCAGTTGATTTTGTAGGAAACTTTTAAAAATTAACATAATGTCAAAGATTATAGACGAGCAAAGGAATGAAGTTATTCCACTGGTTTATGTTCTCGTTTTGATTTTTATAACCTCAACATTTCAGACATTATACGATTTGGGTTTCTTCAGTTGCTGGAGTTAGTAAATGTCAATGAAATTCTAACTTCATTCGTTATAGAGTCACAAATGCAATATTTTTCTCAATCCGTTCCCAATGCAAGAACGGATTAAGTTTCATATATTTTTATTGAAAACTAATTTACAAGTATTTTTAGGTATTAACCACGGAATATAATATTTAAGATTAAAAATGAAGAATGCATTCTAACTAGCATATCCGCCTTCGAAACCCACATTACTACAGATTTTGATGATTGTTCATTGAGTAAAATATGTATTTATTACGCATTTTTTTACGTTAACACTGTTTAAATCAATATATATACAACTAAGGCTACTCTATATATGAGGGTTGCAAAAGTAGATAGGCACAAATAAAAAACAAAACGGGCCTCACAAAATTTATTACATAGTTTATACGAACATACCAATCATAAATATATAATTCTTCAAACCATTTTAGCGCATCATTCAGACACACCATTTTACTGCAAACTTGTATTATTATTATTATTATTATTATTATTATTATTATTATTATTATTATTATTATTATTATTATTACTAATTAGTAAAAACATAAAAATCTTAATAGATATTATGAACAATTATAATTTCAATGATTGCAGTTAATTCTAGTGTTAAATGAATACTAAAAGCACTATTATAATGCTAGTAAGTCTGGTATAATATTTAACATGTACCTATTTCGTCTCTCTCTCACTCTCTCTCTATACACACACACACACACACACACATATATATATATATATATATATATATATATATATATATATATATATATATATATATATATATACAGTGAAATAGAAAGAGAGTAATTCTTTCAGATATGTTTTAATTTATCTTTGGCAAATTTACCGATTATATGAAATAACTCATTCGGAAATTTGAACAAAATTATAAAACTTCTGCTGGACAAATCATGTCGATAATAAAACACAAATAGGCAGAGCTATCTATCTATCAATATATATATATATATATATATATATATATATATATATATATATATATATGTGTGTGTGTGTGTGTGTGTGTGTGTGTGTGTGTGTGTGTGTAGTCCGGAAATTGAAAATCTGACGATGAATAATTATATACCTTTGGAAATGTTTTATATCAACGTGATCATGTCATTTAAGAAAAATTGGTGATTGATATGTATATAATAATTGTTAATGTCTGTTCTTCTGTAGAAATGGAACATTTTATTACATTTAGTGCAGTAGTTGATTTTACTCTTACATCAGTGTTCTGTATATAAATGCAACCATTTTCCTGAACAACCTCCTCTCCATATGCATTGAATGTTTCATTATACTTCATGTTATGTACTCTATAGTTCAGATTTAATTTACACACGGGTGCCTAACTTCGTTCTTTCACTTCACGCGTCACTGGAACTTCATTTAATCGTTTGCGTCTGTATTACGAATATACAATGTTATTCGTACCGTACTTTAGCGGAAGAAAAAACTTGTCTCACCATTATATTAATTACACTGAATAGGGTGAGTGGCGTAAACTAAATATTTTTTACATGATTTCTTCTGAGGGAAACTTCATTAAGAATTAGAAATACGTGACGGTTGATATTTCTTTCGAATATAGTATTAGTAGCTCGTAAAATAAGAAACAGACATCACCTTGATGATAGAAGATGCTGCTGGTAACCACATCTCAGCTCTATAAAACCTTGCGTTGCTGCTATGTGTTCTATTGTTAATAGGTATCTAAGGAGTACAGTAGTAGGCGCCAATTTCAGTTTTGAATGTAGAGTTGGCATTCTTCACTTATCATCCAAAGAAACAGAGAATAGTCTTCTGAGGGCAAGAATGTATTAATATCTTTCAAAGAGTATTTGTGCGAAACTGAATATATCGGCCCCTTCTATTGTTCCAATTCGTAACGCTTATATGTTAATCAACGAAAATAATGCTACACAACAGATACATTCATAAGATGGTCTGGTAGTTTTCTTGTCCATAAACGTCCTATACTCTCTATTGAAATGTTATGCTTGCAGGATAATTTATACTCTGAAATGTCTTGTCCTGTTTGTATGTGATCCTGTTGAGGCTTAGGAGATTTATTTTTATTCATGGTAGTTGCGAAATAAATAATAAATAGATAAAATTATTTCAGACAATCCTATCGAGTTGCGAAGGTTTACTCTTAATCACGAGCAACGCTCAAGCGTCATGACTGATGTGATAGGAATAAATAAGAAAAAGACGCTAGGCATTGGAAGAGACATTCCTTTCTCAATCCCCACAAAAATAAACCTAGGTTATCTGGAGGGAACAGGTAGATTGATATAATTTTATGAATAGAAACATATCAAATGGGCGGGCCTAATTATCGTGAAAGGATAGAGTATGTTAGATAATTCATGTTAATTTTTTTTTACCCTAAATTAAAACTGAAAAAAGACGTAATTAAAATATATTAGTACATCCGTAAAAATAGATTCCGATTTTTCGATAAAAGGTCAAACTTGCAGCTGATCTAAAAAAGAATGATTGCTTACTGTTTTTGATTTTAACTCCTCCAAAACGAAACTGATCTGATTTAAACGTCTTTTAGAACTTTATTTTTACTTCCATCAGCCCTGTTGATTATAACCTCCAGGCGAGTGCTCTATTGCGCATTCTTTGACTAACGTTTTTGGCTGACATGAAGTGGAAATATTATATTGAATTAATTGCAGTTAGGAAAGTTGTTTTGCTTTGCCGTGCCAGACACTTTTCCACAAGAGAATCTATCTTGCACATATATAAGTCAATCATTGAATATTGCTGTCACACATGACCTGGTTCTTTTGCTATGTATTTAAGTATTATTAAATACGTAGAACAATTTGCAATATATAGTGCCGACCTGGCATCTCGATTTCAATCACTATCCAACCGCTGTAACGCAGATTCCCTGTGTCTTTTCAATAAATATTTTCATGGTAATTGTTCTGTATTTTCCTCTAAGTTACATCAACTTCATGAATTTAAGCGCAACATTAGATTTTACGGCAATGCTTTATAGTTTTATAATTGAAATTTCTAGATGTACCAATAATTTCTATGCTAAAAATTCTCTTCTTGCTCTCTTCGCTTTTGTCACTCTTTTCACGTGAACATTGATCTTTAAAAATTTAATTGTAATGTCAATATTCTGTCCTTTTAATTAATTCTTCTTTTATTATTTTCTATCTTTAAAAATATTTTCTTTTTCACATATTTTCTCAACCCCTTGCATGTTAGTAGTTTATCACCTTGCTTTGGGTAAAAAGATTAAAAGAACCCCTTTTAAATGTGGTCAAACTACATCCATATATGTAAGGAAAAGATTATCTCTCATTATAATTTGAAAAGAGAATGCATTTTATGAGACTAATTGAAAACCGAAAAAATGTGTTTTGAAGAGTATCAATATCTTTCGATCATTAGTGTTATTGGGTTATACAGATGATTATAGAAGAAGAGCACATTAGTCTTGTTCTTATGAGCTTCACTAAAATTCTTTTTACTTTATGGAAAATATAGTTAAATTCCCAGATGTATTCTGTGGACAAGAGAGATTGGCTTCAAATGACAATTGGAAAAAAAATCTTATATTTTGCCGACGCGTTTCGTCTTCCGACTTTTTCAAGGCAAAAATGAAATCGAAATGTTTTTGTTGTTATAGTTACATTAAAAATCATAATTTAAAAAAATAGACGCTTCTATAGAAAATGTATGATATTCCTATAAACCTGTGTAATATAGATCTTTTCAGTTTAGAAAAAAAAAGAACGCATTTTGTTATTGTTGATTTGATAATATTATTTAAGTGTGAAAGCTTAAATTGTATTCCATTTCATAGAAACTCAATATTACAACCAGCACTTACACTGTAGAATTAAATTGCGAATTTGGAAAGCAAACTTTGATCATTGATCTCATCTTTTTAACTTTTGTTCAGTTGAGCATCAAAGTTGAGAAACGACACTGTATGTTATTCTGTCATTGCCTTTAAAAAACGAACTTGAATGTTTTGATCTTCAAAGATTGATTTTACCAAAATATATTACGGTTTTCTTAATTAAATATTATTATGTATTTTTATTTCTTTAAAAAAAGAATCAGGGTAGTTTTACTTGTTTTTGCATTCATTTCCTTTAATATTTTCTATATATATTATTCGATAGAATAAGATGACAATGTTAAATTTGGATCAAAAGATGCTTAAGTAGATTTCATATATTATTTTACGAAACAAATTCTATTTTCAAAATTTCCCCAGTGAAATGATTACTGCGCTCAAAAGATGAACATAATTCATTCTACGGTAAGATGCATAAGAGGCAAATAAATTCGATTTGCCCTGTCGTGTGATAAATTTTTGCGCTATTAAATTTGCTCTATACGTTTGTGAAATTGAAAAGTTTTGGAAACTTTGTTTATTTGGCGTAATCAGTTCATTGTCATGCAGGATTGTTCTACGCTTTAGGCCTTGAAAATAAGTGCAAATCAGTCAACAATGATTTTTTAAAACAATATAGAGTTGTATAATTTTTGCATTTCCCATATATTATCACTTAAATTTTATCTTTTAAGATTTGTGCAGAGGCTACGTTTAGTTATTACACAATATATTTATTTATGTTTGTTTAGTGGCCTGAATATTCATTACATATTCATTATTAATAAAAAAAACATGAACTCTCCTGTAGGATTTGAACCATTTCTCTGCAGAAAACGTCATTTGATCCGGCATAAATATGAGTATTCACTAAAAATAATTTTTCCGTCGGATTAAAGATTCATCATCTCTTTAAACATTGTTTTGCTTATATTAGGATACGAAACTGAGCAGCTTTGAATGTTTCAAGAGCTGAGAAAGATTTAGATGTATAAAGCGCTATCCTACTTTGCTTGATCATCAATGAACTATGTGGCTGAAGGTCAAAACCACGTTTGATCTACTTATGGTTTCTTGTGCCAAGTGCGGGAGTGGGCATATTCAAATACTACCGGAGGGTGCATATCATCTTTAATAAGTTTGCTGCAATATTCAAGCAGATAGACGAAAATAAATACGGTATTTAATAAATAAATGAAGTGCCAACTCAAATATGAGTAACCAATAAAAAATAATGGTTAATTAATATAAATCTGTAGGATTACTAAATAAAAAAAAATATCACCACATCTTCAGTGATATCTATATAATAAATTCGAATGTCACGGTGTCACACTTTTTCATCTTTGCTCCTAGAGGCCGTAGGCCAACATATACCATTTTCAAAACAGGTTGACTCTGTGAGCAAATTAAAATCATTCCGAGCAGGATTCGGACGCGCAATCCTTATATTCTGGATTCCAAAGTTTTCAATACTGCAAAAGCTTTCGGATATTTTTACATGATTTTGCGTCGAAATATTTGTACGATAACAGATTTACAACTTGGAAATTAATATGGGAATAATCGAAATTAATTGCGAAATCCAGCGAAAGTCATCCATGAAATAAAAATAATTGTTTGTAAGGAAAGTTACAACCTACGTACATCAAACTGGCTTTAAATTAAGTGATAGCAGAAGAATTACAGTAACCTAAGAAATGTTTTTATCCAAGAGAAATAAACTATATCCAATTTCAAAATTTTATTAAGTAATCCTAAATCAACATAAATAAAGAGTATATTGAACTAGCATGGAGTATTTCCTCCACTTCCTAGTTTAAGTAGTTGTATTCGATTTTTCATAGATTTGATCATGTTATCAACAATTGTCTGACCCATATTTTGCCACACCTTTAGAATTGTTACTTTAAGGGTTGGCACTGTTTTGATTTAGCTTAGCCGAATTCTAGGTTTTCGATCAATGTGCTCACAAACGTGCTCTATTGGATTCATGTCAAGACTTTGGGCTACCCATGACAGTGATTTGATTCCTTACGATTCCTTGTAGGCCTTTGCTACTTTGCTCGTATGACACGGGGATCCATCTTCCTGAAAAAGGTAGACATTCTTGTGAATCAGATTCGTCTCAAATATTGAAAGTAGGCCATTCTCTAATAGTTGAATTTATTTATAACATTTAGCCAATCATCAACAAGAATCAGCTCAGATATCCTTCCAAACCAGACAGTTCCCTTCACCATTACTCCAGTACCTCCATGTTTCGTGATTTCCTGCAGACATTCCGTGTTCATGTCTCATTCTGATTTATCCAAACATAATTTTGTTGCGAATTCGAATATTGGCAGTATTTACTTTCATCTTAACAAATTACAGTCTGCGAAAATTCATAATCTTTGCACTCAAATTCTCTCACCCAGTCCATACGCCTGCTCCTCTTAACTTCTGAAATCAAGGGCTTCTTACAACTCTTCTTTGATAGACTACTCTTTCGCAGTCTTTCTTACTCTATATGGTCATATTTCCATGTTTTTGGCGGCATCTTTGGTGCTCTGACGTCGGTTTCTGACGAGTTCCCTCCACAGCACCGTTTTCGTTCATTCAGACATGATGCTTGCTCTTCTTGAAGGTTGTTCTGCACAACGATGGCTTTTTTCATTAAATTTCTTGAAAATATTATTAACTATGTGATGATAACCTGGAAAACCTAGCTATTTCTCTATTAAATTGTCACACTGATGCCATCCTAATAGTTTCCCTGGTCAAAATTCACCAATTGTCTTACTTACGCGAACTTTCGTTGTTGTCTATAAGATCTAAAACCTCCCTACCTATTGAAGGTCCTATGAAGAGCCCAACGCAGCAACTAGCTTAAATGCTCGCAACGTGATGCTTCTGTGACCAATATAAGAATGTATCGCTGCTTTTTATTATCACGCAATTACATAATCAACATTATTTTACTGGCAATTTAAAGTTTGATGTTTTACCTATTTTGGGGAATGATAAATCTATTATATTCCTCAAGTCATACCTGTTTATAGCGAACTATATCTTCAATACAATTGTATTATATTTAAACGCAAGTTGCGCTTTGTTATGGGAAACTGAACTTCTATTTTTAAGTATTTTTGCATTGATCAGCTGTTTTTTTTTTTTGTTTTTTTTTTCACTTGTTTAATTTGTTGAGTATAATATTGTGTACTAGTCTAAGTTATGATTGGGATAATATTTTTGAGAAACTTTTTTCCCGAGGAACTTGAAATTTAAATTTTATATCAAGGAGAACATCTGCTGTTTGTTTTAAATAAGAAGAATATTTCATAATAGATTTTTATACAGAAAATGAGTTAAAATGTAATTAATAGAATCTACTAAATTATAAAAATGTCATTCAGCTTATTTTAGTTGAGCATTTCAAGAACTCGTGAAATGAAGATATTAATTATTACGGAGGAAAATGTCACGCTGTGTGTGTATAATTCGTTCATCCTGTAAGCCTATTGTACTGTTGTTAAAAATATAAACAAACACAGAGACATACACGCACATACACATATACATATGCGTACATATATATTGTGTATGTGTTTATGTTTCTGTATATAATTAAAGTCAAATTTTTATTGCCGACATATTTATAAGTATTCAAAATTAAGTACGGCTTGAGTCTTATTCAAGCAAAGCTTACTGAAATATTTAATAGGTTTTTTTTCTTAGAATACATTATTTTGTAGACGTTTATAAAAAGTATACGAGAATATACATTTTTCAATTAAAAAACAATGCAATTTTGATTTTGTACACACATACATAACCACACACACACACACACACACACACACACATATATATATATATATATATATATATATATATATATATATATATATATATATATATATATATATATATATATATATATATCACACACTCTCCAGTTGAGTTGGATGTATAAGTTTCCGAAGACCACCTACGGCATGTAAAAGACGGGCATGATTTGTGAGGCGAACCAAAGGAAACTCGTCATAAATTGATGCATTTGAATTTAACGTTGAGTTTTGTTTGACGTTTATGGCTTGGGCCAGGCATAGTTATTGTTTAACTGTGTGTAACTAATTAGATGTAGTTGTCAGAAAACCAAAACAATGAATTGTTTAAAGTGGAGAAAACTTGTGTAGGGCCATCCGCTAGTTTTGGATCTGTCGATAACAAGGTAACAGTGTAAAGGATAAACTCTGAACGAGAGCCTCCGTGTTTTATTATTGCGGAGTTTAACCTCTCCGGATCGCAGGCAATGCCAAGAAGTACACGCCTCTTGACGGACACAAGTAATATATTGAACATGTTAAGCTTTCATGAGTTTTCCTTCCCATCTGAAACCAAATAAAATGATTCCTGCACAAATCTCATATTGACTCCTTTCACTCACATCAAGGGCAGCTAGACCGCACCAGATCTCAATCTGTTTTTTTATATTTTTTATTTTATTTACATAGATCGTATATACATATATTCATATAATCTTTTCTGTGGGCTTGGATAAATTGACGGCGCCCATCTACTCTTCAAGTCCTTGTGCAACAACCGAAAATAGTAAGATGCGGATCGCCGTCGGTCTGTGCACTTAGACGTTGAATTCATTGTCTAGCCTTTGTCCATCTGTGCAAATCCTCCTCCTAGTAGTGCAGTGCAAACACTAACCTGGAAGTAATTCAGCCCGCCTGTTGAAGCGGTTTACAATGTGTGACACGTAAAACCAACACGTTAGATTTAGGGAATGGGTGAACACCAGTGTTACCCGCCAACCTTAATAAAAATACCCAGCAGCAGAGCAACAAAGGTTGGCTCATGTGAGCCCGGCGCTTAGAACCAACTTAATAAAAATGACAAAATGTTGGAAGTATTTTGTCTTTATTTTCACCAGAAATTAAAGCAAACATTCGAATATGTGAACTGCTCTTGATCAGACATACATTAATTTTCTTTTATATTTAATAATATATTTTTAAAAATATATGTGTGTGTATGTGTATCTGTGTGTATCACTGTGTGCGTGTGTGTGTATTACCGTTTGAACTGTCCTTCAAAACACGACTAAGACAGTCTACATTTGCAGATTATCAGATTTATCTGTTTATTCAAATATTCGATAATTTGTGGAGGACATTATACACATGCAAGTTTCTATACACTTGATTCTACATACAAATATCGGGAGATAATGTGTTTGTCTGCAAATTATGCATGCATGAATTCAGTCCATTCGAACAGCCATTTAATATAATGGAAGTTTAAAATATCTGTTCTCTGTCTAACGGAATTCAGGTTAAAGCATCTCAACAAGTATGGCCATTTTTGTTGTCACATATTTTGATCTTAACCATTTTTTCTTGTTTCGTAAGCTGGCTTCATCGATTTATTCTACAGTTCAGAGCTTCGTCTCACTTGGCGTAAAGACATCAAAGTTATGAACTTGACACTTATTTTTACAATGTCAACATTAAACACCATACTTTTTTTTTTATCTACATTAAGGTTTCACACCAAAACCGTCGCTAGAGACGAATCATTTTCCTTGTCAAATGATTCTTCGTAGATATCTTATGAGATATTTTATGACGTGTTAAAATATTTTCAAATAACGTCTGACCTGTTACCATAAAGCATATTTCGTGGTGTTTTGTGACTATCACCTTTTCATATTTTATATATTCTTGCCGTTTTATTAACTGGTTACGATATGCTGATGTGCGTAGTAGCTGACTGAGCGCTTTATGTGCCACCAGCATCGGTATTCTACGTTTAAAGCAAGTGAAAACAAAAAAATCGAAAGGCGAAAGGAATCCCGCAAGAATTTGAACAAATATCAAAGAAAGAGTCGGAGAAAATACCTGTGTCAGATGCTTATAGATTATTTTTAATTATTTCACTTCAAACAAAGCGGAAATTCCACGAGTACACAGGGAGCGAAAGCGAGAAAAAAAAAGACTGAGTATAGTTGGATAGAGGAAAGGAGAAAGATGGACAGGATTCAAGGAGTTAGAAATGGCAACTAACGTTGCATCTGAATTTTTGAAGATTGTAGATGTTGGCGAAAGAAATAAACGTAAGGTTGTTCCACATGCGGGAAGTGCGAGAAAAACCGTTGCAATAGAGGGGCGGTTGCATTTAGCTATTTCAACAGTAAACTGGTGGAACGCAGACGCCAATCTAGTAGCACACTTATATTAATGAATTTGGAAGTCACACGTACCATTAGCTAAGAAAATGAGAAAATTGACTGAACTAAAGATGCCAAGTCCCAATCCATTACATTACTGATCCTTCTTTAAATTTTCTCAGGAACCTCAAGATAATTATCAGGAGTACCAGACCAGACCAGACACGGCAGAATATTCAACGCACAGGCGAATGGTAGACTGGTCAATGTGTAAGATGTGTTTTGTCAAGATATTTTTCTAGCACGATACAGTGACCCAAATTTTCTAGCAGTAGATACAGCTATTTATTCGATGTGATCGCTCAACTTGAAAACGTGAGGGAAAGAGCGCAAAGTTTAGCCTCAGCCATGCTGATGTCAGGCAGAAAACTTTCTCTATGGTTGTTAACATAGAGCATTTTTTTGTTTGCAGATGTTAACATTTATAAGCCGTTTCTTGCCCCAATTAACCACCGACTGGCGGTCCTTTTCAAGAGCAGCTGTCAGATTTACTTTGTAATCTTTGACGGAATACATATTGAGGCAGGAGAAAATGGTAGTGTCATCTGAATTAATACCTACAGCCTAGGATACAGGTAGAGTGCTAGCGGACTCACGGGGTCGTGAGAAATTATCTGGAAGCAAGCACGTTCAAGAAAACATTCATTTCACGATTTGATAGGAATGACTAGATTAAATACTTATGTAATACCATGGCTCTAGATCTTGCGAAGAAAACAAGTGTTCTAAACCCTGTCAAACGTCTTCAAGATATCTAGAGCCACATCACGAACTTCACCGTTATTATAAAGAGCTTTATATACATGTTCATTGATGGCTGCTAACATATCAGTGGTAGACCTGACAAAACGGAAACTATATTGATTTTTCGAGCGGAGGTCGTGAGAAATAAGATACTTACCCACTTTCGCATTGATTAGAACATCAAATATACTACCGAAAGTACTTAAGGCAATAATAGGTTGATAATTTGATGAGTCAGCGGTTTATCCAAGTTTCTTAAAAACAGGAACTACAAAATATGACATCCAACAAGCTGGAAAGCAGAACACAGTGAAACAATTCTTGTAGTGTTTGGAGAGAACTGTAGCCAGCACGGGAGCATATTTTTTTTAGGACGAGAGCTATGATACCCGTCACCTCTGCTTGTCATCTGGGAGTTTTTTTTTTTTTGGAAATGATGTCTCAAACCAGTGACGGGTTTATGCGCATATTACTCAGTGCAGCCTTCGTTTCAGTGGTAGGGTATAAGATGTGGATACTACATATGAGTCAAGTGTGGAGTTGGAATAGAACTTCCGAACAAAGTACTCAAACTTCTCTGCTGTAGATATCAGGGTGTCAAATTGATTGACAAGAAATAAGACAGTCATCACTGCCAAAGCGGGTGCAACCAAATATTAAAGCGCGGTGTTTTTTTTATTATTGCAGATGTGATTTTGTTATGTTCCTCTTTGATATTACATTTTAGCACAAAATATTAGGTAAATATTATACAAAAACCAATTAAAATGTTATGACATAAATGTTGATTGTCTTCCACTTATTATAAAGATACAGCAGAAAACTGGAAAATGTTAATAATGATGTCCAGTGCCTTATTTCTTCATTCCTATAGATGCTATTTTTAATCGGTACGCGTATTTCAGTAAAAGTAAAATATTGTTTACAGTTAATAAATAAATTATAAGAATTACATGCCTGTGTATTCATCGCTCGTCTACTAAATGCTTACGATTTATCATAGATTCGTCTATTAGGGATGATTTTAAAAGACGGCGGCAATTAAATCTCACTATTCCGCTATCAGCACTATTATAAGATTCTTTCATTTACATTTGTTGCTTTGCTGGTAGTATAAACACTTTTCTGAAAAAAAAAGCATTCTCATTTTAATTCACACTTACTTTAAGTTTTTATTGCCTGTTTCTGGTTGTTGTATCGTTAAATCGGTCTGCTTAACATCAGATAAATATTCAACGTGTTATTTTCGTAATTGATAGCCATCATTATTGTGAAATAAGCTCAGCTAAGAAAGAAAACCAAGCTATGTAATTCGTTCATCAAATCATTAACAGCGTTTAAATATTCAGTTATTCCTTGATCAAACGGGAATAACAAAAATGAAGGATTAATTACAGTTTTCGTCATTTGCGTTTAATTTTTTTTAAAATCGGAGATCGCATTATAATATAACAAGCAAAATTTATGAAAATAACAATAAATATTTACAATTTTAAACTTTTCTGCAAAAATTCTGTGTGGAGTCGTCCCATTATACCAAATGAAAATTTTTCGTCTTCTTTCGAAAACCATTGAAAAGTAAAGAAAAAAAAGCCTGATATCCATTTTAAATTATGAAACACTATACAGGATGGTGAAACAAAAAGTGCATTAAAACCTCGGAAATATCCCATTAAACACGGCACTAAATGTAAAATCCGATGCATAATATAATGCAAAATCCCATAATCATACGCATGAGTTTTTACAGCATAACTAATAGCAAAGATTATCTGATTCATTTACAACTGTTCCCTAAATACATCACTAGTATAGTTGGTGAGTCATTTCACAGTACCTTCAATATAAAGACACTATATAGACAAGGACAATAACATCTCGATGGAGTTAAAGAGCGGCGATGTCGATAATAGGGGAATTGAAATTTCATTAACTCTCACAAGACCCAAATTGCAAACGAATCAAAAACAGTCATGCGTAAAATAGCATATTAGAACGGTTGTGTATGATGAACTGGGAGTTACAAATCAAAAGTCATATAATTACGTAGAAAGATGGCTGCATTAATGTTTAATTGATATAGTTGTCCTCATTACGATATACGCTAGGTAAATGGATTATAATTTAGATTCATATCGATCATTTTCAACCTTTGGAAGTAATTGTTACCTGCATTTAATATTAATATTTTCTTCATCTGTAAATCATCATTATTTTACTTCTTTAATATTGATTTATTTATTTTGCTTGGGATTTTTAAAATAGGAAGGGCTAAGAATGTCTCGCGGTTTATCGAAAACTTGCAATATGACTTCGAACAGGAGTCCTTAAATATGCAAGGAACTATTACGCTACCACACGATAATTTTGTCCATGCATTGAATACTGTTATCGCATCTTGTCTGGTGCTTCTGCGATATATTTAGAGATTCATTATAACACCCAAAGAAATATTTGCTAAGTTATTGGTTCCATACGAAACGCAAATGGTTCTTTCAGATGAGTAAAAGCGAACGGATTCATATTGGAATCGTTAAAATTAACAAGTCATTCTTTGCTCAAGATAACAGCAGATTTTATGACAATTATATTTTAGATCATTTCCAATTTCGTTTAGACAATATCGAAGCAGAAATACAAATGTGCAAGAAATTAATACATGCATCCATTATGCTAGAAGCTTAAAAAATACAATGTATGAAAACCGGTTGATATAAAATCCATTTGACGTAAATATGTAACAAATTATTTGCAAATACAATCATTCACGTATATACATAACTTTATTAACTGAAATATTATAATAGTGGACAATATTAATTAAAAATGACACACAATTTTTTATTCTTGGTTTGTTAGCAGTGTTTATGCCACCTAATACGAGAAATATTAATAAAGGTATTAAACATAAAATATGATATAATTAATTTGTCGAGGTTGCGAACGGGCACACACTAAATTTGGGGTTTCTATATAGGGTATGTTTACTTCAATATGCCAGATAAACAGACAGAACTAAAGGAAAAGTTGTGAAGCTAAAATGTAGAATTTCACATAAATAAGTTATATCTTGACTAGGAAATATATTGCCGGAAATAAGCCCCGGAGGAACGTTCTAAATATAAATGGAGCGTATTCGGAAAAAATCGATTTCTTGGCGACATATTACCAAAGGCATAATTATTGGATGAATAACGCAAATGCTAAATGACCGAATTAGTGAAATTAATTTACAACATGAAAAGAGATAAAACGAAATAATGGTAAATTATATCAGTCGATAATGTAAAAGACCACCAGAAAAAAGAATAAAGGAGAAATCTCGGGACATATCTTTTAAAAATCTTATGCCATTAAGATAATACCATGACAATTATACATATATATATATATATATATATATATATATATATATATATATATATATATATATATATATATATATATATATATTCCATAAGCATTAATAAAAATATATATAATGTAAATAAGTTACTGGTAGGATTATATCCTAGATGTAAGTTGTAATATTTCAAAATTTTGAATGATTTCTTTTGACGGCGTATAAACATTTTGCAGGTTATTTAAAGCCAGGAACTATATTTTGAGTGTAAGAATCGTTTGGTTGATAATAATCACTCACTGATAAAATTCCTAGTAGCTGAGAGTGGGAGAATAGGTTGCTTCGTACCTTTCACAAGTTTATGTGGGCGTTAGGGAATATGACGAACGTGATTTGAATTGGAACACAGGTATCCGATTTCCACTTTTCAGGTCTTATAAATTACAATAGCCGTATATCTAGGCTTAGATAACAGGGACTTCTCAAGCTGTTAGCCATCTATATACTGACCAGGCTCGACGTTTCTTAATTTTGCGGATCGTAGAAGTAGTTGTCTTTCACGCGATATGTCTCTAAGACAATACTAGCTTTGGGATACGCGTGCAACACACGGGGATTTAAAAATCGCTTGAAGTCAATGTTAGAAACGCAAAATATTACCGTTTAGAAATATAATCTGTAGAAAGTTTCCGCCTTTCTATAAATGATTGTTCTCCCGGTGCTCTTCTTTCTGAAATTTGTAACTTAGTTTCAACTGAATGCTGTTTTATATGAGAATTGAATAAAGTATTTGTGTGTGTGTGTGTGTGTGTGTGTGTGTGTGTCACGACGCCGGCTTCCTAAAAATGATTTTGGTCTTACCCACATCCGCAAATCTGACCAAATATTCAAACAATAGAATTCATTAAGGGATGTTTTTTTGTAGAGTCTCTGAAGATTCCATTACTCCCCCATGTTTGTGTGCATCAATATATGCAACATTATACCCGGTACGATGCACCCGGGATGTGATGTTGATTTAAATTATAGTGACGACGAATGAGAAAACTGAGAACCAATTTCGGATTTCTGTTTATTTCATTGCATTCACTTATGCTAAAAGAAATTTGGGAAATGTATGAATCTATCTTACATCCCAGATATGGGTTAACTTGTATGAACAGACCATTCTAAAAATCTTTCATACAACATTCACACGCAAGATCCAATTATTTTTAATATCCAAAATATGTTTTGGTTTGTGGAAACTATCATGTCATCCCATAAGTTCTGTCCGAATTTTGAATAAAGAAAACAAGTGACCAAATGTTACATTTAATTACAGATTCAATCAACAATGTATTTCCCTGATTATCTATGACTTCCATCCATCTATTAACAAGCTTACTAATTCCATTACTGTAAAATTCTTTTGGCTTTGATTCGAAGAACTCACAAATGTCAGTTTTAACCTCTTCCTGTGTTACAAAAGCTGTTTCTTCCAAATGATTCTATAAGCTACGAAACAAATAGTAGTCTGAAGGAGCAAGATTGGGAGAATATGGTTGTTGTAGAATTTTCTCCCAACTAAGTTATTCGATCTTTTGCGACGTGATTCTTGCTGTGTGCGGTCGCGCATTGTCCTGATGAAACATCACCTCTTTTCGATTCACTAGAGCCGGTATTTTTTTCATCAAAGCTTGGCTCAAACGCTCTAATTGCTGACAGTATATTTGAGCATTAATTGTTGCATTAGGTGGTAAGAATTCAAAGTGGATTATTCCTTGGCGATCCCACCAAATTGAAAGAAGAACCATTTTTCCCATAAAGTTCACTTCTCGGCTGTGGCTGGGGTCCTTCCCCTTTACCAAGTCATTGTCTACGATGCTTAACATTTCGATAAAAGATCCATTTGTCGTCGCCAGTCAAGTCTTTCCAAAAATTTGAAACATGTTGTCGAGAATGGAGAGAATAGCAGATGTCACCTCGAGATTTGAAGTTATTTTCAGACAATTCAGGAGGCACCCATTTTTCAAGTTTAGGAACTTTTCTATGTTTTTAAATATGACGATGAACAGTTGTATGGTTTGAACTGAGAACCACTGCCAATTCCACAACTGATAAAGCAGGATTTTCTTCAAGGGCTGCTTCAAGAATATTTTCATCAAACTCAACTGGACGTCCGGTTCGATCTTCATCATCAAGGGTAAAATTCCCACCTCTGAATTTTTCAAACCATCTTCTGCAAGTTCTTTCATTCACACATTCCTCTCCATAATCTGAGGGAATGTTTCTAGCCGCTTCGACTGCTGAGTTTCTTTTCTTGAACTCATAAATCATTATGTGCTTCAAATGATTCTTGTGTAATTCAATGTTAGCAGGGTTTTAATCAAACAAAATTTTATTTTATTGTTCTCTGAAATAAAATTTAATCAGTTTAAATGTATCTAAACATAGAAATAATGTTCAGCTCCATTCGACATTATACAATACTCTTTAAATTTCGTTGATTTTAACAAAAACTTATTGGATGACCTGATACAAAGGCTTCATATGCTGTAAAGTAACAAACTGTTCTATCAAATATGGAGCTGTCTGTTTATGAAGATGAATGTATTCCGTGTGTAAGATTTTATGTTTTTATATGTTTATGCTGAAAAGATTTAGTAATCTATGTTTTACTTCTTCCGTAATGAAATGTTCCAGCTGACGTTCAGAAATTTAAGATATGTTAATAAAGAGATAATATTAGTGTCTCTTGATAACGGGTCTAGTTTAACGCCATCTCGATCTACTGTATGGCAGTTCCGAGAAAAGCGAAAAAGATTCCTGTTCAATGCTAACAAAACCAAGTATGAGTGACCAAAATTTACGTTTCAATGCAACACGTAAAACATATAGTATCAAATATAAACGATTAATATTTACCTATATTCGAATCAAGTAAGTGCTTATAGAACGAAATATAATCGACAATAATTTACCTACTCCTGATCGATGAAGTTGTTTATAGGTGAAAATACACCACCGATATTTACCTATCCAGAAACTAATTTCCATTGCCTCAAATATAAACGACCACATTTTTTTACATAGACTAGGGAAAAGTAACTCTTTATGAACTCAGTATAAGAAATAGCCTCGACATTAATAAATCCAACACAATTTAACATGTCTTAAGATCATCCAAGTGAACGCCTTTCGTTACAGAATATTCTTGATTATATATATATATATATATATATATATATATATATATATATATATATATATATATATATATATCATATTTGTTGAATTATATATTATAATTATTATATTACGTAAAGAAATACCTCGCACTTAAAACTGTGCGTTGAAATTAACGTTACATTTGAATGATTGTTGCATCTCCGAAATTATCTTTGCCTGAGTATTATCCTACTAATTAGATGAATATTTGCTGATTGTTATTCTAATGAAAATTGGCAATGCTTTGCATCATTTATCTCAGGCATTTCTCTGGAAGAAGTTTGCGACCCGATAAGAAACTATGGCATGTGTCGTTCTAAAAAGGAAGATGTAATTCCTACGCATCTTGTTCACTTCAAAATTATGCCGTTCCCTGCGAAGCTTTATTTGCTTCAAATTTGGATGAATATCAAGCAAAAGACGGAATCAGTTTCCATCGTCTCTTTTTCATATCAGAGAAAGATGACGTACATATTATTCGACTATATTCTGCAATCGCTCAATCGTAGGAATTTCGTTATTCTTATTCTAATATCGATTGTTATTTTTGTGAACATCATCTATATATAATATTCAAAAGTTTAGGAAGATTAAAGTTTCATCACCTTTTTAATAATTAAGTTTATCCGTGTCACCGTGTTTTTCCTCACAATAATCGTCTATGTAAAATAACCTTAATCATATTTTCTAAAATCTTTAACAATAAATACGATATTACACTTTCGCCAAGCAAAGATATAAAATCATTATATTGACTGTAAAAATGCGTTAATTTCATTTGACATTATTTTGTTCATATGTCTGTGTCTTACGATGAGACGAGCATCAGTTGTATTGTATAATCCTTCCAATAAATAAAAGATGATATTGAGATTAATAAGAATGTTATATTCCGATACGATGGTCAATATAAATGAAACGGTGATTTCACATAGTGATTACACAAATGTTATAATAATTAATTTCATGAACAGACAAAAATGGCAGTCATACCGACATGTATGATTTATGATGTTATAGACGTGATTTACTCATGACTTCGAGATTTAGGCCCATAATATATGTGATCACCGTAGCAATACAATCTACCATTAGTATTTGCTTGTTGTAAAAATATCACTTCTGTGAGAATTTCAGGTGATTTTACAGAATCTTAATATGCCTTCGTTTTTCTGACACATACAATTCCAAGTGATATTAAAGTCACATAATTTTCATTAGGCAGAAAATTCATGTAACATAAAGTTAAAAATATATGCATAAAGGAAATTTACTTTATGGTTTTTAAATATATGCTGTAGTCATGTGACAACATACCAAATAAATTTATTTGCATTATTCGGGGAACTTAATCCTGTTTACCGTTGGACAGATATTAATAATATATTAAAGTAATACAAAATTTATTTCAATACCTATATTTACGGTAAAATATTAGCCAATAACAAAAATGAAAATATGTCTATATCCTCCAGAACGATATAGTTATTTAAAAGCTCGAACAGCTTGAATTAGTTTAAAAATGCTAGACACGGAGTGAGTATCAAAGTGTCCAATTTAGGAATTATATTGAATATTATATATTAAATAAACATATTAATAAATTAGTATTATTATCTAAACAGTTTTCTAGCAATGATACAAACAATCAAAGAAAGCAATCTCATAATGTGTCTTACTTTTTGACGGCATTTATTTTACGAGAAAAATTTTTAATCTTGTATACCATAAAAATTATCATAGCCATGGTGTAATACTAAGAGACATTGTTATATCTATCTATGCTCATGAAAAGAAACACGAAATGTCTAATGTCGAATTTAAAACGAGCAACCTCACAATAGGTATGTTAGTGCAAAATAACATTAACACTGCAAAATGGATCACAGTGAAAGTATTCATGTATGGCAGTGAATATTAGACAATATCTGCACAGATGAAGAAAAAAACTGAAGTAAAATAAGTGTGGTTCTCCAAAAATTCTGAGAATTTCATGAACTGAACATGTGAGTAATGACGATGTTTTAGAGAAAATGGAAACAAAAAGTATATTCATAATTACATCAGGAAGAGACAGGTAGCACTGTGCACATAATGAGGAAATAGGGCTTGGCAAATTTGATACTCACAAAACAGAAAGAAGGCACAACGACAGATGAAAGCCGTGCATAACCAACCTGTGTAAATGGATGGCTGAACAGTTTAGGAGTGATAAAAAATACAGAATTTATTAACAGCCATAAAATTAATACATTTGTAGAGAATCATTATCGCCAAAGCACAGAAATGACATAGCACATAGAAAATAAGAGGAATATAAATGTGCAACAATATCATTCTGCTTAAATCTACCTGCTTGTTTCTTTGTGGCGACAGCTAATTAATCTCTATATTATTAATCTCATATTCATTAAGGCGATTAAGTGTCATATCTCTAGGGAATTGCCTTTAGTGTAATATATGTGAATTGTATAATATTCTTTAGCTAAACGTATCTATGTGCACAAAAAAGACGTTGTGCATAACAATTTATCAAATGCACTAGTCATATAGAGAAAAAATTCAACCACAAATTTGATCTGAAAATGCCAAAGTTATCAAAAGAGAATTTAATTTACTCAGAAGGAAAATTTTCGAGAGTGCCTCTATAGAATCTTATCTAAATATAAATCGACGATCTGTTTCCTGAATGTATTACGACACCCCCAAGCAAAAATTTACGACCACAAAAATACTTAAAAATAAAAAGGAAACGGTTAAATCATTGCCTCATAATCTTAAAGATGTACAGCACATAGGTTCATAATAAACTATAACAATATGACCACAATTCAAACAATATACATTTATTAAATAATATATTTCTTAAATAATACTCGTTTACTTTTGCCTTACCAGATTTTGAATTATGGGACTTTGTTCCCTCCACATTTTGAGTGATCTTTGCTGATGAATATTAAAGAATGTTCTCAAAATTAAAAGCCTTGCTAAATCAATGACGTTCTTGCTCTTGTATTCAAAGATATGCAACAAAATAAATCATATATTTGCCTTGATAAATTTTCCCAGGAAAATATATGTCGGCTAAAAATATTTTTTTTTTTTTCATATTGTTATTTATTTGTACCTTTACAGTCTCACTCTGTCTTAAAATAATTTAAATATCTTCTTTATACACAATTTATGCACGTTTCATTAAAAACGACAGACAAGGTACTATAATTAAGCTTTTTATTTAATTTTACTTGTGTTCGAACAATTTTTTGAGACACAGAGTTTGTAGAAAATGACAAAATGTCCGGTAATTTCGAGCGCTTTCGGGTAGACTTTTAGGCATTTTCAAAGATTATTTTATTTTTTTTAAATTCGTTGGGTGTGTGCGTTTTGTGTATGTTTTTAATGTTATAGAGATGTTTTATTTTCCGAACACAGCACGTTAAATATTATTAAGTGAAGGCCTTTTCTTTTATACACAATGTAGAGCATTTTTTCCTCTCTTGGAGTGGCTATGATCTAAATGTAATTTATTGCGTAACATATGGCTAGTGGAAGGAAGACATCGACCTGTTACATTACAACGATTTAAGTATTTAATGAAAACAGCTTGGAATTGAACGTGACAAGCTTACTTCAATTCTCATGCTCGTAACCGTTGTACGGCATGGATCTATAATCTATGCATATATTAAAGATTCACAAAATTTGTGAATCATTTTTGATCACTTCTCGTTGTATAATTAAAATAACATAACCTTTCTAATTGATGGAGATAGTTCTTTTTCACAATCATAAAGAACAATGTCCCTGAATGTAGTGTGTGATATCAACATAAGTGGAAGAATTTCTGAGTAAAAGTTCGGAAGATAACGACTGATATTTGACATGAAGAATTTTTTTATTGCAGTGTTCTGAGAACGTCTTACGAAGTATTGATCCCACGAGTAGAAGCTAACTGGGGAGAATGTTCTTCATACAAATGGAAATCGGAGTGAATTTAATCACATATGATTGCTGGAATGAGAATAGTGTCTTCTGATTATGGCAGCAATGACAAATTATTTTCAGCCATGTTGCTTAAAATATATTCTCTAAAATTGTAGCCAGAAAAAATGAAAATAATTTAAAATTATTAAGATCTTTAATTTACGAAACACACAACATTCATTTCCAGGTTCTAAACATAACGTATTCATAATTATAATGTAATTAAGTATTTTCAATCTACTTATATACAGGGTACTAAAAATATGTGTAAGTCCCAGGATTATATCAGTCAACCAGCAGTTTAAATGCAAGATAAAAAAAAGCCTGGATCTTAGATTAAAATCAATTTTGCGAAAATAAAAATGAGGAAAGAAATAAGGTCCATGTGACGAAAATAATCTCGTTATTGATTGCAAAGAGATTTGGCAGACGTCACGCTCTCCTTAAAAATAGGAAGATAATAGTAGTACACAGAATAAAAGTTATTTCAGTCGAGGCCTAGCTACCCGTAATTAAATAACAATATGGAATCTGAGCCTAACAATAGAATGACAGAAACGAAGGCTTACGATTAAATTTTGGCGCAAGATTTCTATTTTGCTTTTATCAAAAGGGATTCAGGCGAAAATAGTTTCACACGATTTCAATGATCATTTTCAAAATTTCTGGCGGTCAGTACCTCGCATTTGTCTATTTTCATCAGTTGACAAGAATGTAATGAACAGTAATAATTACGCATTCTTGAAATTATAACGAGTTTTAATTATTTATTTTCAGTTATCCTAAAGTATTTATCTTTAAGAGAAAAAACAAACTGAATCTTTTGCGCAGTCACAAAATGAATAAAGAATATATCAACAGTTAAATACCGATATGGGGAGCCAAATTGTATAACACATTATGAGGAAAGAATATTAAACATTTATAAAAAACAAATCTGTTTATGTTTGTATTTATCAAAAAGACATGTCTAAGTTACATAATTATATCATATCCCGCACTTTTTTTTTAAAAACAAAGGACAGAATAGGCTTTCTATTTCTGGTTGAAAACCAGGTTAGCAGAAGTCTTGGGTGTAAAACAAGTAACTGCGCCAATTGTTATCTACTTTCTGGGGAAACCAAAACAACATCTATCTGTTTGAACCTGTAAACATATACACCGCAAAGGGCATTTCGACGTCGTGTGATGGTTAGCGAGCTTGTCTTGATAGATCAATTATATGACTGATTAGTAAGTTTGATCTTCACTGGTATCCCATTCTTTCGGACTTATGCCACCACTAATCTACGCTACGCTTAGTAAATCATCATATACACCACAGAGAGTCTTTCCATGTTTATTATTCAGAAATACAAGGCCAAAGATCCACTCAAAGCAGAGAATTACTAAATGAACTTGTTTTAATAGCTTAAAGGAAGGTAGCAAGTGGTGAATAGGGCCTGTCCAGCTGCGGCAATCTCTAGGGAATGCCCCCCCAGCCACCTACCGGGACAGACTATCCTCCAGAGTCTTCAGCTTTTTAGCTTTTTCTAGAGCGAGTCGATTGCTATATTCAGTGGTGAAGAACCTAATTCTATCCTTAAGACTCTCCCATCACTTATTCCCAATAACCGCCGCCACTAATTCCCGATGCACTAATCTAATCAGCTGTTGCTGAAAATCCCTCCTGTCCAGTAGCCACAAATTCAACTTCCAGTATCCAGCAATTCTAAACCTAGCACCTAACACCATCCTAGCACAGTCTATGATGCGAATAATTTAAACGGTGGAACGTTGGACAATCTAGTAAATCTAGCTCGAAACTTCTATCTAACATTCTATCAAGGTAGCTTGCTACATGGATAGACGACCAACTATAAGCTCGCGTGCACATCTCTCGCCACGTATGATCGACCCGGTATCTACCAACGAGTCCCAAATCGTCGATACAAGGTATGATCGCCCGATGCCTATCTATCTTGGGGTCCAGAATGGCATTCCAGTCCCCCATTAAACTAAGCGCGAAGAATCAACCAGGAACGGCCCCAACTGACGGAAAAACGACACCCTTATCCTGATCGTTGGGCGCATAAACTGAAACGACACAAATGAAACGAACAACTGCTCGCGGCAATATCAGCCAGGACCAACCGGCCCTCCGCAATGACAAGGTCTACCCTTGCATCCGGGTGCCGTTTGATTAATAAAGAATTACATCTGGCCTGTCGGTCACCGTATGCTGAATAGACGATAAAGTCGTTAGAGAGACCACTGGAATCGAGGTCGCAAACAAAGTGTGTCTCCTGGATCGCGGCCACTTGTACACCAAAGGACCCGAGATCACGAAGCAGTGGGGGAGACTTACCTCGATCTCTCAAGGCCCTTAAATTCAGGCTGTCTAGCTTGATAAACATAATTTAAACCTGAGTACCTTAACCACAGATTGTCGGAAATCTATCGAGTCAAGAGCCCGACGGTTTTTCCAAGGTTTCCCCTTCCGTTATCGGTCGTAATTCGAACGTCCATAAAATGCTGCCGACGCCTGTCGGGAGCATCAGCCTAAGAGCCCTACATAAAGAGGAGTGGAGCCGAAGGCGGTCCCTCCTAGCAGACATTATTTTTTTAAGTCAGATGTCCTCATTTAGACCATCTTTATATTGGAGTAATCATTTTGGAACTAGCCAAATAGCCCTGAATAGTTCCTCCCCCCGTGTTGCGAATGTGGGTAATAATCCTGGTGCTTGAGGAAAGTTCCGCAGGTCCTCTATCGATTTCCCATCGATAGAGGGCCTGCGGAACTTTCCTTAAGTATACTTAAAAATTGATTTGAAAAGGGCATTTCTTTGAACCGGCATGGCTCTCTAGAACCTTCCCCTGCACAATTGGGGGTTGATTGTTTTTTTCTTTTTTGTGGTTCGTTAGGGGATGGTTTGGGTAAGGTATTTGGAGAGGGAGAAAGAGAAGTCAGAGGGTCCTTGCCTTACCTGAGACATCAGGATCAACTGTTTTGCAGATATTTCCCTGTTATTTTCGCCAGATTTCTCCACTCTACTCCGGCCAGATTTATTCTCTTTTTTTTATAGTTAATGAGATCTTTTTCCTCTTTATTATCCCTCTTTCTTTTCAGCATTTACTCCACCTCCATAATTACGTCAAGCTTTGGTATTTCTACCTCCACCTGATCGGGCTGCTAATTTTACTGGGCTCCTGCTCCTTGCCTTCTGGCTGCTGCTGCTGCTGCTCTGGCTTCTGTTGTTCCGGCGGCTTTTGTTTCTTCGCTGATGATGATGCAGCTGCTGCTTTGGTTCGTCTTGTTTCTGCTTCTTCGGCTGATTAGCATTTTTGTTGCGCCGGAGATGTCACTTTGGTTGTCCTCAGCACCATCTCAGTCTATTCGCCAGGACCACTCGGAGCCTTCTTAGGTGCTTGCACCCTGGGATGCTCAAGTGTTCATTGAGCTGCTGGTGTCAGATTCTTCGTCGGACACAGCTTTGCTAAGTGTCCGCTAACCCCGTTGAGGGACTTCGTTGAATTTGGGTCGGGTCAAAGTCACCAGGACTTCAAAATCATTAGAGGCGATGCTCGACTTGACTTGATAGAGATTACCCCCTCAATCAGTCCAAAAGATGAAAAGAAGGCAACTAAATGCTCTTCAGTAATATATATGGACCCCCTTGTAAAGTTATGTGATTGTTCCAGATGCCCATATATTCGGTCTGAAGCGTCAACTTCTTGGTGGTGAGCCCGGCTAATGTCAATAGGGCCTCCTCCGTTGCTAAACTAATGTCCCACATAGTTCTAGATCTTCTAGATAGAATTTTGGTCCCACTGTTTAAGGTCTTCAGGGCCTCTTCCATTGTCTCCCTGATGACGGCCATAACTTTTCTTGATATGACGTCGGCCGTCAACATAGAGATTCTTCTTGCTGTTACTACCTCCATAACAGAAGGCGCCGGCAAAATTACATTGCCCGATATAAATTCTTTATATTTTTCCTTTAAGCACATGTAAAATTCTAGGGTTTTTTTCAGGTCTATCTGCTCACCATGCGCATGTCGATGGCTGAGCAAACACTTGTACATTTTGCGGGGGAGACTCACCCACTATGGTACTAGTCTCACCGAAGCCAAAAACACAAAAAATGTTCCAGCAAAAACAAAGAATACAAATTTACACAGTAAAAATAAAATGTCTAAAAACACCAGTGACAAATGTAACAAAAATTGAACACTCACGATAAAAAAGCTTCCAAAAAAGAATGAAATCATAAGATAAATTTCATACAGAATACGTGCTCTTTTTTTCAACCAGTAACATTCTTTATCGGCACGATTTTTTCGTAGGATACACGCAAAAATCTGTCGCTTGGTTTGACGGGGTAATTTGCCGTTTTCTTCGATATAAATATTAACCAATTCGTAAAAATTATAAAATAAATGTAGATTATATATATATATATATGAACGATAAAAAAGAAAAGTAATACAGGGTGGAATGGGTAAATTATCGATATTTTATATTTTTAATTTCGCGCATGCTCGTTTATTTTAGATTTTATCGACTGCACGCTATAGTAGTTTGAGTTGACAAGAAATGGTTCGGAAAGAGTTAGATGATATATCCAGTCAGTAATATGGTTTTTGGAGTGATCACTAGTTATGGCAATGTTATACATCCATTCATCTTCCCACAGACAACATGGAGTTCTACATCAAGGGCATTGAGGAAGTAGTACTGAATTATGGCAGCTTGGTGGCTGATGGAAAAGCTGACGCATGCCAACCCGACTTTGCCGCATGCCACAAAATCAAGAGAAACCGGTCATAGCTGTCAGATAATTTATGCTACCACAGCACCCATTACATCTGACCACGAAACTTGTGAAACTGCAACCGTGATTATTATGTGTGGAACGCAGTTGCACGATAGACAAACATTCCTCTTTGTAACACCAATAATGAACTGAAGGCAATGTTCATGGCAGCATTTATAAATGATTCAAGGAGACTTTCCAGAAGAGTTGCAATAGATGCCGAGTTAGTATCAATTAAATATAAAATATAGATAGTAAAATCAATTCCCAATTTTGTCTATCAAAACTGTTCTTGATATATCAAAATTTATAAATTGTTTATATATTCTCATCATATATATATACCATGAAATTGCTGATGAAATAGACATATATCATTTAGTTTCAGTATACGATTGTTGTCACCTCGGAAATGTTTGTGTAGATGAGTGGAGGTTGTTAATGGGTTTTAAATGTGAGAGCAAATTTAGTTCAGTGTTTCTCTAGAATCTGTTAAGACATTAAAAAAGCGTCACTACAATGCAAAAAAAAAAAAATTCGAAAAAAGCGTCTTTTATCTAAAAACTTACTGTCATCAACAACGCTTTTATATATTCCGCATGCTTTATGTTTTTCCAAGACCTATATAGTATGAATTACCCTATGGATTCTTTCGTGTGTGTATATAAGAGTGTGTGTGTTTGTATGCATGCATATTTGCATATATATATATATATATATATATATATATATATATATATATATATATATATATATATATATATATATATATATAGTATTGGTGTATATGGAATAAATACCAGTAACCCAAAAACCATTCATCACTAGCACTTGATAAGACACCGGAAGTGTTGAAACAAAATGTCTAAATTTGTAGTAATTTTATAACATATTTATGTTATAATTTTCGCATAAATAATTATATATATATATATATATATATATATATATATATATATATATGTATATATCACACTCACTCTCACACACACACGCAAACACACACGCACACACACATATATGTGTCTGTGTGTGTGTGAGTGAGTGTGTGTATATGTGTCTGTCTGTGTCTGTCTGTGTGTGAGTGTATTTTAATCTATTCACCTCATGTAACCAGGAATATCACGAGTCATCTGGTGGTACAATGAAAGAATCTGAGAGAAAAGAGTCAGTAGAAATGGAAATATTGAAGAAAAGAATAAATATGAATGGGATACAAGAAGCCAGACTATAGCGATTGCGCTAGATTTGTATTTTTTAAGATTTTAATTATCAGGGAAGCATGTAAATGCAAGCGCCCTCTACTGGCGAGAATTACGGAAAAAGAATCTGTTGGAGTAGATGTGTTGGTTGCCTTTTACTATTTCATTAGTGTAAGATTTGGACCTAGATGCCAATCTAGTAACCCGTTTAAATTTAACTTCGTGCAGTCGTGGCACCTACGAGAATGCTCGTTTGAGCTGCTGTCATGAAAATATTTGTAGAAAATACATAGGGTGTCACCTCCTGTCGGTGAGAAAATCACTGAAATTGACATTCCAGTTTACAATCGATTATATTGGATATCCTTATTTGTATTTTGTCAAAGACACCGAGATGAATAGTCACAAGAATCAGACCAGACATGGCAGCGCGCGTACGCGCGCACGCACACATACACACACTTGTGTGTGTGCGTATATATATATATATATATATGACATTATATTAGCTCCTGAATTAAATTTAATTCCAGTTGAGCACTCTCGGGCTGAGGTATGGGTTTGTAAACAGTGACTATTATAGCTATATAGCGAGACTCTTCGCAAGCCGAATTGAGTCACTGTCGGTCACTGGGCGTGTTTCCAAAAATAAATACGCTAAAAATCCACCTTCATCCCAACCGTGCGCCGACAGCTTAGTGGTAGAATATCCGCCTGATACCAATTTAGTCGGGTTTCGATCCTAGCTAGAGGCAACCGGATGTCTAGCCGCACTGATGAGCTGTGATACAGCGAAACAGTCTGTCTGTGGATGACTATATATATATATATATGTGTGTGCGTGTGTGTACTGTTGTATTATAATCTGGTGACTTAGATTCGTTTAGTAGATGACTCACTCTCTTCTATTAGCTTTATCTCTTCTGAGTGTTTGATTCTCCAGTTTTGCTTTCCTCGGGTGTTTCAGAAATGTCACCTCTTTCTTGTTGTATCTAAAGATCACTATGTCCTTCCTATTTTAACTAAGGCAGCCTTTTTGCTTAGAAATGTTATTCCTGATATTCTCGGCTTGTGTCTGTAGAGACACATTTCTATTGCTTCAGAAGTAAATACGTTCTTAAACATTTTCTCACGTATAGGGATTTTCTAAGCGTAGCTTAGATGTGGTACAAGGCCGAATATTTTCTGACGATTGAATGAAATGTTTGTTATGTCACCAATATTTTATATTGTTAGTTCACCCCAGAAATATATCGGTAGTGTTTTCTTCTCATGTACCGTGTACTTTCAGGGCGTAGCCGATCACGGCTCTCCACTTCCCTCTATCCCTTGTAGTTCTCAATATGTCTCGGCGTTATGCTACTCCTCCAGACCACGTTTTGTCTTCCACTTGCTTAAACCCGCTAGAAATGTCGTGCGTTGCTTTCCCTTGTCTCTCCTTCCCTGTATTAAACCTGGAGGTATCAGATTCTCAAGGCCATTCTTTTTCATTACGTGTCTCAGTTGCACCTACTGCCTATTTCTGATGTTAAGTTGAAGCACCCCCACTTGTTTCCGTCCTCTACAAGACCTCATTGTTTCTCACACGCTCGGTCCATGATAACCTAAGCATCCATCTGCAGAGCTACAACTAAATCGGCTCGAGTTTCTTCTTCATCTTCGAGGAAACTAACATTCGCTGCCGTAAAGGAACTAAGATTGGAGTAAGGGAGTGGAAGAAATGAATTAATGTGTGCATATTATTGGAAGGTATTACTTACTCATTGGTTGACCCTCAAATTTAAAATGTTGTCAATGAAGCATTACCTCGGGAGTCTGTACGACATAATATCAAGTCTGCTGGATATGCTGCTTGCTTCCACCTTATCAAAGGAACACGTAGGGCTGATTTCCCACCGTGACGTTGTAGATCACAGCTGTGAATATTTCTGTTGTTTGAACCAAGGAATATAATACATCCGAAATGCAAAGCGTAGATACGTCAGCATTACTCCATTTTTGGCCTGAGCTGACTCTTGTAAAAAGAACACAACGACATTGTTATGGATATTCATGAGAGTTAAGTGGAACTATCAATTTTATAGTATCTTTTTATGATAGCATGAATATACGCGTTCCATCTGAGGTCGATAGTGAGCTCTAGCCCCAGTAGTCTTTATATTGGAAGTACCGAAAGATAGCAGTTATTTTTACACCCATTAATCGGTGAGAGTTAGCTAACAGGAGAGATGAGCAAGAAGACACTTGTGGTTTTATCTTCGACCCTTTAAGATGAAAATATAGGCACCCGAAATATTATATTTGAAAAATATCTGATCACCTACATATTGCATTGGAGATAATAATTCAGAGTCACAAATCACTATTAAGAATACACGTCAACAAATTTGCTATTGTATCAACATAACCAGCCAGCTAAACATAGTGCTTCAATAAGCACCTACTTCTTACATGGATCGTGACACTTCAGGAAGTTTACGATCATATATCTCCACAATTCCCTATCCTTTATAGCTCTTAATGTTTTTTTTTCATTTTGCTATTTTCCCTAAACCTGATTATGTGCCCTAAAATATTTCCCCTTTTCTGATTTTTAGTATAAGCGACCTTTTCTTTACAGTTTTCATAAAACTTTGTCATTGATCATATGCTTAGTGTAGAACCACATTTATGTCATCTCAAGTTACTTTTCATCTGTTCGAGAATTTCACAGCATTCAATGCCATATCGGAGCACTGATATTACATGAAAGTTCAGTACGTTATTTCGGCTTTTGGAAGGCACCATTCGGTATCGTTATGAGTTTTCCAATTTCAATGTCGCACTTTTTTCTCGTGTTAAAATACTTCCAAGATTTTTAAATTATTCCCCTTATGTGATTGGGGCATCATATAGTTTTCTTTTTTTATTAACTTCTTATTTTGATATAATTAAATTAACATTGACAAGATTTATTTATTCCAGAACGGCAATAAATTGGAGGAAAACATATATGAATATTGTTTCTTTTACTCATTCTCCAATGAGGGCTACAGCCTGATCGAGAGAAGAAAAACAAATTCCAAATTCCTGTTTTATTTTGGAATTAATTTGTTACTCTTGGCTCCTGTGGGATTTTAGAAAATGCATCCAATAGAATGGGATCTTTGAATTGAATATCTGATTTCATTATTTTTTAAAGGATAATTCATTCGAAATAATTGATGTAGTGTTTTCCATTCTCTTTATTTTTGTAACATTTTCTTTATTATTTATTTATTTTGGTGCTGAAGTTTTTCTTCATTTTCTTTATGTTCAACTTTTCTTTATTTTCTTCACAAATATTTACTTGCAATAACAATTGCAATCTTCACCGATTTGTTTAATTTCTTTTTCAAGGTCAAAATATTTCGTTATTTTAATTGTTCCTATCAATGAGTTTCGTCTTCGTCCTCTAAAGGAAGCTTAATATTAACATTTTTCCAATGACGCAAATAAAACCTATACGACTTTCAATTAAAATTCTAAATGAATTTATATAGCAAATGTTATATTGAGTATACCAACCTGCGCACTCCAGAAAAGTTAATAAACAAAATGTGCCCTCCGGCAGAGATAGAATTAACTTTTTAACAATACAAAGATATTTTGGCGGCTACTCCAATAATATTTGAAGTAATAAAATTAACGATTAAAAACTTATCCATTAATTCATTATAAATAGAGAAAGTTTAAAACGTTTTTTTTTTAGATTTATATATTCTATCATTTGTGTTGGAATATTTTTACAAATATTACGAAGCTATTTGACTAATAATAATTTACAATATTTAAATTTATGTGATGAATTTTTATAAAATCGGATATCGGAAAAGGCGGAGTTGCAGTTTCCTATCTAATCTTAGATTATCACGTACGTGAAATAAATTCCCATAAAGTATTCGTTTGCAGCAAACGAATGCATCCATCAATGTCAAACGTGCCATTCGCCATAATATCATATTCATCCTTGACCGCCTAAGTTATCCCACGAGGCTTTGTTCGATGATGCTTTGCAGACGAATTGGAGGAAATGAATCTTAGAAACAAGGAAATTACCTAATTAGGCAAGAAGGTAAATTTCCTTAATGTTGAGGAAAATATTTTTTTTCTTTTTTTTTTTTATTATTATTATTTCCGGAGGGATACAAATATGTTTTTTCTTTCTATCGTTCCATAGTTTCTGTCAGAATGGAGTTAAAAGCTGTAAAAGAAACAAAATTTATATAAATTTTAAAAATGTAGATGCATTATTTTATAAATGTCTCAGTGCAATTAAAGATATAAAAATGTTCCTAATTTAATCATACTTCGAATTTGGGTGGATTTTTTTGGACATGCAAAAGTCATTTACGGCTGAGAAACTTACTATTTTCTCTAAGTGTGCTTATATTGAAGAAAAGGATGAGTGTGTCATTTGCAGAAAAATGCTTTCTGTTTACGCTTTTTGAAAAGGGCAAATAAATGTGAAAAATAATTTAATATCCTACATCGTTAACTAGTTGTGCATATTTAGTTTCGAATTCTTTATCGAAGCGGATATTTGCATTTACAAGAATTATACATTTTAATACTTACAGATAAGGCATTGACTTGTGAAAGGAAGGATTCAGATAAACTGATACTACTGAATTTAACAAAGGAAACCCATTAATTCACTTTTTCTTTACTCAGTAAAATAAAATTTATCAAGGATTCGCATTTGGAAATATTTTCAAAAGATCACATGTTATCAGTTATGAATCCTTTGACTTAACATTTCATTCGAAACGTTTCTTTAAATTCTTGTCTCAGAGCTATTTGTTTTGTCGGCAGAAGAAAAATTATAGCAGGTGAAAATTGAATTCATTTTTATTTGCTGTCACGGTAAATCTCTCTAGCAGCGGTATTATTAATTTATTCATTTGTAAGGTGAAAAATTCACTTTACCATGACAGATGGAATAAAATTATACGAATCCTTCATTCATAAGGGAACTGCAAAGAATATATTACCATTTCTATTTTCTTTGAATAATTGAATGTATTTGAATGGAATGGTTTTATATTGTGCTTCGATTTATTCCAGAAAATCGAACGGACGAATTATAAAAAAAAAAGAAATAAATGATATACCCGATTCTTGTACACATACCTGCACACATTTTTATATATTCTCTCTCTTTTACATTATACAAAAATAGGCCGAATGTTTTCCAATGGCTTTCGGCTATACTTTTAGCCATTATCAAGGGTGAATCTTATTTTACTTTTAACTGAATATAAGGATAGTTTTATTCATGTATCTAGATATGTATCATCCAGATATATCAAAAAGTATAAAAATAATATAAGCATTATTAATAAAAAAATGTTTCAACACTCAGTAATATCAACACAGAATACGGCCGCAACGTGCTGACCGTTTTTGGAAATTAAAACATTTTTATAATTCTAGATACGTACATAAAACAATCCATATATTACGTTAAAAGTGAAATAAAATCATTTCTGGATCCTGGCTAAATGTATAGCTGGAATTTCACGGAAAATATCCGTACAATTTTTATGAATTTTTTGCTCTGAAAAGAAAAATATTATACCAACCCATGAGAAATTTTATAAAAAAAAATCAATCACTGCTCATTGTCAGTCGTTTTAAACAAAACTTTCAGAAAAGGATTGCTACCCAAATATACACTATTATTACATAAATTATGTCTGCTTATTTTTAAGATAACCCGTTTATATTCACCGATATTTTTCTGTGTATTATTATTAAATGATGAAAGAAATTAACTGTAACAGTAAAATTAACATTCATTTCCCAAATTCTTTCTGTCTCTTTCTAAGATCATCGGGGGTGCAAGTAGTAAAAGCAAAAGTATGTGTAGCTAACCATTGCATTACCGTGAATATGAACGGATTATGCTAAAAATAAACAGGTATAATGTTAGCAGTTTATTTAATCAAAACAGACTAAAGAAGAAATACACAAATATCAATTGAATATAGAATATATGTATTAGAGAAATAAATAATTTTCCTTTTCAACATGCTCTGTCTCACTTCAATAGCATTTCTTCAATCGTTTTATAGTAGATACACGTATATAGGTAGACGCTCCATTTTAGTTGAATTCCAAACAGTATTCACCTGGCCTTTCTTTCTCGCGCGCTCTCTTTTTACACATACACACACTCGAAGTGCGTTCAATATCGAATATAGTGTATGTATGTAGAGTCTAGTCTGAAGATCGTTTGAAACGTAAAAGTCTCAGTAAGACTGCAATATGGATTTCTCACTTAGATAAGGAGCACTCAGCCCACGGAAATATATCACATTGGAAATTATATGTAAGTGGGTGTATTTTCCTACATATATTAATACTTGTCGAGATAAACTCAATTTTGTCGGAAAGTGTTTTAATTTTTAACTATTCTTCAATTATTGTTTCTTGTTTACTCGTTCCAAATCCATCGATGAACTAATATTATACGAAACCCTGCGAAAATTAAATATATTTCAATACCTGACCTTATATAAAATGCATACAACTGGCTTTGATATATGTTTTGTGCCCATTGATGCTTTATCAAGGTCACTTTCTAATTGATGTACAGAAACGGAAATTTATACTTTGACCATTTTTTTCCATATGTTGTCCAATGTACAGATTTATTCCATCAATGGAATCATTTAAAAACACATTTTTTTTTAGGTCTATCATTAAAATGTTCACTTTATTCAGTGCCATCACTCTGGAAATGACTGACATTTAAATATAAATTTATTGAGGTCGATGATGGAAACTTTTGTGCCATATCGGCAGATACGGAATATTTCTCCTGAAACAAATAAATCTTTTTTTAACAAACTTTAAGTAGGAGATTATCTAATAGATGATGACAGAAGAACAGAGTTGGGCCTCGTCTACCTAGATTTGTGTTGCTATATGAGTGAAGGGATCCCAACAATAACAAATCTTATAAATAAAACACATAAGGGTTATCCTCTGAAGGAAAAAGTTTAAACGAATGGCAGTTGAAATAACATTTATATATCCTTTTCAGTAATATACAATAACAATAAACTGTTCAATTATTCTTTCTGTGAAATTTATTTTATCAAGTAATTAAGTGTTCTTACTGCATTGTGACACTTAATTTATGAGCGTCAGCTTAATGTGTGCTTCAGTGAGAAGACAATGCCTTAGTCGGCGGCTGATCACACATCTCCGCCATTTTATGCCCGTGTTTGGGCGCGTCATTACGTTCGTGTAGGTCAAGCAATCCTTCGATTTTTTAACCTCGAGAAGCAGTATGCTTCTACTTTTATATCCATAAGGTAGAGCCAACTTTAATTTCACATAAAGGTGTGATTATTTTTTATTGTAAGGTTTTCATTAATGAGAAAATATATTCATAAAGGCTCTTGAAATTAATTGTCACGAATATGCGGGAGTGGTGAAGGAATGGTAATGTTTCTTTTTTGTTAAATGTTACAAACATAGGACGTGGTAATTCTACGACTATGACTGCAAGTATTTTGACAGTATTTAACCTTGTAATGATTGTTTGAAATTATTCTGAAGGAATTTTATTGGTTGAAAAATGGAAAGTATTTTTAAAGCAGTTATTTAATTTAAGTTATTTAATTAACGTTCTACAGCTTTCTCTTTTGATTTTAAATAATCCACGTTTTAATAAAAGTAATTCTTTTAGGAAATGGCATGTGTTCTAGGTTCTGATATGTAAATTTACTGTGGGAATCTCCCAAATTTGTCTAATTTGATAAAATTTCGACTTGCTTAATTTAAACTGGATTGTAAGACTTATTACAATACAAGAATAGTGTATTGAATGTAGTTATTTGAAAATATTCCTTTTCTGTTATTCTCTATTTTTATTTCGATTCCTAGATTTCAAACGTAAATATATTATGAAATATAAGGATACATATATTTACATGTAAATCTATCTCTACACATTCAGGGAAAATGGGTGAGATCATATATGTTTAATAAATTTATTAAGGGTTTGGAAGGTAACCGTACTCGATAAAATCCTTAAACAGATTTCAACTTTACGCCTAAGTATTTTGTTGAAGCCGTCATATAGCAAATGCTAACATGATATAACATTTCCTGATTCATGATATTGAAATAATATATTGAAAGAAGTTTTTAAAATTGTGTTGAATCTAAACCTGTTAAATTATGAATTAAAGAATCTCATAAAGATCTAACTTTGTATATAATTTATGATAAAAGTAATATTATAAAATTGATGTTGTTGGTGTTTGTTTTTTCTAGTCTATTCGAAATCGTTGTAGCGCCAAGATATGGCGATCTTTTAGAACGTCTACAAAAGCACAAAAGTTACACGGATATTTTAGCTAGCAAAAACAAGTATTTTATTTAACGTAAAAGAACTATCGAAAAAGGCCATTCTTGATTATTTAAGGCATGTAAATTTTTTTTCAGAAAGATCTTTAGTAATACTTATCTTGTCTCTATCATGACTTTTCAGAAAATTGTATGCGCTCATCACTGGAAATTTTTACATTTTGAATCTGCTGAACAGTCGAGGTTATTTCTTTGGAACTGAAAGAAGTGAAATGTTAATGAATATATAATTTTATTTCTTATTACATTAGATATTAATAGAAGACAAAATAGAAACTCAAAAGCAAGACTAAATCAACTTTTATTTACACTGCATAAACGACAATGTGACTCATCCGTTAAAGATGCGTGACCAATAAATCTTGAAAAAACGTTTTATTTTAAATTCTCTTTTAATTAGAAATTTCAAATCATTGTCACGATTTAGAATTGATGATTTTTACTTAAAATACCAGATATTCGATTCTAACTGAAACATGTAACTAACGATTTCAATATAATGAGATTGCTAAGGTTTATTAATATAGAATCAGTATGGTATTATCTATTATGTATAAAGAAACATTTAACCACAACAAAAATATAAACCGGGATTTTCTTTACTGAACCGAATCGGAGTGCCCTATATAATTTTTCAAATATTGTCATTTTCGACAAAATACATTTATTTGAATCTCATTTATCAACTGTTTATTATGTCACCTCATATATTTACAAATCTTTTTTAAATGTACATTTTACTTTCTGTTTTACATTTTTACGTTTCAGCACAAATCCCAAGACAATGCAAGCTCGTAGCATTAGAGAAAATATGGCAGTTTGAAATCTATATTGTTATGATTTTCACAGATGTGAAAAGCTTTTGTGGTACGTGTGGGAGTCTGTATAAATGTATAAATATTGTTGCGTATTTCTCCAGATACTGCATATATATATATATATATATATATATATATATATATATATATGTGTGTGTGTGTGTGTGTGTGTGTGTGTGTGTGTGTAGATTATTTTCATTAAGACAGGTTTCATTGAATAATTTAGACATATTCTGTCTACTTATTCTCCATAGAATCCTTTCATATTCACGGATAACCTTTTTGTTTGATTATTGAATGACGAGAGGAAAATGTCGTGTTGATTCATATTTTATTTTATTATCCGAGTACTTTTCACATGGGATAATGTGATCATCAGGGAATTTTTAATTAGGTGAGTGTCGTGGTGTTCATGGTGTAAAAGACAAACATTGTTGTGACCATCTGAAAATTAACGTTCTCATATGTGGAGTCAGGAACGCTGTATCATGCCGTGACTAACAATCCCAGTTTAAGGGGAGGTAACTAATTACGTACTGGAAATAATTTCCGACATGAGTAGTCGTAAAATAAAAGCAGAACTATTAGTACGGACACTAGCATTTAAAGACTATCTATTGTACACATTTTGAAAGGTTTGTGAAATATTAATAGTTAATTTTATTATGGTTTCTTGGCAATTTGTTATATATATAGCTTCGAGAATTTTTAGTTTGTGTTTATTCTTTTCCTGGAAAATTATAGAGGTATTTTCGACAAGAAGATTCCAGATTTGCCAATGTGGGATTGGTATACTGATGTAAATGTTTAGAAGTATTGGATGCGTTATTCAAATGAAAGTATAAGCAATACAAAAATAGAAAGGGGCGTAAGGCAAGGATGTGTCTTCTCACCGGACCTTTTCAACCTATACAGCGAGGCAATACTGAAGGAACTGAAATCCTACAAGGATTTAGCATTGGCTGCCACAATCTTAACAACATAAGATACGCAGAAGATGTAGTACAGATAGGAGACGCGGAAAATAAATTACAAAACCTCCTACAGGAAATAGCAAACGAGAACGAGTAGAATGAACAAGTAGAAACTACTAGAGGAAAGGATGATCCTGAAATGCGATTTGAAGGACGGGGACACTAAAATCAAATAGGTGTAGACGTTTAAATATCTGGGAACAGTTTTAACGGAGGATGCTAAGTGCGACGCTGAGATCCGAAGTATTGGGATAGACAAGGCGCATTCCAAAAGCTAGGCAGGGTATTGCGAAACAGAAGGATTTCTTCAAAGATGAAGAAGAAGCTCGAAGCAACGGAGGTATGTTTCTACAGAAGGCTTCTAAGGATATCATTGACCGAGTGTGTGAGCAAAAATGAGGTTTTGGAGAGAATGTAAACCAGGAGGAAGCTTATATTTATCAGGCAGAGGCAATTGAAATTTCTGCGACACTGATATTCACAGGTCAATTAGAGGAGAAGCGAGACAAGGGAAAACAACGCATGACATACCTAGCGTGCTTTAAAAAGAGGTTGACAGAACGTGATCTGTCGGAGGTGGCAGAGAGACGAAGAGATACAAGGGTTAGGGGAAAATGAAGAGCCATGTTCGCCTACACCCTGAAGTGACATGTCACATAAAAAGAAAAGAAAAAATGACAAAGTGCAAAATTTGATTTTAGAATAACGCATTTTCCTTTTTTTTTCATGAGAATAGTTGATTTAGAGCGGCAAAATCCTTAATGACAAAACTTGTCACAAGACTTTTTTTTTTCATATCGTCGTATATCCAAAATATAAGGCACTTTAATATTAAGCTCTATATTATTCTGAGCTTAATAAGATGTGTATAATTGTCCATCATTAAGACTTGTATTATACATCTTAGTCTAAAGTACTTAACTACTTCCGATGTAAAATGAATCCTATTTGCGGAATTATAAAACTGTGTGTGCGCGTGTGCGTTTATTTGTGTGTGCCTATAATAAATGCGTTTATACACCCTACATTATTGAATAATATAATAAAGGTGTGTATATATATGTATATAATTTATTCGAAAATTGTAATAAAATATGTCATAAAATCACTACAAATACAGCCATGTTTTTTTTTTCAATCTAATATTCTATTTCTACATTCAATACCATCATAAGACACCACATGTGTTGTAACAAAATTGCTATTTTTGTAGTGATTGTATGTCATATTTATGTTATAATTTTCGAATGAATTACATTTGCTCTACTCAGTCTTGTAGACTCTTTTAAGAATAGTATTTTTATTATTCGAATTTATTCCCTATACACTAAATGTCTACTAGTAAGTCTAATATATATATATATATATATATATATATATATATATATATATATATATATATATATATATATATATATATATATATATATATATATATAATTGTTTATATATTAAAATGCGCGGCACTTATTAGAAAGCGCTCAATATCAGAGATAGAGCTAACATATTTGGTTGGATATATGTGAGTTTGTGACCCTGGGTTTTATCTTTTGCGATCGTCAGACAAATATATATATATATATATATATATATATATATATATATATATATATATATATATATATATATATATGTATGTGTGTGTGTGTGTGTGTGTATGTATATATATATACATATATATGTATATGTATATATATATATATATATATATATATATATATATATATATATATATAAAGAGAGAGAGAGACATAGCTATAGATTAGATATTACAAATATAAGCATATAAACAGGCACACATTTATTATCCCATTTCTTTACATATAATTTATAGATATATAGAAGATATCGTGAATATTATTTTCATGACTGTATATTATTAAATTGATGAAAAAAATTAATGATTTCATTATAATATATAATTGCTGTGTATTGAAAATAATTTATCGATATTAATATTCTATCAAACGATGTTTGCTAGCTTCCTATCGACTTCAATTCTCTATTATAACCTATGATATTTTCTTTTCGGATCCATGTATTTCTGTTCCTCGATAATTTTTGCGATATACTGAATATTGCCAGATAAGGAGTGTTGCAAGGAACAATGCAGTTGACAGTCTGCCCATGACAGAGTTACAGAAATCATCATTGGTTGAAGGGTTTCCTATCCCAACTTGTTTTCCCCATTGCATTTCAAAATGGAGGATAGGCATTCTATTCATAAATATTAACAGTATTCTTTCTTGTCCTAGAAAAGATATATTCCCTTCTTTCTTTCATACAATCTGTCCAGTTCACCCATAATTTCTCTGTGTTAGCTATTTCTTCAGATTTCTTGTACCTTGTGTTCTTCGTCATTTAATTCAAAATCATTTGAAATCGCGGAAGCCATCCGTTATACATGTTCTTTCATAAGACATCATTAATTGACGATATATTTTCAAACATGCACTCTGTTTTCTGGCATGAAATAATAGTATATTTTGTCGAATGCGTGTTTTATATTCGGTAATGATATAATTAAATTATTATCTCCGCTATTTAAAGAAAATTATATTAAATAGTGTATCGGTATGCACTATATAAATTTAATTAATAAAACTTGTATCAACCTAATAAAAACAGAAAACGACGATTAAAATTTTCTATTACAGGAAAATGGTTAATGCGGCCAGATTGTGTCTTGTTTGAAACCGTACTTGAGAATCTAATTACTTTTTGCATAAATATATTTAATTGTATTTTTTTTCAGTGGTAGCCTTTTGCTCCTGCATAAATTTTGTCCTTCGGAATATGATTCGTAAGCATGAAAAATGATGATAGTTGTCAGTTAGTAAGCAGAAATTTTCCAAGCACGTCAAATATGTTTACGCATCAAACTCATTTTATATTAATAATTGATGTCATCGGGGCCAAGCGATGTGATAATGTCATGCTTTCATGCATAAACAACATTACAATTTGATAATAAACAATCTCGTAAGGATATTCGCATTGCGAGAGTTCCAATAATTCCAGTTATATATTTGTGCGGATGTGCCTCTACAAAAAATACTTATATATACATATATTGATTAAAATTTCCGTGATTAATTAAAGTTTTATCATTATATATATACTTTTGACATAAAAGCCTGACGTTAAATCATAAATTTCAAAGAGGAATATCAAAATGAAGCAAGAGGAGATGCGACTATAGTATACTTACTATGTGTCATAGAATAATTTGCGATTGATATAATTATTAAGCAGTGAATTAAATAAACAGCAGCGGCGAATTATCGTAAAATCTCAAAAATTCAATCTTCATAAAGCTACCAAAGAAATCACTTTCATCGAAAAAATCTAGTATAGCACGTTGACAAAAATCAGTAAGATGAAACGGAGGATAAGCCTAATCTTTCGGATTCTTATGTAGAGTGTTCTTGGCAGAATTATGACGTAAATATAGAAATTAAAAAAGGGTTTCATTTTCTAATATACTTGAACAAAAATTATGATGTTTATTATAAAAGTAAGAATAAGGGAATGCAGAAATACAATCAAGTTTTTCATAAGTAAAATACAACTTTAAATCGTCCTTCAAATATTAGAAAAGCTTGATTTACGCGGGAAAAAACATTTAAGGAAATTTTAATCTCTAATGGAAAACGACAGCATCTACACCAAGAGTAAGAGTTTAGCGAATGCAGAAATATAGCAATAAGACAAAATGGATATATTTTTTTCAGATGATATATTTAACCTATACAAATCCATAGATTATATATATATATATATATATATATATATATATATATATATATATATATATATAATCCATCTGTTGAAATTCGTGAAGGTTGATTAATATCAAATATTTATATATTTTGCTAAGTTAAAATGTGAATATGTATCATGAGAAGTATTCTTCATACATTTTTGTGTAACTTTATTTAATAAAATCAATCTCCAAAAAATATTTTTATATATACGGAATGAACTATTTAACTTGACCACTATTATGTCAATTTAAGGATGGCACTCACGATTTAGTTTCACGTTTATAGTTTAATGGGTGTTATAATTGGCTTTACTTAAATTTGAAAAGAATCAGAGAATAAAAGATAAAAAGTATTCATGAGTAATTGATACACATATATGCTTTTGGTATTAAAGGAAAGAAACCTTTGCCTAGAAACTTGGTATATATATTTTAAAGCGAAATACAAGTTAACCGTATCAGAAATTAATAATTTCATATTTATAGACATCAAATCAAAATTAGCATTATAATACATGAAGGCTACAAGAAAAGATAATTATTATTTTGTAATTATTCGTTATAGAAAAATAAATATGAAAATCCGAGTTGCATGACGACAAATATGTTTTCAGCTTTTCTTTTAGTTAAAAATATAAAGGTGTAGAAGAAAATATCAGTGTTTTATAAAGCAGCAAGTTAAGTTTTTACAGGAACCTAAAAATTCCACTAAGTTAAAATTTCTGAGTTGATACAAAATTTCTAATAATATACAAGGTAAAGTTTAATTAGAGATTATTTATTTTTCTCGAGTATCCTGTAATGCATGCATATTGAACAAAGATTTGATAAAAATAATAATAGATCATTGGATTATTAAACACTTCGCTTTAGTACATAAAAATTTAAATCCATTTGTAAAAACAAAATAATGATGAATAAGTAGTGTATATATATATATATATATATATATATATATATATATATATATATATATATTTGTTTTCAGGCACTTTCCAAAGGTGCCAATACACACACACACATATATATATATATATATATATATATATATATATATATATATATATATATATATATAGATATAGATATAGATATAGATATTACGTACATTAATATAAAGTTATTAAATAATACAAACTAAATACTCAATGTCGGCATATGAGTTTTTTTTTATTTTTATTTTTTATTACTGCATGGCAGTACAGCCACTAAGACACAAGTGGTTACTCTTTGTGAAAGAAAAAACGGAAACATGTTTTGAGGGGTGATAACAATAGAATAGTAATCATGAAGACAGTAGATTAGCGTTGACAGAGCGTTTCAACTTTTGATTGCTCAAACCTGATTGGAAAACCAGCAGCCGGATGAGAAATCCATAAGCTTAAGGGCGTGAAAAGAAGCTGCTTTTATAGAATATACGGCTACATAGAGCCAATAAATCTGTAAACCTATGAGGCTTTATTGTTCATGTAGTAATGCACTTAGATCTCCTATTAGCAATTACTATGAAAGTTGCCTTATAGAAATGGCATAGGGAAGCAATTTTACACATGTAGGACAGTAACTGAATTCGAGACGTCAGTTCAGGACCAGTAATATTGCTATTTCTTTGTCTTTTATAAAGGTTCTCTAAATATATAGCAGTGAAGCAACTTTCTTAAGAGCAGACCTAGCAATAGATTCAATATACGATTTCCACTTAATGTCATCCGCGAATATTAGCCTGTGAAAGCCCAATGTGTCACTCTCCCATGCTGACAAAAAGCGGATAGGAGTCTCTCAGATGACTAAAAGAGAGAGGTTTTGTTTTAGTTTTTGCTTAAAATGAACATGCCATCATTTATTCCAGTTAACAGCAGACTGTAAAACAATTTTTGAGATCAGCCGCCAATTTTATTTCCTTGCTTTGGGTTAAATGTTTAAAACAAATTACCGTCAGTAAACATGTCAAAGACAAATGTATGGAAAATATCTCTCAAACCAATTAATGTTACACTTTCAAGCATATATTCTAATTTTGTTAGTGTTCACGGGAACTTTACGACATCTTTCTCAACACCATTATAAATATACTAACAGACTGAATAAGAGTCTGTACAACAACTATCTGACCGGAGATTACAATACCAAACTTCCACATTGCAGTGACGATGGTCAACGGATATTTTGACTCATAACAATCACAGAAAATCTATGCTGAAACCTTTATTTTTCGCCAATTACTAAGCTCTATAAAATTGAGTGTACACAATATCGTACAGTGACAAGCATTGAGTTTCACCGCTGTTGAAATATGTTAAGATATGATGCTATTTTTGTATACATTCCGTGACAGCGACCATTGTTAGTAGTCAGTTTTAAGATTAATGCATGAAATGCGGTAACCTTGAAGTACTGCTAAAATATTCGGGAAATCACTATCCGCAGCAGAATGGAAAGCACTAATGCAAACCCACATTAAACCCACATTAACAGCGTTAATACAAAGAACACACTGTGTTGTCTTTTATTCTGACTTGGAAACGTCAACATAATATTGGAAGTCAAAAAGCGTTATATTAAAAAAAGCATTACCAATTAGATTAATTTATCCATATACACGCATACACTCATATATACGCTAATTCTGTGGCTCATTCGAATTTCATTCTCTTGGCAAAATGAATCATTCTTAGTAGATAATGCAAGAATCCTCTAAATTTTATAGCTAAACGATTGGTAAAAGAGAAAGCGAGACGATAACTGCTTGACTGTCGAGATGGACATTCAATAGCAATGCGAAATCTGTGTAATTTATTAAATTTTGATTGCAATCAAGGAGGAAGCGTTTCTTTCGGAGAATTTCACTTCAAACTAAATTTCGATCTCACCTAAAAGATCCTTAATTTCTGCAGCTGCAAATGCAGCTATGATATTTTCAGAAAGCCTTTCTTTTTGTTTCTGTTGTTGTTTTCAATTAATAAACGACATCATCCTCCGAATTTCTATTAACCCTTGCAGGAAGTGCATCGAAACTTAAAAAAGGAAAACATTAACGATTTCTATGAAAAAAAAATATTATCGCAAAAAATCATCTCGAAAAAATACGGAACTGATGAGTATGGGAACGAAGGAAAGAAACATGAGAGGTGGAAGAACTTAATGAAAAAAGTTAGGAGAATTAACTAAAAAAAAATAAAGCAAAATACTATTCAAGGAAACATTTTAACATTTTTTTCACTGAAAAAATAGATTGCCCGTCTGAATTGCTCAGATATAGAAGAGAAGCGATAAGCAGAAAATTGACGGAGGAACCGCATAGAAAAATGTAATTATGAAGTATTTACAAAGAAAATTTAAAAGTTGTGCGAAGAGTTATGTTGAAAATTAAGAATGAAAGAATAGGATGAAATCCATCATCAGAGGCAAGAGATAAGAAGATGTAATATGGAGGCAAAGTGAAAAAAGAGGGATCGAAATGAATAGAAAAATTATAAAAAAAATCATACTCTGAAATTGGCTACAGATTAAGAGAAAACATTAGAAATATTAATGAGATGGAGAAAAATACGAATATGGAATTAATCAAAATATTGAATGAGAGGTAAAAATAATATAAAACACTGCGTTACAACGAAGCTACAGCGTGTAGACAAAGAGTTAAAATAATGCAATAAAAGTAAGATTTAAGAGGAATACAAGGAGATTGGAACGGAGGACAGAAACAATGAAGGCGGAAATCGAAATCCGAAATCGATTTAATCACAATGAATATTATTTGAAGTAAATGTTATGTAAGTGAAAGCAGCTAAATAGTAAGAAATACTTGTGACATTACATTGAGTGTGAAACGGAAATACAAACGTACATAAAAAAATAATTAATCAGTAATACTTGATTTTAGCAGCATCTATGCAAATAACCTTTAAAAAGTATTCTTCATTCTAAGCTGAGATGAGTTCATCGCACGAGGCTTGTATGTTTTTCTGTGCATAGCTATAAAGGAGTGGTCATAATTGTGGCAAAAATTGATAGAATAAGGATGGTGTTCAGAAGGGTTTTTTGGGCCGATCCTCTTCCGAAATAATCAAAAGTCAGAAATTGTTATAACATTTTTGGTAATTTCGAGAATAGATGTCCCCTGAATAATTAGAAAGCCGACATTATATAACCCACCTTTAATATAAATTTGACCCCTCCAATGGTTTAGGCTAACATATTTCCCTACAGGTTAATAGTTATCGATTTTCACTTACAAATTATATGCATAAAGTTTGAAATTAGTAACCTATAAATAACGCAGGATCTTTTAAAAACAGGATTTAATACAGGTTTAATACTCTTGTAAGAAACACTGAATACTACATTATTGAATCTGTCCATAAGAGAATAAATTTTGTTTATTATTATTATTATTATTATTATTATTATTATTATTATTATTATTATTAGTAGTAGTAGTAGTAGTAGTAGTAGTAGTAGTATATGTCCTTTGATTTCTGGTGTGTACTCATTTCTTTCCGGTCCCGCTCAGACACCTAATGTTAGAAAAGGCATCATGGTATTGTCTACTGAGTAATTAAAATATTGTTGTTGTTGGTGTTTGCATTATTATTATTATTATTATTATTATTATTATTATTATTATTATTATTATTATTATTATTATTATTATTTAAATAAAACATTTCCAGGAATCTGATTGGATGGGAAAAAATAATTTCATAAAATATCTTTTTTGGTATCCAAGAGTACATTTCTGCTATCTTTTATTTTCCCCGTAAAATTATTATAGATACATTTGTATCTCTAACACAGTTCATTATTATCATTTCAGCTTGCGAACGATTAGATTATTTTTTAATATTATTCTACTGAAATGTGTAGGGAAATATTGTTATGCGAATTTCTTTTTTTTATTATTCGAAAAATGTTTATTTTGCAAACGTTGATACTGAGAATAATAAGTGAGATGGAGAGATCTTATTCCACAATGGCCTTTAAATATTAACTCCAAATAAAGGATTATCCTTAATACCTATACCATCATCTTTATTTGGATAAAATTGTAACAGATATCTAAGTAGTGGTTTATTTATCTTATTAACAAAATCATATCCCTTACATATTCATTCCTTTTACGGCCCAGTTTGAACATTTTCTACTATAGTTTTCAGAAACAAGACATGAACTCATTGCATATTTAACTATAATTTATAAAGTGAATCATAAATCCAGGAATAATATGCTGTTTGCAAAGAAAATAACTATTTTTTTTGTTTTTTTTTTAACTCAAAAATGTTAAATCGAATATAGAATCGGTAATTTTATATTGAAACACCTAATATATCATTTTATTTTAGAATTAATACACCAGGAGAAAATTGGATTTTGTTTCGACCTGTCAAAATTATGCAGAGATCATTTATAAAAATATTCATTTCAATTAGGAAAGCTTAATTTCATTTTAATTTGTAAACAGTTTTATACATCACGTGTTTTTTTATACTCAATATAAGATTTGTTATTTACAAATTCTAAACAAGTGCAAGGTTTTATTGAGATTAAGAATCAAGTTGTATTAATGAACTAACAGCATGACCCGGTATTGCCCGGGCTTGATTCAAAAATCGTACGACTCATACAGCAATCGCTATCACTTGTCTTAAAAGATTTTCCCCATCCTTGCATTTAAAGGAGTGCCCTTTGCCGTGCTGATGTTGCTACATGCCTTACTTCTTGCCTACCTAACAATGCGAATTATTTCTAAACTCTATACTAAACATTATATCTGTTACGAAAAAAGTACTAAACAAAATGAACACACAATGATCAGCTTTAAAAAAGGACTCGTAACTGGAGAAACCGAAAGGAAAAAGAATGTTAACAACAAATACTTTTTCACACCCAACCCACTTCTGCGGAATCAGAATCAACTTTGAGTTTAAGCAAGCGAATGAGCCAAATGGAGTAAAGTGCCATGCAGATTTAATTTTTTCCCAATTGTGACGAATGCAGCTATCGAATTTTTTGGCATGCTAGCACGCTAGTTAACATTCGTGTCAGTCAGCTGTTGGCTCTCACGCTGGCCAATAGAATCTTCCTGCCTATTCGTGGCAGCCAGCTATAGGCTCTCTCTCTCTGGCCAGTACAAAATGGCTGCAAATTACATGAAAACTGCCGTAGAAGCATGAAAAAATGGATTATTTCCACTATCGATGGAAGTTGTGAAATGCAAAGTCGATCTTGGCCCTTCCGCTTACTTGGAGCATGTGCATCTAAATTTTGGTGAAAATCCGTCTAAAATTGCAGCCGTGCATACGTTACACACACACACACACACACACACACACACACACACACACACACATATCCTACATTTTATAGAGAGAGATATAAATATTTGGGTCTAAAATGAAACGAAATGGTCTCATTGATATTAGAGTTAAGAATATTACATTAAAATGCATGGCGTCTTTGTATCTTAAACAATATATGTGTGTTTATATATGTATATATATATATATATATATATATATATATATATATATATATATATATATATATATATATATATAAATATGGGGGTTATATCTGTGTGAGTATATATATATATATATATATATATATATATATATATATATATATATGCGTGTGTGTGCGCTTGCTTGCGTGCGGATGAGTGTGACGGAGAGAAGACCCTTCCATATCGGAGATATTGTTTATACGTATATACAATCTAGTTTGAATATCGTTTGAATACTGAGAAGGGCAGCATGCTGACCCATGGGTCGTATATTGAGCACTCGGCCCTCGGAAATAGGGCATATTAAAATTATGTGTAATTGCGTGCATGTACACACAGAAATGCATAGTTGTTGCTAAATGAAGATCGACACAATTGCATTGGAAATGTTTTATTTCTACGTATTCAATAATTATTGTTCATGTTTTCCTAACCAATACATGTTAAACAACTCGCAGTTGGATAAATTAAAGAATTGATTTGGATGAAAGAAACCTATTTTTATTTACTGTAGCCAGTTATTTTGCGTGTTGATTTCTGGTAATGCAACTGTTTATTTTTTTTCTTAAGAAAAATATGTTTCTCTTACTCAATAGGAAATATCAAACATGTTAAATTATTAGGTTGGTGCAAAAATAATTGATGTATTTTTAACGTCAAAAAACGATATTATTTTTGCACCAACCTAATACTATGTTTCATAAAGGCAAATATTAAAACTTTCTAATTTTATACATTAGGTTATAGACATCGATTTAGTTGCAACCGTGAAAATACTTTTTTTTCCTAACGCATGAAATAAATATTTAAAAATGCATGAAATTATTCTTGTCGGAATAGCATTTCCTTTGTCACCCTCATTGTGAAGAAAACTGATCACATAACACACGTCCGACAATTACTATCCTATCACATGTCTGCTCGTAAATGTAAAACCAAATATATGTTTGTACATCTCTACGAACAGTAATGTATATATTAATTGTATTTTTTTTAAACTTGCAGCGTGATATATAGGTAAAAATAGTTTTATAGCTGCAAGTTTTCCCATGCCTAATATGTTTTATGTAAAATGCATTAAGTTTCTTCCTGAGCGAGGAAAACTTCCAATTCGTATGATACTTTATGAGAAATATATTCATTTTTTTTCGGTGAAAGTGTCAGATTTACTTTGTTTCGAAAGCCATTCGATGGAGTGGCTATTAAAATAACTTCACTCGTCTTTAAAACATATCTTAATCTCTTCGGAAAATATCAGTAACGTCCTTGCCACTAAGAAAAAGTTCGTTAATATTTTTGGTTTATTTTATTCTATCTCAACGCACGAATTACGAATCAGAATACCACACACATCAATATCCTACTTTTTCTAAATCGACTCTCCTTCAACTCCTATATTTTTTTAACTGGAAGGAGATGGAGTCAGACTTCAGACATTAATGAAACAAATTAGCAGTTCTGTTCAGTATTGTTTTCATTTAAAGGATGGCTGTCTCAAATTCCATTTGTTCTTGAATGTTTTTCTTAAAAGTAGCAATATTAAAATATAGCAAAAACCAAGTGTGCAGTAGAATTTCCTGCAACTGAAAAGCATCTAGAAATAATTCTATTTAGACTTGTTCAGAATATGAAAGTACGCCTTATCTCTACATAGGATTCTACCTTGAAAAGATAAACTCTAAAAATATGTATATTGGAATGACATTCATCTGTTAGACAAAGGATCTGGAACTTTATAAGTTTAAGTTTATAGGAAAGTTGAGAAAACTTCAGAGAGGATAATGATGTTAGCATAAAGGTGTTGTTTTGTGTGTTACGGGTTCATTGCATTTCAAACAAGTGAACAGATGCAGAGTAAACAAAGGTAGACATAATTTTCTTGAAGAGAAAGTGACGATATTATCTTGTAGCAAGAATACAGAAATTTGTTTTAAAGGCAGCGCTATGTTTAGTTACACTTTTGATGATTTTGATGATTGTATCTACCTCTTGGCAAAGACAAAGAATCGGAATCTCAAAGACTGTATTGGGTCTTGGAACGCGTGGTGATGAAACGGATTTTCACTTTTACAGCTACACACATTCTTACGTACATACACACATACATGCATACATACATACTTTCATATATACATGAAATAGTCTGATGCGTCTGAATGTTGTCTTCAATGCTCATTTTTATAATTACATTCGATCCATCTCTCATATTGATCAATTTATCACATAAATATAGCATATCTTAAAATACCTGCTTTTCTTCATTAAAATTTCTTGTGTTCGAACAAGATCTTTCTTTTCTGGACAAAGGGTATGTAAGAACTGTCCAATTTTTTTATATTTCCGAGCGCTTTCGGCTATACCTTTAGGCATTATCAAGGATGATTCGATTTTTCAGCTTAATCCAGGATTAATAATCGAATCATTATAGCCGAAAGCGCTCGGAAATATAAAACATTTGGACAGTTCTTACACAACATTTGTCCAGAAAAGAACGACAGATTTTCAAACACAAGAAAAATTAAATAAAAAGATTAACCGTAGTACCTTGTCTGTCGTATTAATGATATATATATATATATATATATATATATATATATATATATATATATATATATATATATATATGTGTGTGTGTCTGTGTGTGTATCTGTGTGTGTGTGGATGTATGTACGTATGTATCTATGCATGTATGTAAGTATGTGTGTGAGTGTACAAGCAAAAGCACGAGTTCGTTATTTAGTGCATATTATCTCCGCATCCAATTAAATATATTAAAAATAATAATACTGTACAATATAATATATTCTATTATACAGTTATAATATCGTTATTCCGTTAGCTTATTAAATATTTTAACAGATCATAAAAGTTGTTGTCTTTCGGCTAAATGTTTTCATCACCTGATTAAGAATAAAAACCCTAATAATAATGATAAAGTGGCTATAGTTTATGCCTAAGATTAATTGATACTGGGAATATTAACAGAAATTTTGGAGATATGATATGACAGTTTTTGCACGATTAAGAAAACACAGAAAAATGAAACTACTCTCTTTTAATCATATGAGAGAACTGTTTTTAACTTCCACCAGTATGGCTGATGCTAACCGCCAAGAGATGGACTGCGTGCGCCTTCTCGAACTAATTTTTTCTACTGACATGAACTGCGAATAGTATATTGACTCAACTGACAGATCTTTAGCTAAGACAGTAGCTTCATTCTATCCTGCTAGGCTATTTTTCTCGCAAGATATCATCTTAGATATATATAAATCTAACTTTGGCTTTGCTTTGAATATTACTATCACATCAGTTCGGACCCTGCTATATATTAATATTTTGATAAACCCAAAGAAGAATATGCAATGTTATTGATCATGACCTGGCATCTCGGCATCGTTCTCTCTCTCACCATCGTAACATAGCTTCCTCGTGACTTTTCTACAAATACTTTTATGGTTGTTGTTCAAATGAATTTTCCTCTATGGTATTTGTTATTTATGTCCCTCATAGTCAAATTGTATATATGGTGACGAGAACTTCATAGATACACTGACGTATTTTGGTCGCTCTATTAAGAATTGTAAGTAAGTATGTCAGGTAAATTGTGGCATGGTAGGGTGTGTGTTTGTGGCTAACTAAGTTTAATTATAAGACAGATGAAGACCAGCCGTCCCCATCCAACATTCGGCCTTGTCTTCCATCTTTTGTACTTTACAAGAATAAATATTACCTTCCTGTATGATATATCGACGTTATGAATTTAACACCATACTAGACTGGCTGCAAGTTCTCACTATTTTGTACTTGAAATGACAAGTGAAACTGAAAGTTCTATACTTACAATTTCATTTACCGCACCTATCAATTTTAGAAATCACCTCTGGCTTCTTGCTTTCTAGTCAACTAAATGCAAATATCTATTGTTATCTTCTGTCTTCGTAATTGTTATTGTTTATTGATCGCCCTCCTTTATAAAAGATTTTTCTCATATTCTCTAACTCAGAGTAACCTCTTGCAAATGAGTGGCTTTATCGCCTTGCTTAGGGTTAAAGATGAAAGAAAAGAGAAGAATTAAAACATAACTTCTGATTTTTGATCTTTTAGTCAGAGTAATATGTCGTTACTGACCAAGAAATTTCAACACGCCTTAGTAAAGTATATGCATTTCTGTGAATTATTATTTCCCAATAACGTATTAAGGTCCATACAAAACTTAAAGAGAGTCGATTAGAACTCACCTCGCTAGCCAACAGATGTCAGTGAATATTGAAGAGAAGCAGACTGATATTACGATGGTATCCGAAATATTCGTGTTTACGACATTGTAAAAGAGGATGATGGGAAATGGATATAGTAAATGAATGGAAGTCTTAAATAGCATAAAATAAAAAAAATAGACTTGAATAAAATTTAAAAGAATCTGAATTAAAGCAAAGATAGAATTTTAAAACTGTTAAGTGCCATACTGCCCAAATGACATAATATTAATGATGTTCCAATATTCTAATCGAAATAGTCTGAACAATTTCCTTTTACTTTTTCTAATGTAGTGTTTAAGCCGTTCGTCTGTTATCAGTACATGCTAATGAGCTCCTGGGGATAAGGAAAATACTGACTGAAAATTATTGAAAATAAAATAAAGATTGTGGATATAAATTAAAAGAAATAAGCAATATGTTGAATAAAATGATAAGAAAATTAAAATAATTTTACAAAAATATGAAACGAGACAGTAATATGAAAATATTGTAATGACATTTTATGGAAAGAAAGTAAAACTAGAGATGTTGATGGATAAGGTAAGAGAAAATAGGTAAGTTAACATTTGAAGTTGTTTAGTGGAGATAAAATAGATAAGATGAACTAACGACAATAATAGGTAAAAAGTCAGATGCTTCATCCAGAAGAAGAAATAGGGAAAATCAGATGAATATGGCAACAACTAATTAAATCCAAACAGCATAGATATGCTTATTTTTACATCTAAATCAAAAAATTCCTTTAATAAAGCCGAGAATAAGCCGCGAAAATGCAGAGTATTTTCAGTTTCTTTATGCATAACATTCAGAATGTTGACGCCAAGGCATCTCAATTCTTCTACATTGTAGCTCTAAGCCATATTGGCTTTTTTACTATCCTTCCCACTTAGTGGTCTGTCATGCCCCCTCTCACATTCTGATTCTAAATATATTATTATTATTATTATTTTTATTTTCTTTGCTTTCTGGCGTTAGCACATTTCTTTCCGGGTCCCACCCAGGGACCTAAGGTTAGAAATGGCATCATGACACTTTTCACTGACAAAAAAAAAATAAAAATAAAAAATAAAATAAAATAATTACATAGATAGAGCCCTTCGTAAAGTGTGGGCTGTACTTGTCAGAACAATTTTTTGTATCTCCTTGAGGCATGGGCTTCCAGGAATCCCTGCAATTAGTCTACTGCAATCTTTTCCAACCAGTCCAAGGGCTCCAACTACAACAGGGATTGTTGATGTTCCCATATGCCACATTTTCGAGACCTCTATTTCAAGGTCCTTGTATTTTGACAGCTTTTTGAATATCTTCAAAGATACATTGCAGTCAGCAGGGGCTGCCATATCAATAAGGAGGCACCGTTTTTGTTTGCGGTCTTTAATAACAATATCTGGGCGGTTGGCCTTGATTGTTCTATCAGTGTGAATTGTGTAGTCCCATAGAATTGTAACAGGTCCTATCTCCGTAACTGGGTCTGGGTGGTGTTGGTACCAGTTTCTTTCAGTTTCCTTCCCGTAGAAGTTGCAGATTTTCCAGTGCAGATATTGGCCCACTCTGTCATGTCGGGTTTTATATTCAGTGGGTGCCAACATCGTGCAAACTGATACAAGATGATCAATCGTTTCTGGATATTTATCACAGAATCTGCATTTTGGGCTGACACAATATTTTAGTATATGTGCTTGATAATTCCTAGTTAGCAAGCATTGGTCCTGCGCAGCAAGGATAAAACCTTCAGTTTCCGCTTTCAACCCTGCACTGCGTAGCCACTGATGGGTACGGGTTTTGTCTACATCAGCTTGTTTGATACGGGCAGAGTATTGGCCATGAAGCGGTTTATCTTGCCATCGCTTCTGTATCTGGTCGGTTGCATTCGTCTTTGCTGTCTTTTTCAAGTATTTTGCAGTTTCAGCCGGTGTATTGTGCTGTAGTTGCATCTCTACGCCCATTTGAAGCTCCAGTTTGAATTTGTTGGCTTCTTTCATTACGGAGTAAAGACGCTTACTACTTTCATGTTCCTTGACGCATACCATCATCCAGTCTTCTGTAGTTTCCAAGTATCTTTGGAGGCCAATTGTTGTAGATTTGTAGGACAGTTCTAGTTGAACTAATCCTCTGCCTCCTTCGGATCTCGGCACATACAGACGATCAACATCAGCTTTGGGATGATGCATGCGATAGCAAGTGAGAAGCTTTCTCGTTTTCTCTTAATTTCAGCTATGGTCCAGTTAAGGACATTAAAGCTGTAATGCACCACTGGGACAGCCAATGTGTTTATAGCTGATATTCTATTTTTTGAGTTTAGTTCAGTATTTAGTATCAGACGTACACGCCTGTAGTACTCTTTTCTTATTTTTTCTTTCATTTGGGGGTGTTGTATGCCATCTCCTTCGCTAATTCCTAGGTACTTATAAACTTCTTCATGCTCCAATTCTCTAATCTTTGTGACAAAATCTAAATCTATTGAGGGTGTTTCTGTAATTCTACCTTTCTTGAATGTTACTTTTGCACATTTATCTAATCCGAAGTCCTTTCAACTCATTGTCGTCTTTGGCAAAGAGTTTGAGATCATCCATGTATAGTAGGTGATTGAAAATTTTCTTATTTATTTTGTAACCATAGCTACTGTTGTTCAGTTCATGTGTAAGAGGGGTTAAGGATAAACAAAACAGAAGGGGTGACAGAGAGTCTCCTTGAAAAATTCCACGTCGGATATTCAGACGGTTGGATATGGCAGTGCCCCCGGTGTGCCTAAGGTATAGTTTTGTGTTCCACATCCCCATGCTGTGCTTAATAAAGTTTAATACCACAGGGGAGACTTTGTACATTTCCAGAGCCTTAAGGATCCAAGAATGTGGAACACTATCAAAGGCTTTACGATAATCAATCCACGCTGCACTGAGATTTCTGCGTCGTCTCCTGCAATTTTCCAGGATCATTTTATTTATCAGAAGTTGATCTTTGCAGCCATATGAACCTCTACTGCATCCCTTCTGTTCCAGTGGGAGAATGCTGTTTGTTTCGAAGAAGGAGTAAGTACGGTTCGTCAGTACAGACGTGATCAACTTATACGTTGTGGAAAGACATGTTATCGGTCTATAATTTTTCGGGTCGTCTGTTTCAGTTGTTTTTGGTATGAGGTATGTAATACCTTCAGTAACCCATTCCGGGATTTTATTGGGATTATTTACAAGCGTTGATAATGTTTTTGCAAGTATGCCATGGGTAGATGAGAGATGATACAGCCAGAAATTGGGCAACTTGTCATTTCCTGGGGATTTCCATTTTTGGGATTTCGTTAGTGCTTGCCTAACATCATCTGTGGATATATTTACCCATTCTTGCAGAGGTGTATCCAGCTGTCGTTCTTCTTCACGCCGTATCCATTCTGCATTTGGCTTACATTCCTTTGGGTTGCTCCAAATATTTTCCCAAAATGTCTGTACATTATCAATCGATGGTGGCGTTTCGACATGTATAGGCGTTTTTCCAATTTCCCTGTAAAATTTCTTAAGATCTGTTCGGAATATTTTATTTTGGCGATAGAATCTACAACGTTTCTCGTATCGTCTTGTTCTCTGTGCTTTTAGCTGAAGTTTCTGTTTCAGCATTTCCTTGATCGATGGAATATCAATTAGGGATTTAATGCTATATTTCCGTTTGATCTTTTTGGATTTACGTGTGGAAATATTAGGGTTTCTGGTGAGCTCATCTAATATAGACAGCTCATATCTGATTTGTTTTATTTCTCGTATCAGTTTGGTTTTCCAAGCTGGTTCTCTGTGTCTGTTAATTTTATTTATTGTCTTGACACCAAGCTTCCGAGTCGCTGCTAGAGCTGTTGCGTATATGACGTTGTTAACTTCTGTTATGTTTCCCGGTGGTTTATCTGTTAACAGTGTTTCCAGGGCAGCATTGTATATTTTCACGATGTGCTTGTTGGGATTTGTCATATGGATTTTCGGGAGCTGGTCTCTGTCTGACAATTGTATGAAAGTTACTCTGCTGAGTACTTGGATGACGTCATTTTACGCTTCGGTGATTTCAGCTTCGTGGTTTTCAAGAAATTCTAAATTAATGTACCTGGAGTCATCTTCAGTGACAATTTCTGGAGAACTAGAGGTTGTGTCTAAGGTAGAACCTTCGGTTTCATTTCCTGGGAGATGTTTTCGTATTTCATTCGCTTTAGCGTCCACCTCATCCTCTGTCGCATTCTTTATTTCAACATTCGTCTCAACAGAGTTTGAGTGATAGGTCATAGTATTTTGTCTTATATCTAATTTTATCTTATCTACTTCTGTCTTTGAGAGTCTGTAGTTTCGCATGATATCTCTGCGGACATTGGCAAGCATGTTTGGATTGAGGTTAGGTCTTATATCATTTCCCACCATATTTCTCCATATTTGGTATGTTTGATTGGTGGTGTTCTTTGCTGGGTTTTCGAGTACAGTGAAAAAAGATGTCATAACATGTCGATACTCTTCGCGGCTCCATTTCGTTCGTTTCATTTTTACTAGTCGATTTGGCATTGAGACACTTGGTCCAAGGTTGGCGATAATCCGGGTTTGGTGACCTAGTGTCTCTTCGTGCGTGGAAGAGTTTGTTCCAGTGACAGACTTTTCGACCTCAGACTGGTTCCTCTCTGAGGGACGCGGCCCTTGTTGTCCCGGTTGACGGCCGATCCGGTATGAGATATTATTCGTATTCATTGAAATTGGTAGAGATGCGTTTTAACCTTGACCGCCAAGGGGTAATTTTGTTCAGATTACCAGCTTTAGGACGAGACTTGAAGAAGGTCCAAGCCCAGATTTGAGATAGCGGGTTTATTAATATATCGGAGTTAAAAGTTCATAACAGTGTATGGTATTCAGTTGGGTAGATAATACTAAGTTTTAACTTAGTATAAGTCCGAGAGACACCTCCAAGTGGGATAATTAGATTTCAGTATATAGACATAAATCAAAAAAAAAAATGGACACGGGTGTCCGGTAAGGTCTGGGGTGTGGATTAAAACTTGAAATACAAGTTAAAAAAAAAAAAAAATTATTAGAGGAGAGAAAAGGGAACTGAAAAGCAAGGAATTAACTTGAGACCTTAGGATTTACAATCATATCAAACTAAAGGAAAAGTACCATTCAAAGATGCTTCATTTACCATTTCTTACAACTTCGGAGCATGGCACAAGTGACCCTCCACAAACGTTCAACCCTCCGTCGCCAACGACAGATACTTATCAAGTTCTATGGGGTAGGCCGGATTTATACTACAGATTGGTAGGGGGGAATATCGAAGAATTCATTAAACAGAGGGGTAGGAGCAAGGGAATAAAAGTTATACTTTTCCGGTCATCTCTCAACCTACTTGCCGCTGAAAGATATGTTTTAGAATTTTCACACAAAGAGATGATAGACAAAGGGCAGAGCATTGTAGGAAAATTACACCTGTAGCCATGAAAAAAAAAAAAAAAAAAAAAAAAACAGAAAACACAGATATAATACAGTATGCTCCCTGTCAGTGTGGACATATCTACATGTACATTCAATATATATATATAAATGTATATATATATATATATATATATATATATATATATATATATAGAGAGAGAGAGAGAGAGAGAGATTAGCAAACATGTACATATACACGCACCGACAGAGATATGGGATGCCTAGGGTAAAAAAAAAAAAAAAATGGACACGGGTGTCCGCTTAAGGTCTGGGGTGTGGATTAAAACTTGAAATACAAGTTAAAAAAAAAATTATTAGAGGAGAGAAAAGGGAACTGAAAAGCAAGGAATTAACTTGAGACATTAGGATTTACAATCATATCAAACTAAAGGAAAAGTACCATTCAAAGATGCTTCATTTACCATTTCTTACAACTTCGGAGCATGGCACAAGTGACCCTCCACAAACGTTCAACCCTCCGTCGCCAACGACAGATACTTATCAAGTTCTATGGGGTAGGCCGGATTTATACTACAGATTGGTAGGGGGGAATATCGAAGAATTCATTAAACAGAGAGGTAGGAGCAAGGGAATAAAAGTTATACTTTTCCGGTCATCTCTCAACCTACTTGCCGCTGAAAGATATGTTTTAGAATTTTCTCTCAAAGAGATGATAGACAAAGGGCAGAGCATTGTAGGAAAATTACACCTGTAGCCATGAAAAAAAAACAAAAAAAAACAAAAAAAAAACAGAAAACACAGATATAATACAGTATGATCCCTGTCAGTGTGGACATATCTACATGTACATTCAATATATATATATATATATATATATATATATATATATAGAGAGAGAGAGAGAGAGAGAGAGAGATAGATAGAGAGAGAGAGAGATTAGCAAACATGTACATATACACGCACCGACAGAGATATGGGATGCCTCGGGTAAAAAAAAAAAAAAAAAAAAATGGACACGGGTGTCCGCTTAAGGTCTGTGGTGTGGATTAAAACTTGAAATACAAGTTAAAAAAAAAAAAAATTATTAGAGGAGAGAAAAGGGAACTGAAAAGCAAGGAATTAACTTGAGACATTAGGATTTACAATCATATCAAACTAAAGGAAAAGTATCATTCTTATTATTATTCTTATTATTATTATTATTATTATTATTATTATTATTATTATTATTATTATTATCCCTTTCTTCTTCTTCTTGCCATGTCTCGTCAAGGCGTTGGCAATCAAGTCACCCCACAATGCCCTGAACTTTTTGACTCTTATTAAATCTTATATTACTTTTATTTTGCCTAAATTAATTTGCAATCCATTTACTCAAGCCTGCTACGCAGGCAATACGTTGTTTTTCTCTTGCCTTCAATCACTCTGGTGAGTGACAAATTTTCCAAGGCCTAATTTTTCCTTGTGGGATCAACAAATTTCGACTCACTTTTACTGATGTTAAATTTAAGTATATTTTTGTTACCATTCTCCCGAAAACTGCGTCGTTTATCACATGTTCATTCCCTGATATTCTCCGCATCCTTGTGTAGAAGCATATTTCTGTTGTTTCAAATCTATTCTTTTTCTGTGAGAAGAATGGCCATTCACAGCTATCAGAACTGACATTAGGTAAAATTTCCGTATATTTGTCTTTGTTTCTAACTAAAAATTCCTACTTTTTTAATACTTTGCTTGGGTTTTGGAATGCATCTTTCGCTATCTCAAAGCACCTTCAGATTTCAGTGCCACAATTTCCGTCCTCTGTTTAAGTATTTCCAATACATCTAAATAGTTGTGTCGGTTGATTTTGTATCTCAATTTTGTAATGTGCATGATGGGTTGATCCTTTTCCTGACAGCCATGCATTCTGACTTCTTATAATTGCTAATTATTCCTTTCATCTCGCTTTCCTTCTCTACTTACAGGAGGAATTCTTATAGTTTCCTTTCTGTGCCTGCTATAACACCCTGTCATTTGGATATCATATGGTGTTAAGATTGTGATGTATCCTCGATAGACCGTCTAATTCTCTCAGTATGGTATTACTTTATAGGTTAAGTAAGTCTCGTGTGAAGATGCATCCTTTTCTTACACCAATTTCTTGTTTGTTTTTCTTTTTATATTGACTGAATTAATTATCTATTCATATGCAGGCACGTTGGGGGCCACTATAATTCTTTATAATTCTAATATTTTTTTTACATCCATGACCTGTATGTCAACATAAAATAGAAGATGTCAGAGAAAAATTGACCTAATTTTCTAGTTTAATAACATATTCAATTCTTACTAAAATGACGTCAAATTTTAACAAAATGTGTAAAAGCGAACTAAGTTAATCGTGCGAAATTATCGTAAAGAGAATCTGAAAAGAAGATGAATCGGGGTGCCAGTGTTAATGGCAATGTACTGTTCAAATGACCGCCATATTCACAGACTTGGCTTCTTATGATTTTTTTATGGGGCTATGTGAAAAAACATGTTTATATCCACATCTTTCTATAAGCCTACAGTAACTTAAGTAGGGAATCGCTGATGCAATGGAGAATATTATGGAAGGCAGCGTGTTTGGCAGGACGTGGATTTATAAAATCTACCTCCCTTTGAATAACTTGTCCGAATTTTGTTTAATAAATCCGTTATTGTTTAATATGCAGCCAGAGTGATTTCGTTTGCCTCGGACATGTAGTTATTTAGCTATTCAGATTTTTATTGATGTCATTTAAATTATGCAAAAATAAAATAACACTGATATCTCTGATATTGGAGCTTCTGACGCGAATGCTGGGCCGGACAGTATACCATTTACAAATTTATGGAATAGTGAATTACGTCATGGTTGTCTTTTTCTTACAGACAGTTCCCAGTGACCCTACTGTACTGCGCAGTCGACAAAATTAAAAACAAACAACTTGCATGCCCGTAGTGTAAAGTATAAAATAGTGATAATAATTAGTTTTCAGCATTTTGGTATAATATCGGTAATATTCGCCGTATTCAGATATTTGTATGTTAATTTGTTTTAAGGAAATTCAAATAGGATAAATACATGCAATTAGATTGCGTCTAATTAAAAAAAATGTTATTGCCTACACAGGCTGAATATAACGTTATATTAATAAAGGCTTAGAGGATTAAATTGTCGATAAGTAAAATAAATGTTTATTCACTTCTGGAAACCATTAGAATGTTTTCCGGTGACTTTCTTCGGACATACGTTATTCTCCTCGCTATGATGTGATGAACTCTCTCACCACCCTCGTGAGTCAAATGTGTATATAATTTCCTTTCATCCAGTTTTTTTTTTTTTGTAACCTTGTTAGGCATTCATTTAATGCCGGTCTGATTCTATAATTTTGTCTATGTGGGTACCTTCTAGTTCAACCCACTGGTTCACCTTACTCGTTTCATTACCTATTGTGATAAAGAGTAAAATATTAGCTTGGAATCTTTTACAGTACATATTGGGATTAATCATTAAACAATTCATCATAGATTAAAGATTCCTGATTGACATTAAATTCGATGAAGATCCATGGATACTAAAACATTAATCAATAAACATTTGAAATATATGTTATCAAGAATATTTTTAAGCCATAGATTTACGACATATTTAATTTTAAAATATTTGTTGAGGGAATACTCCAGTGCTAATTCCGAACACAAGATAGGAGTCTCATTTCTGAACACAAAATAATACTATAATTTATTATTTAACACTTGAATTAATTTCTGTAAAACGCACGTTACTTGTGTACATATGCACACTGATTCTTTTTACGCATTTCACCCCAAGCAATTCCTGCGTGCCACTAGCACGCAAGGGGTTACAGAGGATTGAGAACAATAGTAAAGAGTCGTGTTTGAGGAAAGGATACAGAGAAGGACAGGGACCAAGCTCAGTGTCAGATGTTGATTGATATTACACTTGAATATTTGAAGACTATAGTCATCGCGGAAGCTAGTATGTTAAAGGACTTCTATTTTCCTGTCTACAATACTGATAAAAACGGAATCTTTCACTTCAGCGCTGTTATCATGTGAGCGGTATTGGTGTGTATGTCTACGAATAACTTAATTCGGTCACACAAATCAGTTTCTGAACTGTGGTACTAATTTTATCATTAAAACGTTTGTTTGGACAATAGTTTCCGTCATATATTTCCATGTGATTATTCGTTTAAGCCTGTGATTTTTAGGTCAATGTATTTTTTTTTTACTTCTCTGCCTTGAGCCAGTGTTCTTAATGGTCAACCATTTTTCAGTTGAAATTACCAACTACAACTGTTTGCATGAAATCGAATTTAATGATCCTCTTTAATGTGTTGTTCTAGAAACTAGTCTATAATGATAACAACAATTTCCTATCGTTATAACTCTAAGCAATATGAATGAATTTATCTCTTTCCTGTTGTGTTATGAATCCCCCCTTCACAAGTTCCATATGTAATTGATCAGAGGTTTCTATCTATTTTTCCCCTTCACTATAGGCAAGAATATTTTATGGAGGTGGTAGGTAGGATTACGTCATTAATTTTGTTATGGTTGTCGGGATTATTATGTGAGGGGTTTTGTAATTTTATATTTTTCTACTGTTAATTTTGTAGGCATTGTGCTTGGCATTATGCAGGAAATAATTTAGATATTGAAGCAGTTTGAGGGTGTTTTCGATGTATTTCTCATCTTGGGGCAGGATTTGGTTCCTACATACTATTCTATAACGTTGACATAAAATTCCTCAGCAATATCTCTCAAACAGTGAGTCATATAGTAGCCATTAAACGAGACAACGGCAACAGAATAAAGGTAGGAATATACAAAATATACTGCAAATATGTCCATTGATGCATCTCGGTGAAATATCAAGAAACTTCAAAAAAGATTATATGAAAACCAGATATATTTTGCGCTGTAATATAATTTAAAAGCACAGGTGTTTCAGCAGAATACATCTTACAAGAGTTTGAATTAAAAAAAAATGCCAGTCTGGTTACAAGAGTACAGGATTCACTGTGAAGAAATGAACTGAGAATGCGCTAAATATAAGACGGGGATGAGATGCATCAACACTAGCAACGCAACGACAATAATAGCACAAGGCAGTATACCAAATATTAAGGAAAATATTTCTACTTGAAGTCGGCTGATTTAAAAACGTACTAATCCCAATGGATTCAAGTATATATATATATATATATATATATATATATATATATATATATATATATATATATATATATATATTATAAATTGATTTATTTAAAATATGGTTTTTCCGCTACACCGTTCTAACCATGTTTTTGAAACATGGTTAAAACTGTGTAGCGGAAAATATTTTAAATCAATTAATTTATAATATTAATACTCTGTAAATTTACATTGAGCACTATTTTTAAAAAATAAAAATATCTATAAGAACACCAGATTATATATCTTACGGTTCTTTCTTTATATATATATATATATATATATATATATATATATATATATATATATATATATATATATATATATATATATGTCTCTGTGTGTGTGTGTGTGTGCGTGTATGTGTGTGTGAACATAGAAGTTCAAACCTTACATATATTTTTATTTCTCATCTTATATATTTATTTATTTTATTTAATCGGTGTTTTTATTAATGTAGTAAAAGATTTTATATCGCTTATTTATTGGTTCAGCTTTGGTTTGGGAAGATAATTAAAGCTATTTATTCAATATGGGGATTGATTGTTGTAGTTCTCGGAATCAATCACCCTACAGAAAATATTCAACAAAAACACAGTAAAAATCAGCTGCAGTTGAACCGAGAACATGGCACGAATATTAAAAAAGCACAACAGGAAAATTATCAACAAACCACAGGAACAAATTAAACCCACCTGCAACTGCAGAATAATGAACGAATGTCCCTGAAACGGTAATTGTTCACAAAACAACGTGATATACCAAACCACGATACAACCACCAGATAATCAAGAAAAAGTATACATAGGATTAACTTAAGGACCCTGGAAAAAAATCGAAATTATGCACACAAAATTTCTTTCACAAACAGTAAATAAGCGTATAGCAAAATGCTTTCCAAATAAATCTGGGAAATTGAAAACAAGGCACATCACAGCAAAGCTATCTTGGAAAATAAGGAGAAGATCATCGGACTAAACCAACCATTCAAAAACTTGCAAATTTTGCTTGGTGGAAAAAAATTGCAAACATTACTTTCCCAGACCAAAAAGAAATTATAAATTGAAAGATCCGAGATCATCTCAAAATGCAGACATGAAAACAAAATTTTACTACGTTACTTACAAATCGAAAGCTGAAACAAGTAAAATTAAATGAATTAACAAAATGACAATGATTTGTGTAAAATAAATTAACCCTCAAAATTACCAAATCACAGTAGTTAGAATAGACGAAGTATAACGAATAAAAAAATAATAAAAAAAAACAAAATCAATGAACCCAAATAAATAAAGTAAAATGTAAACAATTTAACAAAACATTATGACCAAAAAAATTAGTTAGACGATAAACATAAGAAATAAGGCGAAAAAAATTGCTACAATTCTTATAGAAGAATAAAAAAAAAATATTACCTTACTTAAAATTCAAAAACAGAAAAACAGTAAATAAAAATATACTGTATAATAAATAAATGGCTAAAATAATATTTAGAATAAACTACATCAGTCAACTGCAATATTGAATAAATATCTTGAATTATCTTCCCAAACGAAACGAAACTATTAAATATGCGATATAAACAATTTTTTACTACGTTGATAAAAGCACCGATTAAAATTAAAATAAATAAGTAAATGAATATATAAAATGAGAAATAAAAATAAACAAAGACAACCAAAATAATTTAATACAAATAAATAAATGAAAAAATAAACGGCTTCCGGTGAGACTAAATACACTACCTACAAGACACCACTGACCCGTATATATATATATATATATATATATATATATATATATATATATATATAGATATAGATATAGATATAGATATATATATATATATATATATATATATATATATATAGATATAGATATGTGTGTGTGTAAAGATATTGGTATTAGTATATATATATATATATATATATATATATATATATGCAAATGTAAATGTCTACATATATAAATTTACAAAAAATGCTATATTATATGTAGGTGTTTGAGTGTGTATGTGTCTACATATACATATATATATATATATATATATATATATATATATATATATATATATATATATATATATATATATATATATATAAACAAGTAGGAAATAGATCTCAATGTAACGTGTTTTACTTTATTAAAGTTTAGTCTGATAAGAAGACAAAATGTCAAAAATTAAAGAAAAGCCGATTAAAGGGATACCGCTTTTTGTTTCGTTCTTATTGGTTAGTTGCGTGTCACGTGTAATGAAAAACAATATTCAATATTCAAATATGTGTGAAAATTATTCTGTTGGATAAAATTTGTAAATATCCGTAAGATACTCCGGAATATTTTAAAAACACATTTAGCTTCGTTTTTTTATTAAACCGTATCTCCTTGGTATTTTGTATATAACTTCCTTGAAATTTGAAAGGCATTAGTTGCATTCATGAATAATGGAACGGTATGAAAATGGTGATATCATGTATTTTTTTCATAGTATGTTAATATTGTGTAGTATTTAGCATCCAGATTATCCCTGTTTGATTGAGATCTATTTCCTACTCGTACTATTTCCTATCATTTTATCCGATTTATATCCATAATTGATATATATATATATATATATATATATATATATATATATATATATATATATATATATATATATATATATATATATATATCTGTAATGCGCAATTCGAATACAAATATTATAGAAAAATCAAATGACAGAAATATACATACTCTTTTCCAGCGACATTCTTTTCATGCATATATTAATATTTTATAAATTGGGGGAATGATAATTATTTGCAAATATTTTTAAACACAAATAAATCTTCATAATCTTCTCACTATATATAAGTACGTACATATGTATATATATATATATATATATATATATATATATATATATATATATATATATATATATATATATATATATATATATATATATATCACGATAGATTGATGATATATCTAGATATATGTTTGTCTGTGTATGCAATGTGTTTGGCAGAAGTTACCGACAGAGATCAAAACGTTTTGGGAAACAGATTCACAGTGACTAACAAATCTGCGATGAGCGAGCAGATTATTCATTTCACTCAGTGAAAAATCAAGCACGTAATATTAAATGAAACGAATGGAAATAAATCATGTCTGCAGAGAAGTAGTTAGTTCAGTAAAACAATAGAAACTCTTCGGAAAATATAATGTTATGTGCTTGTCATTAAATATCTAAATGCAGAATTTATACCCGTCGTTCTCTATTTTTATAATTCTTACTTTCGCTTTCAAAATTTCTTGCTTGCTATTTACACTTACATTATATATATATATATATATATATATATATATATATATATATATATATATATATATATATATATATATATATATTATGTCATCTCGTAATTTTTTGCATTCCGGATGGTTTTTGAATATGTAATCTCAAGATATTATATTGCTCTGAAGTTATGGGAAGGAACATAAAACCAACTGTCCTTATATTGCAATACCGATTGGAAATAAGAAAAAAAATGGAAGGTTAGAAAGTATCAATAACATACTAATATATAAATTACCTTCCACGATTTTAATAAATGTTGCAAAAATGAAACAATTACTGTTCAAATATATGACAAATAATGAACATAAATTTATGATAAAGCTATTCGTAAACCTGGCCGATCAAAGGGGATGGAACATGGGTAAATATAAGAGTGCAGACTGGGGGTAAACATCGTGTGTCGACAGTTTGTTTCATGCTTTAACGTATATATTAAAAAAAACATTCAGTTAATCACACAGACACACACAAACAGATATTCAGGATTTGGTCTGTGTGTTTTTTGTTTCTGAGCGAGTGCGTGAGTATGATGTGTGTAATTGACTATATTTGTATGTGTGTGTGTATAAGTGTGAGGCGTCAACACTTCCGCAAGGATGTCTGTATTGTGTCTGTGAGAAATGTGGGTAGGTCCTGGTTTGTGGGGTTATATATTAATTCTATCTATACTTTTAAATTTTTGATTGAGTCCAGCTGAATAGTGTGTTTTTAAGCGTTGTATTCTCTTATTTTCATGGAACTCTAAAATCTTTATGTTCAGCAATTTTCTCTTATTTTCATGGGACTCTAAAATCTTTATGTTCAGCAATTTTCTATTTTCCAAATTAAGTGAATTGTCATGGATTTGGTTTTTGTAGGCGGAAATGTTGTTCTACAGATAATAATATTTTATTGTGTGTCGACTTAATTCGATTGCGATAATTATTAATTCTGTAATGAAAGGGCCATTCAGATTTTTCTATATATTGTTTTTGGCATAATGTGCATTCTAGGAGGTAAATTATGTTATGACATCTACAGTTAGAGCCGTGGTAGATCATGAAATTAGATTTAGTGACTGAGCTAGTGAATGAATTCGCGTGTCTAATGTGGTTGTAGCATAAGCTCCTTTTGTTGTTACATGATGGGAATATTCTGTTGTTTTTGGTTTAAACGGACTACCTTGTCCACGGAAATGTCGTTACTAACAATAATTTATTTTAGGTTCTTGGGCCTACGATATACAAGAAGGACGATGTTTTTTTAGATCTGGTTTGAGATGTAGTATTTCCCAGCGACTTTTCATTATATGGGATAGTCGAGGCAGAGTGGAATTGAATGTGGATACTAAAGAGATGTGTCTCGATTTATTTTTAATCTTCTACATTAGGGAGTATTTCCTAGGTGTGGAAATTGATTCATTTATTTGTTCACTGATTATGTGTTGTTTATAGCCACGGGTGGTGAATTGATGCTCCAGATTTTGAGTGTGTTTATTAAATTCCTAATTGTTGGAACATATTTTTCTGAGCAGTTATCATGAAAGTATTTTTAGAAAAGACAGATGGAGGCGACGGGACATCTGTGAGAGAGCGAAGGTAGACGAGATGACAGATCAGGACAATCACATTGCATTTCTCTCTCTCTCTCTCTGGATTTTGTCGAGGACGACAAGCAGGCACACCAGACCATATAGGATAGCAGTATTACTTGAAAGGGCAAATGGTTGATTTATACGTTTCAAAGATGACTTCGGACGTGAAAAAAATTTCTGGCGTGACCCAGAGAACCCACTTTCCTTGCGGTGGAAGAAGCAATTGATTCAATATAATTGTCAAATCTCAGTCCTCCTCTTCATTATTTCCTCCATCACGCCTCTTTACTCCCACTCCCACCCCCATTCTGTAACCCCTTGTGTGCTAGTGGCATCCCGCTCTGCTTGGGGGAAATGCTAAAAAAAAAAAAAAAGAATGAAACATACATAAAGTTTATGTTTGCAAATATACATAAATATATATTAAATCAAATGTTGTACACGTACACACACACACACAGACACACTACACTACACACACACACACACACACACACACATATATATATATATATAGTATAAAGGTATGCTATATTTTGGGGTTATATTGCTCAGTATCAGGGATAGAGAGTGTATATATATAAAAGTGGACATTGAAATGAACGTCGACCGGTGACAGTCTCTTCTTTAATTATACGTAATCGTCATACGAAATCACCTGACCTGTTGCGGATAAGCACGGAACAAACTGCCGCAGCCGAGTCTTGATTTCAATGCACACTTTCATATATATGCATGCATGCATACACACACACACACTCACATATTGTTTTAGGAGTATAAAAATGGTGACTAATTTTTATTAATGTTACCTTACTGTTAGTAAATTACACTGGACAAAAAAACATTTCTTTGATATTACTTTTTTCGATAATTGCGTTTTAGCAAAATATGGCGTGTATTTTTCATATTCCGTCTCTTTTTTAATACGCTAAGTAAATTGACGGCACATGTTAGATAATATATATTCTATATTGTTATACTGAAAAATATATTTTATGAGAAAAAACGTCTTTTGAGTTCCTATCTATTTAATGCCAAGTGATGTGTTCCTGTTGCTCTCTACAGAATGCTGTGATATTCAGAACTGTGTTCCTTCTACGAAATCTGTTTAGACCCCTAGGCATGCTTAAAATAAATCAAATTTTACTTCTTTTCGTGGAGTCTGATGCCTTGAATTATTTTTATAAGGACTAATCAGACCAGGTTTCAAGTTGAAAAGTGTTTCCATTTTCATCAAAATGATGGATTGTAGTTGGTCAATAAATTCATCTAACATTAATCTGTCTGAGAATCATGGAGACATCAATAAGTAGCTTACTGAAAATGTCATGCGACACTTGCCCAACGAATAGTCGTTCTTCTTATTTGCCGTTGGTGTTTAGAGAATTGGTAGGTGAATTTAAAAGAGAATTAATATTCAAAAAGCTTTCCTAAGATGGATTTTATCAAAGGATTCTTTTTGTGAATCAATGAACAATATCGAGATTACTTTTATTTAGCATTTCTTACTAAATAAAAATTCTTTATTATTTGTAGACCACTAGTAAATTTACTTAGATAAAATTACTCTAACCATTTAACAATTAATTTTCATTTCGATTTTAGTCTTGGAATGTATTTAGCACAATTATACTTTTAATGAATATGAAAATGCGATGTGTTAATTTAGGAGATGATGTAATCTTTAAAAAAATAGATTTAACATTCAATACGTACATCTGCATTTACCGCACATGATAGCATAAATACTATAAAAATAAGTTCCCTTATCGGCCGTTTTACACTTTTCCGCGATCTCTTGAACAGGAGTATAGGTTTATAACCTGTTTCCTGTTTAGGATTGGTGTTTCTTTTACTTCTAGAATATTTTTTATATTCTCTCCCACTCCCCGTAACCAACTGCATTTTAGTGGCATTAGCATTTTCATTGAGATGAACTGATTCAAATAAAAGTAAAATTAAATGGATAATTTTTATTTTACATATGGCTTGATAATGTTGCTTCAGTCAGTTTACGGATTTCCGTTTGTTTAGAACAGGATCAGAATTTATCATGTTTCCAGTCTCAGAAAATATTTACACCCATAAAAATATATATTTGAATATATAATTATTTTTGTTTTTGTTGTTAAATTATAAAGAAATACATTGGTGTCTGTATGGAAGCTGTAATCCTAGTGGCGATATTTTGATCACAGAGGAATAATCCGCATGTTGAATTCTGATTTTCTATAGATTCTTCTGCATGGTTGATTTTATAACAACAATGTTTGAACTCCTTTTCTATTAACTTTATAAAATCGCATTAATGACTCATGAATGGCTCAAATAATAATAATCAGGTATAATCGGATATTCAAAGAAGAAATTCCTTATAAGAATTTGCTTGGAATGTTCGTTATACGGTACCGCTATCAAATTAATATTGTATACAAAAGCTATTGTATTTATGTCAGAAGGCCTGTTTACTGAGTAGTAAAGTTTTGCAAATTACGAAAAAAAGTATTCTATTAATATAATGCCACGGAATAGTCGGCGTTATTTAGGGTATTATGGCACACAAATGTATCAATATTCAGAAAGTAAAGACATATATACACAGATTTACGGTCACTGAAACTTACGAACAAAATAAGATCCATGAGACTGTCTTCATTAAACTGGACGGAGCGTTGCTATATATATATATATATATATATATATATATATATATATATATATATATATATATATATATATATATATAAAGAGAGAGAGAGAGAGAGAGAGAGAGAGAGATGAAATAAAAGATTAGAAGAAAGTGGGGGCGTAGAGCAAGAAAATTGATTCTCTTGAGGATCGTGCGCGTAACCCAGAGCTTTTGTGCTTTCCTCTGCTGCTTATGCAATGTTTACCATTCATGTTGCGTGACTTGATGCTTTCCGATCGGACAGCACTTCTTTGATCGCTTTGAACCTTCAAAAGACACGAATCTCTTGTCATGGGCCGATCATCAATAAAATGGTAACTCCCCACCACCACCACCCTGTATTCGATACTGATTGGTGCAATGCGTCTAAATCTAGCATATTTGGAAGAAGAGCTGTAATGACTATGCCTGAGATGCTATCAAATATAGAACTTTTGACAAACTGAAATGAAAATTCACCCGGTACACCCAGGTTGATGTAACATTGGAAATGCTAAAGTTGATCGATAAAAATGCTGATGTTTTTATGTTCTTCTACCGTAGGGTACTCATAGACAGGAAAATTACGAACGCCAATTATTTTAGAAAAGTTAAAACTAAAAAAGGTCTCTTAATTGCAGCATTAGATTGAGACAATTGAAATATCTAAACCATATAACAAGGGAGGCGTGCTTGGAAAATTCGACAAACATAAGATATATTGAAAATACGATAGACAGATAAATTCAGCGCACAACCTGCCTAATAAGTTTGATTTAATGGGTGGGTTACAGAACAGGGGTTTTAGAGAGCGAAAAAGATAACTTTACTTACAGCTGAAAAGGTGAGGTAATTTGTTAGCGCCATGTTCACCCACGTCTTAAATCGCCCGTTTGACGAAACATATCTGTATCAATATATCTGGAATTTTTTAATGGACACATATCATCATAAAGTTTGATTTTTTTTCTGATTAGATATTGCAGCCTAGAGGAACTATACTTGTTTAGGTTATTTTAAATTAAATTAAAATATGTCATTCTCTATAATTTTATTCATGTCACCATCTTTGTAATATCAAACGTTTCATCCGGTCTTCCGTCCAGTTTTTCTTCCGATCTTCAATCTCGACTATTATTGCTTTGTCTAGGAAATTTGACGAAATAAAAATTATGAGTTCAGTTTCAGAACTGGGTATTGTGAATATACGAAGAATAAGTGATGAGAATTAATAACACTCACTTCAAAATTAATCTAGCTGAGATAAGTTTGGAAACCGAAAACAGGAAAATAAATTTAAAATATTTTTACCAAAATAAGGTGATAAAGCCGTTAGGACGAAAGAGGTTATTGGGAGGGAATGGAACTTAGAATCTTTGAATATAAGAACCTCTGAATATATATATATATATATTGTATTAGAATATAATAAAAGAACAAAATTTGATAAAGTTAAAATCTACATTCTTTTAGTTGGAGAGAAGAAAGTATACGATACATTAATGCATTGATTTTTTTATCATTTAACTCCAAGAAAAATGATAAAGATACCAAGATGCAAGGATTTTACTGAGAAATGAAAGAAAACGAAAATAAATAGCGAGGAGAAAGTACAATGAAAGGATTCAGAACGACAGATGTCGATTGAAGTTTCATTTAAATTTTTGAAAAATATAGTTGTCTACAATGCATGAAGCTGACAGTGAGTTCAACTAGTGAGAGGTGTGGGAAAAGAAACAAATAAAATAGTATTCAGTGTTACGTGTAGCAATTTCACTCGTAAAATAAGACCAAGCCGCCAATCTAGTAATGCGATTAAATTTGAGAACAAAATACCAAAGATGAAAGTTCATTAAAACAAATGTCATGAAGACAAAGAAATGAATCAGATAATCTCCGTTTGTGCAATGGCAAAGAAATTCAATGTAAGTTATTAGGTAAAGACCGATAATATTGAATATAAATTATAGACACATAGAAGTAGAATTTAAACATCAAAATTATGTCACAATAGCAGGCAACATTCTGTTATGTATATGTAATAAAAAGAAAAATTATACTATTTTTATGGTATCCTCTATTATAAAAGTTTTTCAAAAATACCAATAAGTCTTTGTGTGTTTTTCTTGGATGAAATATTATCATTAGTGACATTAATCACATGCAAACGATTGTCCTTATGTTTGTTGTTGCTATCAGAATGTTTCTGGCGTTGTGCTCTCTGGCCATCATTATGTGTATGTCGATCCGTGTAAACTTCATGGAAATCAAAAATTTATTCTTGTTCCATTCATTTAATCTATTCTCGTTACAGTGGCCATGTCTTGGGATATCTCGTCTAATTTAATTTCCAGTACTGTTCAGCTAATATACGATCCATTTGCAATGTGTTAATGTACATACTGTCCCATTCAGGGATTGGACTCACAGTTACATAAACAAGTTCACGAACAAACGCATTAATATACTAGAGAACACTGGACTTCACGCTCAGCTTTTATATTTTCCTACACTCAATATCTGATACTGAACACTTTTAAACATAATTACAGGAGACCATAAAACTATATTTTTTATCATATATATAGGGTATTTTAATAACTTGGACCTATTTTAACGTGAATTAAGTTTAAGGGTCTAATGACTTTTTTTCTTTTTCTTTCAAATTTGGCGGATATTAGGGCGATATTATTTTTCACACGTAATTTCTATGAATTAAATAACATAATACAATAGAGAAATAAATACATTTTCACCAATAACAGTGATTATTTAATGCTGACTTTGATCTGTCTTAATGAAAACTTCTTATATATAATCCGCTTTAATGAAACACCATATATATATATATATATATATATATATATATATATATATATATATATATATATATTTGCAAGTGCGAAACGAGAAAAAAATCTCTATAGTATTTTAACAGAAAATCCCAACTCAACTATAGGAGACACAACAAAAAATTTGTCATACAGATACCGCTGTATAATTTATCGTTCAAGAAAAATATTTCTCCTAATATTATGTAAAACCGCATTCTTCTCTCGCATTATATTTTGAAAGGAGGCGGACCACAAGCAACCCAGGCCCACAACCCGAGTAATGACTTAAATGACCCAGCATTCTGATTATTTAGGTTAATTTAATAGGGGTTTGGATTTGTTGTGATTTATCTAATTATATTTTCTGACTCAATGTATTTTCCTGATTACGATATGTTTTTTTAATAGTGCTATCAGTTTTGTTTTTTTTAGTTATAAATCAATTTACTGTATTTGCCGACAACAAGGATGAATAAATTACGACAACTATATTTAAGAACCTTATGCTGAATGCAATTCATTTAAAATCCAAATGTTAGTAAACAGTCCCAAAAAAGTTCATTGATTACATTTCAATATTTTCCTCGTTTATTTGAATGTGCCTTTTTATATGCTAGCTAATACTGGACCTAATGAAAATAGAACAGCATCCAGGTCCCTCCCTTTATAGAACAATTTAAATATGAGTCGAAAACATGAATCGAAGAATCATTCTGTAAGAAATATTTCCTAAATAGATGAGGCGATGTTTACCCGCGTAAACAACCACACCATGATAAAATAGATGTGCTGTCAAAAGAAGTTTTGAAAAATAAGAAAATATAAGAATTATTATTTAATCATTTAACCTCAATCAAGGAGATAATGCCACTAATACGCCAGGGGATACTTAACAAATTGAGAAGTAATTAATCAGGAGAAAGCATAATAAATTAACTTAAATAAATAAAGTAATAAATGAAAACTTCGGGATAACACAATATAGCGATTGACATTAAACCAATTTTATTTAAATTTCTGAATAGCACAACTGGTAGGAAAGCAAGAAATCAGAAGTGATTTCCACGAGGTATACAAATATTATATTGCTGTCACATATGGCTAGGTGTCCCTGCTATTTACCTAGGGCTCCTTGAAAAAATCCCCAGGGAGAAACTGCAGTATTATTGGGCTCGGCTGGCGTCTCGGATTCAGTCACTTTCCTCCTGCTGTAAGGCTGCCATCCCGTGACTTTCTATAAATACTTTCATCGTAATTTTTCGGATATGCTCTTCGTTATGATACCAAGACTTTATGTATTTATACGCGGTACTAGGCCACGTGTGGAAGGTGGAGAAATGACTTTACGTAATTTGAGTGATAAAATGTAAGAAGAACGATGGTCGAGAAAGGAAATCAGATTAATTTGAGAAGAGATACATTTTGATGACTGATGCTGAGAATCGATTGTATTTTCTTACCGCCCCACGCTGTAAGGATGCAATACAACGTCAGTTTAATGTGGGGAGCCTGTCCACGTTCACCTTAACCATGTCCAAAAATAGACCCGTCTTCGCAAGCCTTAGTTAGACTGCCTTCGATATTACTACCGATCCCCTTCGCTATAGTGAAATGAAGGCGTCACGTGTAGGCAGCTGTTTCCCAAGACCGGGGATATGTGAATAATATTTTCAGAAAAACGAATTTTAGTTTATCCACTGAAAAGCAGATATTACACTTTGGCCTTTGACAAAACCCCGAGAAGCGATTGCTCCCCATTTCAGTCGTACAATACGGACGACGGAAACCGAATAAGCAATCCCCAAAGTCTAATTACCATCAACTAAATAAAACACTATTTGATTTCCATCGGAACTTGAAAGAAATATCAAAATGAAGAAAGGAAGTTAGAAGTGTTTAACGGTTCTTTTCAGTGAAATGGAAAAATTGCGAATTTTAAATCTTTACCTACCTAGTCACTTCTTAAAATAACGGCCAGAATTTATATTTATGATTGCTATTGAAATAATTTGTTAAATTTCTAACGCTCAAATATTTCACGACACCCTAGGAGAATTTTTATTAGAATATTTTGTTGTCTTAGCCATGAGATTATTCACTCATTATATTAAGATTTAAAAATTAAGATTCATCAGAAAATACATGAAGTTATCACAGGTCTTTCAAGTTATTGTTACTATTGTTTTCTTTGATTTCTTTTGTAGCGAGATTTTCATCCGGGTCCCAATCAGAGACCTAAGGTCGGAAATAGCTTAATGACATTTTCCATTGATGATTTTATGAAAAAAACATTAATTAAAAAAAAAAACAAAAAACAAAAAACTACCTAAGATCACACAGAGTTTACATAGATAAACATCTTCGTAATGCATGAGCTGTACCTATGAGTAATTTTTTTTTTGTATTTACGGCAGGCGCTACCATGAGTCCATTCATCGGGTCTGTCGGAAACTTTACGAATCAATCCGAGGGTCCAACATTAACTCGTATTACTGATGACTTTATATGTCACATTCTTTAGATTTCCATTTCAAGATCCTTGTATTTTGCTAGGTTTTTGAAGATCTTTAAAAATACGAAAAATGCAATCTGCACGAACTGCCATGTTAAGAAGTAAACACATTCTTTTTTTGTGGTCTTTGATCATGATGTTTGGGCGATCGCTTTTGTTTGTTCTGACTGTGTTTATTGTTTATTGTAAACTCCCATACAATTATTACAGATCTTATCTATGTAACTTGGCTTTGGTGATGGTCATACCAATTTTCTTGCAGTTTCCTTCCTTAAAATTTGCATATTTCCCATTGCATCCTTTTGCCAAATCTATCATGTTGAATTTTATAACCACTGATTGATAACTCCGTGAAATTTGATACAGCATGGTCAATTGTTTTTGGATGTTTATCACAGAATGCTCGTGTCGTGTTATCACAATTTTTTCATATTTGTGTGCTTGATAATTTCTAGTTAGCAAGCATTGATCTTGTGTAGCAATAATCAAATGTTCGATTTCACCGATATACGCTACACATAACAACTTATGGTGATGAATAGATGGTTTTCTACTTCAGCGTGTTAGGTATCGGTAAAATATATGAAGAGATTTTCGATGGATTTTGCGTTTCGTGCATTGTATTTGCTTTATTTTTATGTTCCCTGTCGTTGCAGTAAGTGTATTATAGTTTATTTGAACTTCTTCCCCAAATTGAAATTTCCATCTAAATTTGTTTGCTTCCCTTATTATTGTATAAAGTTTCTTATATCTTTCATGTTCTTAGGCACAGATCATCGTCCTGTCTTCTGTGGTTCCTATGTATATTTGAAAATCAATTGTTGTTGAAATAATCCTGTGTCACCTTCGAATGTGGGCACAAACAGTCGATCGACATCAGGCTTTAAATGATGCATGAGAAAATTACTCGTTTTGACATCCATTATTATTATTATTATTATTATTATTATTATTATTATTATTATTATTATTATTATAACTGTATATATTTTGTCTGTAAATTTTTGTTGGATTTATTCATGCATCTTACACGATTGACGTTTTAAAAAATATTTTAAAAGACGGGAAACAAAAGGCGTTACAAACGGCGGAAAGCAACAAAATATAAAGATATATTTAAATACACACATTTGAAAAGCAAAGGTATTTTAAATAAACGCCTAATTGATATGGTTCATCTAAAATAGCGTAAAGATTATAATGTTAGAGTGTCAAGTATTCAAAGAAACATTGTAGAAATATTTCAGAAATGTACAACTATCTAAGGTTTCTCGTTAATAGCGTCGATACTTGATATTTTATATTAAATAAAAGATGTTAGATAGCAGCTTCTCTACACCAGCTGAATAAAATTTAAATTATATTCGGCATTGGATCCATATTACATATCTCTTAAATAATCGACCAATTTCTACGTGATGCCCATTTTTTAAACCAAATACATGAGAAAAAGAAGCGCTTTCTTCTATAATAGATATGATCGCTTTTTGTATATTCTTTCTAATGACATGGTATTTATTCTTAGATCGACCCGACCTTCATGATATTGATAAAAATAAACCACGTTCACATCATCTCTTTTCAATGTTTCAAATCATCTCCCCGTGTGTGTGTGTCTCTCTCTCTGATTTTTTTCTTTATTTGCATTTCGATTGATTTACTTCTGTAATGTTCAAATGTACAAACACTGTATTCGCGACTCCACCAAAGCAGAGAAGAAAAGAGAAAACAATTTCCATGATGCGTAATAATAATAATAATAATAATAATAATAATAATAGAGTACATGAATTTGTGAGTGAGAGAAAAACTGTATAACGTGGCAAGCCACGTGATGAACGCGTGATGTTTGTGGTTCGGGCGTTAGCTTAAGATCGCTGTTATTGGCTCCTGTTGTGCTACCCTAGATAAAGCAATTCAGCTTAACACTGCGTCACATCTATGAGCTAGCGTTCACTTATCTTCAAAAAGTCATTCACAGAATACTTTAGATCAATTGTTCTTGGTTCGGGTGTCACGCACATAATCATCTCAGTAAACTTCTGGAGGGCTCACCAATATAAACAACGCTACTATTGCATGATAGACGTTTCATCATCCAGTTGTTTTTGTGCATCATGCAAGTGGTGTTTTTATCTGTTCAAAAAAATTAGTTGGGTAATGAATGGTCGCAGAAAGATGAGGTTTCGAACATCTTCACCTGTGCCATTTCAAAATTATTTTCAGTGGATATTTAGGTTTACGATTGACTGATTTGTAATTCTATGGTTTTTCAATGCTTTGCATATCGTATTAAACAAGAAAATATTTTAATATTTTAAGTATATTTTGGACTTAATGATGATTGTTACTGAAACAAATTCTAATAATTACCCGATAGCAGGTGTGTTTAGAAGAGATAGATTTACAACTTTCCCAATTGTACTTGAGTGTATGTCAATAAAACAAAAGCGACTTGAAATGGAACATGGCTCTCCAATTTCTGATTCTGAGTGGTTGTCCATTACACTTCCAAGAAACGTTTATTCCCATGTTGTTATCCATCTAGGGGCTGAGCACATTCGACGTTGTTTAATTTTAGCGATAATAGGAGAGCATGTGTTTCAATATCATGCAGGGGTAAGTGTGATGATTACTAATTTAAGGTTAGTCTAATTAATTAACTTGAGTTTCATTTTGTATGTGTTCATAATCAACAGACTCTGAGGAATTCTAACATTTCATGTATATACGTTTATTTTAAGAGAGTTTTACGTTTATATATTCTTTTTTGATTCTGTTTATAATCACCAGTATTTAAGGCATTTACCGGCCTGAAACTCCGAAATATTTTCATAGAAAATAGAGGACCCATATTTTCTATGAATATTTCTCGTACATTCAGGCCGGTAAATGTCGTTAGTACTGTTTATTATAAACAGATAATTTACTTAAATATTTGTATCTATAAAAAAGAATGTATAAACATAAAAATGTTTATAAGTAATTGTCGAAATTTGTCCATTTCATATTGTGTGACGTACTTGTTTATATTTGAATACGCATCAAGCAGATATGAGTGTACGAGAGAAAATCATGGAAATGGTAGTTTAAAACAATATAATCTACCTTGAATAACGAAACGTTCCTCTGTGGCTAAATCGGTAAATCACGTCAGGCTATATGTCTTAAAATATACGTTTTTGTATGAAATCATGCAAACAATTTGGCCACCACCTTTTGAAATATTTTAAGACTCTGAAAATTTCTGCTTCTTGTAATCGCAACCCTGAATGGTGTTAATGAAAATAAACATCCACTAAAAGAATTCCAACAAACAATACTTTCACTAAAATATTCTGACAGGTAATACGCAGTATTTTTTTTATAAACTATCCCAAGTTGCGAACAGTATATTTCCTGTACATTGTGATTTAAGAAAATATGTTTAGCTATTCTTAAAATAGAAATTGACTTTCTTAAATCAGTGTTGAAATATTATCTTGATCCGAATGGAAATTTAATTGTAAATGGATATGTTATTTGTTTGTGTTTGTTTTGGTTTATATGACGTACTTCTCCCAAGGTGTCATTGCAAGGTCTGCTGGTTTATATGGATTTCGAATAAAGTATTCCCTTCGTATCACTTGAAAATCTCCAATCAACAAGGTTATATATACTAATAATGCAGATTCAAGATGATTAACTGTCAAGAAATATGTGATAAAATATGGTTGAATGCACGTACAAAATAACAACTTACTTTTCCTTCTGTGGAGATTTCTGACAGCTCTTTATTAATAACAACGTAACAACCAATAATAAAACTAATTTTGACAAATATAGTAAAACTCGGAATTGCATGTGATAGAGAATATCTTGATAGCCAACGCTATGAATGCCAAAATAAATTTTGTGGCAATGCATTTGAAGATTTATGCATTTGTGAATGAAAAATGACTTTGAATTTGACAGTAAAATAATTCATTCGCTCGTGAAATTTCTAAAACCAGATGTATATTTGATTGCTAAATCATGAGGGATATTATGTAGAAATGGCCATTTTCATCTTGAAGAAGGAGAGGTGATTGTGTCCGTCATGTAGTCCAACAACAAAATACTTTCCTGTTTTAGATAATGTTATAGTGAACCATGGACAATAAATATCGGTAGAAGGTATAACGATAAGATTCGCTGCCATGGCGGATATTAAGATCTGATTCGAATCCGCAAAATGTTTGATAATACCTATTTAGTCACATCGAGAATCTTTTACAACTCATCATAGTGTATAACAAAATGGCAACTCTATTGATTTTGTGCCTTGTCTAGCAATAAAAAAACTTGCGAGGTTAAAATACGAACGGTAATATGCTCCTTTTTCCTCATAAGGAGACATTCAGTGTTCATTTTGCGATAAGCCAGTGCCACTGTTGAAAATCTCTCTTAAAATCATTTTGAGGAACATAAGTTTGTGAAGTCATTGTTATTGCTCTTGCATTTATTAACAGGATTTCTTTTTAAAGCTTTTGTTTGAAGTAATGTGACACGCCACCCACTTGACTTTCATTATTTCCATGTTGAGTTACACATGATATCTATTTTAGTTGTTAGTATTGTTGAGAGTCTTCAAGTTCTGACTCATTTTGTACAGTTCGTTATGAATCCGTAGCACCTCAAACGAGAAACCGTAACAAATAAAAGAAAAAAAAGTATTTATATTAGATAGAAATATGTGTACAAAAAGAAATTAGGCATATTGACATAGTTTCTATTTCAAGCGTTTATTCTGAACAGACCTCGGACTGAAGCGAAATAGATGTTCTGCACAACTCGTCACTAGCAAGTGAAACATTCCAATTATATATTATGTTTTTTTAAGAAATCGTGAACTGAAATCTGAGAAAATATTTCATCAAAATTAAGCAAAACGTAATTATGAATGCATGAACTAAATATTTTGAAAGACCACTGTTGTAGTGGAAATTTAAATCATTCTACAAATAAGCGTACACATTGTAATATTGTAGGATCATATTATTTTATATTCCGTATCTTTTCAGAAAATGACGAATTAGCTCTAATTTACAATTGCTATTTTTGTTATCTTTTAAGAACGTTCATCTGCAATTAATATACAGAAGCTTGCCATGTAGGTTAATTGCTGTATATTTCTACTCTTGGATTAAATATGTCCCGGCAATGTTGATTTCTGCAAGCCGTCTTTCCCTAAGTCAGCAAATTGGGAACTGTCGCTTTTGCTATATATTCATATTTTCCGAAAAAACATAAAATCTGTCATGCATCTGTATAGAAATTGATATGCATTTACTATCGTTCAGCGTGATAAATAGTTCTTAAAATTTGCGGCTTAGTTGTGTGATTTAATGAAGAGAGTGTTCTTGATAAGTTGAATTACTATATTTGCTTGTTAGGTTGTATTGTTAAACGAAAGTAGCTATTTCTTATTTAACGATTTAGACGTTTAAACTTCACCTGACTAACGGAGCTATGAAATACAAGCAGCCGGTATTAACCTATGTAGGAAAAGTTTGTTTTTAATTGATTGCTCATTTTAAAAGGAATAAACATAAAGGAATTGAAATATTAATAAAAAATATCATGTGTAAAGTTTTGAAAGAATGCAAACTAATCTTCAGAGCTGCTTTACGAATTTATCTAGTTTCCGTTATCTTCATTGCACTTCAAATATATTAGAGAAATTAATTACAAATGTTTTTAAAATTGACATTTAAGCTCTTTCAGTTATACATACATATCTATCTATCTATCTATCTATCTATATATATATATATATATATATATATATATATATATACATATACATATATATATATATATACATATATATATATATATATATATATATATATATATATATATATATATATATATATATATATATAAAGTTCAGAGCAGATAACATTAGAAAGATTTTAGAGTCGCATGAAAATAAGTGGATACAACGTCAAAAAACGAAATATCCAGCCAGGCTAAATCACAAATTTAGCAATATATAGATACAACTCAACAAATAAAAAAAAACTACCCACATTTCTCACCCACACAAGACAGACAGGCTTACGGAGGTGTGGAGGCCTCACACTTATACACTCACCCACACGAATATACACACTTACACACATCATACGCACTCACTCCCACTCACTTCCTAAGAACCAAATAACACACACACAAACACTAAACAGAGACACATCCCCTCACCAAGTCCAATAAAACTGTCAAACTGACCAGAGAATTCATAGCAGTATGTATATATCCAGCTCTTATCTCAAATAATAACTTAAAAGAGACTGTTTGACCAACACAAGGGATGTTAAAAGATTCCTGTTAAAAAGTTAAAAAAAATAAAAAAAACAATTGAAAACTACAGACAAAAGTTCATTTTCTCCATCAAGACATTCATTTCTGTAGTTTAGTGCTAGCAGCAAGCAGAAATATTTCTCCTCCCGATGATGGCTATTTCGGCCGAAACTAGTCGAGGAATCTAAATGGAATAATAATAAAAAAAACGAAAGAATATTAATCTACAACCTACTGTGTCTAAAGATTTTAATTTTTTAATTGTTTTATTGTTCAAAAAAAAAAAAAAAAAAAAATATATATATATATATATATATATATATATATATAAAGAAACAGTTTTAAGGTATGTTATATTTTTGTGATATAGTGCTCAATAAAAGAGATATAGCGTATGTATGTATAAATATGAAATTGTAGATTGGAATCAACACTCAGTGGTGACAGGCGTCCAGCATGAAACAGCCTGTCGCCTCTGAGTGTTGACTTCAATGTTCACTCATATATATATATATATATATATATATATATATATATATATATATATATATATATATATATATTGATATATATATATATATATATTGATATATATATATATATATATATATTTTGATATATATATTGATATATATTGATATATATATATATATATATATATATATATATATATATATATATATATATATATATATATATATATATAAGAAAGGTTATTGGAAATAGGGAAATTGAAATTAAACGTGACAGTGGTCCAATTTTTAATCAGCACTGCAAGTTGATATACAACCAAAATCTGAACCTCTAAACTCGAGCAATATTGTTAAAAAAACTTCGTCAGATCAAGATGTAATTATCAATGTCATGAATGTTGAAATTACCAGATGTAAGCAACACTTACATCAAGGATTAAAACATGCCTTAAGTTTTTCACAATTTTAACCATGGGAAGATTAATAATCAAACAACGCATTGTCGAAGTTATCGAAGCCTTTTAGTAAAATTCATCGTCCAATTTATAAATATACGGCCCATAAATGCCCACCAAACAATGACTTTTTGTGGATGCAGTGGCTTTTCAATAACCTTCCTTGGAGTTAATTCATCCCAATAGCAACAATTCTGCTTATTAACGACTGCACCAAGCTGAAAAAGGCCTTCGTCACCAAAGATGATTTTTTGCTAAAATCATCATCGGTTGTCATTGCTCGTGCACCCAACTGAAGAGTAGTTTTCAGTTCTTGTGTCAATTTAATTTTGTATATGCGAAATATAATCGAAAGAAAATGATGACATCTCTAAGTTGAGTTTTACTACAGGAAACTCCCTCTATTTCCTCCTAAAGAAGTCAGAGATTCATTAATAGTTGTCAAAACTTATTTGTGGAGAGTTATGATCACATCCCTATTTAAATATAATGGAACCTAATTAACAGCAAACGGATGACAGCAAATTTTATAAAAAATGTGTACACTGTTTTTTATAAATAGTTCGGCCTGAACGAAAACATTCTCAATGGCAATAAATATACCACATCAGTCTACACTTTTTATCAAATCATTTCACTTGACAAGATGTTAAAAAATGAATCTTTCTCCATATCGTTTTTCTCATGTTTTATATTTCTGAACACAATTTATCCACTTCTCTCACAACATATTCTTTTATATGATGTGAACTTCAGCATGTCGGCCGTCCTGATACTCTACAATTTTCTTTTCCTTGATTTTCTAAACGTTTTTTTTTTAATATTTAAAATTTAATATTTTCGATTGCTACTCTTGTATTCACTATGCCCTGTACGTAATAAGGTTTGAAGGCATCCATCCTCTTGGTTTGCAATAAAATCCAAACCCCTTTATCTGGTTTTAACTATAGATCTTCATCGTTCTGATTTTCTTTATTACTTCTTAGGTGATGACGTGTTCTGTATTTTTATATTCTCAGTATAATTTTGTAACACCATTTCTTCTGTATCCAATTATACATTATTTCCAGAAATTCAGACAAACATGTCATTAAACATCAGGTTATGTACTGTTTTCGAAATCCTAATTTCTGCGTGTCTGCTGGCTAAAATTGAGAATAAGAGAGACAGGACATAAAAATAAAAAGGACGTTTTATTATAGGTAAGAAAATGTAAATTCAGAGACAACGGAAATATCTGTAAGATATAATGATGAAAATTTCTGTTGAGTATTAACTATTCACAGTACATATTAAAGGTAAGAGAAGCATGAAAACAGTGCCCAGAATACTTAGCAAATGTGAATATATTGATGTCAGAATAAAGATAGATTGTTATTACTCAGAAATTACAAAGAAAATTAAATATCAGAAATTTGTAGAAATTCAGGACATCAAATATCCGAAAGTACATTAATATCAAATAACATATTTGTATAATTTCCGTTATATCCAGTTTAGTTTGACATGAATTATTTTAGTTCTTCCCATGAGATCAGATACATACTTAGTTTTGCAATCATTTTCTATTAAAGAATGTATACATGTGTGTTGATAAAAATTGCGTTGTATATATTTTGTCATTTCATTCCTCGATATAAGGAAACCTATTAAATGATGCGTTGAGAGGGAATGATAAAATGTCCTTTTGCACGCGCAGCCTACCTCCATGATATTTGACCATAAGATCGCTTTTTGAATCGGGCATATTTCAGACTTACTGGATATCAATGACGTCAGTGTTAGAATCGCCAATCATTTGGTCGTTGAATTTGTCAAAAATCTTTGTTATATCATTCTATTCCCACATCGGCCTGTCTTTTTTTCTACAGTCATATCACCCATAATATGAGTGTTGATTCGCGTAGCTGTAAACGCTCAACAGGTTTTTTGAGATATTAGAAAAAAAGTTATCTCGTTAATAATTTGGCACGTACTATATATATATATATATATATATATATATATGGTGCGATAGATGAAATTTCTGAATTGTGCAAAGATGAAATGCATCGCATTTTAACGTATCTTTAAATGTACACAAGAAGATCTTGAAATACGAAAAAGTAAATTTATTCAATAAATTGACATTGGCTACAACCATAGCCGCGAGGCAACATCGTAATCTCTTACAAATCTTCTGAAGAATCTCCTTAAGTTGGTGAATGCTGGCAAAAACCTTGCCTTCTTTGGTTTTACAAGGAGATTTTTTGGTAACACGCTCAACCGTGTCCCACACATTATAATCGAGTGCTTTGCAGTCTCGCGTGTTAGGTGTCCAGATTCAAGCGGTGATGTGTTCGCCGAAATTGCCTTACAGCTCTAAATGGCTTCTCCTGTTGCCAGACATAGGTTTTCCCAGTAGCCACTCTCTTGATACAGAAAAGCTCCACGTCCTTAGGGCACATGATATAGGCCTCCGTGTTGAGGCTGTAGGCCTCATCAAAAAATTCTATCAAGACTATGAAAGTGAATTTTCCGAGCTGCCGTACTATCGTAATCAGTACCTGACTCATCCAACTCTTTCCGAATCCTGAGCACACTCATTAGATTGACAGAAAATCACTCTGAAATATTAGTATTGGAAATTCCGCCGCGATTAGAAATCTCTGGTGGAGACAATTGCGTCATGGTGGTCTTTTTCTCACAGACAGTTCTCAGGTGTCACTACTATAATGTGTAGTCGATAAAATCAAAGCAAACCATGCGCATGTGCAAATGTTTAAGTATAAAATGGCTAAAATTTAATATCGCACGCTGTATAAATATATATATATATATATATATATATATATATATATTTATATATATATATATATAGTATTAGCAAAAATAATTAATTTTAAAGAAAACTATCTGGATAGATTGTGGGTGTTTTCCTAAGATTTGTTCCTACTTTGCGTTTTATTACTTTTTCCTTAGTCTGAGTGTGATACGCATTCGAGGGCTAGAGGGCTAGGCAACTATAGCAATCGACAACGTTTCTGTTGCTCGGAATAACATTTTTGTGGTATTATTTCTTAAGCAGTTTGTTCAGAATTATCTTGAAGTTTCTCCAACTCTCTTATCCTTAGAACACCGCGTTAATTTCAAATTCTCAATATCTTCTTTTCTGATTAGAGATTCTCATAATTTCAACTGTCTTATTATTTGCTTCAGTTTGCTTGAAGTTCTAATTTATCTTAAAAAATCCTTAAAAGTTTTGTCTATGATTTTCATAACATATGTCGCTAGAACAACATCACTGTCGCTTTAAGTCATTTCTTCATCTTTGTCGAAATTGTCATCATTCACTGTCATAGACGAGCTTAGATAAGACACGATAAGATTCCATCACTACTTTCTTTGGTTCTGAGGTTATTTTTCGTCTTTTTCTTTCTCTCTTCCCCATATATATATATATATATATATATATATATATATATATATATATATATATATATATATATATATATATATATATATAAACCTAAATGCTTTGAATTTCTCTGCAAAATCTTCCATTGCCTTTTAATATGCTAGCTGAATATTTAAATATTTCCTAATGCTTGATATATTAAACATGGGCCAATTGTAATAGCAAAATACCTTTTGCGTAAAGATAGGGTGAAAGATTGATATGTTTGAAAATTTAAACGGAATAGGAGTAATTGAAAGCTGATCTTTTTTTCAACCTATTAGAATCAGATCCACCGAAATGCTGAGCATTTACTTAGATCCTATTTTGGAACTAAAAAGGATAACGTTTAGATTATCAGCATATCGCTAAACCTCAATCTCTCAAAATGAACCGTATGAGTTTGCTATAATCATTATGATCACATTAGGTCTACAAATTAATATTCTTTTTAACTATTTATAAATTTTGTTTTTTTTTATCTTTCTTAAACCTTCCTCCCTATCTATATAATCAGTCTCAGTAGGTAGGTTATGAGTCGTGTTCCTCTGTCCCCATCGGTCTATCTATAATTATCACGTTTTCCAAGTACACTTTCGTCATTATATGCCCTAGAAATTTTAATTCGTTCTTCCTGATGTTAAGTTTAAGTCTGTTTTTTGTTGATATTTACTCTAAAACTTCTTTGTTGCTCACATGTTCAGTCAAATATAACCTCAAAATCGTTCTGTAGAACAACATATTTGTTACTTCAAATCTATCTACTTTATCATTGAGGAGATTGTCCAGAACTCACAGTTATATAGTTGGACTGATATATTTTACTTTTTATGTGCCCTATCCTTTCAGAATGTAGGCGACCATGGCTGGCTATTTGCCCTTATCACTTGTAGATCTTGTTTTGTCCTTTAGCTACTTCCCCCAGGTCATGTTCTGTCATCTTGTCTAAGCCCGCTTGGTATGTCAAGCGTTGCTGTTATGGTCCGGTTCCTTGTACCACGGTGATAGTCCAAGGTAGAACCAATAAAGAACTCGAACACGTATATGAAGTAACACAGATATATTACAAACATGAATATATACAGAGAGGTAGAAAGTGTTAGTACGAAAAATCAGGTTTAGTAGTAATTGTCTGAACGCGACTCTTTTTCGGACTGCCTCTGACTCGACTGACTGACTCCTGACGGACTTCAGACTGAACAGTATTTAGTCCCCCCCCGACAACGGCATCATGTGGCACAAGGCCGGTTTAATGTGGGATCTCCGAGCCCATGGGCTCGACCAAAAATATGCTCTTTCAACCCATATAAACGGGTACAGGGTCGGTTTACATCCCCGAAAGAGACTCCGCCCTACGGCGTAGCCTCGTTCGTGTTCCTCCCCACCCGAAGGCAGACAGTTCAACCGATCAGCCGGTCAGCCAGTGTCTGACTTCAGACTGAACGGTATTTAGTCACCCACCCACGAGGGCATCATGTGGCACAAGGCTGGTTTAAGTCGGATCTTCGAGCCTGATGGACTCGGCCAAAAATATGCCAATTGAACCCGAATAAACGGGTTCAGGGTCGGTTTACCTCCCCGAAAGAGACTCCGCCCTTCGGCATAGCCTCGTTCGGGTTCCTCCCCGCCCGAAGGCAGAAAGTTCAACCGATCAGCCGGTCAGCCGGTCGCCCGACTTCGGACTGAACTCTCTGCTTCCTCTTGAGGCGCAGTATTTATTACGTATGGAATAGTCCATTATGTTATTATGGTTAAGGTCCCATAACAGTTGCTTTCCCTTGTTTTCCTTTCCCTCTATTCGACCTGTGAGTACCAGATTCTCCAGGACCTTCTACCTGTCCCATAATTTTTATTTTCTCCCTGATTTCTAAGTATAAGATATTTCTTTGTTTGCATACTCTTCAAAATCTCATCGTTTCTCCCACGCTCGATCCATGATATCCATAGCATCCTTCTGTAGAACCATACTACCGTTGCCTCGAGCGTCTTCTTCAGCTTTGAGGAAACCGTCCAACATTCTCTGCCGTAAAGGAAGACAGATGTCACATAGCAGCTCAGCATTCTTTTCTTTGTTACAAAAGAATCCTTTTGGTCTCTTAATACTCTACCTCTCTTTTGGTATGCGTCTTTGGCCGTCCTAATACGTATTCATTTCTCAGTTTCGTAGTTACAGTCATATATCAAAACACTTCCCAGTAATTTAAATTTCTGCGCCTGTTTGATTTTAGTGTCCCTCATCTGTAAATCGCATTGCTGGCCCAAACTTTTACTGTCTTATTGTAGTTTATGCTTAGTCCTTTATTCTCACTCTCCTACGTTATCTTGTGTAATAGATTCGGTCATTTCTTTTCTGTGTCTGCTATTAGTACTGTGTCATCTTCGTATCTTAGGTTGTTAAGATAGTGGCCGCCAATGAGGTATCCCGGTAGGAATTCCAAGTTTTTTAGGATTGTATTTGTTACTAGCGAAATTGCTTTTATTTCGCCCTAATGCTTAGATTTCTGCATACATCTTGATTTATCACAATGCGCCTTTTCGACCTCTGTTAAAACCCTTGAGACTCAGTTCACTAACTGAAATAGTATTCATTGCACAGTTTCCAAACTTAATCTGATAACGCATTTTGCTTCATAATAATCCTATTTCAGTTCTTACCAGCTGCATATGTTTTCGTTTCATGAAAATATCATTTTTAATATGTATTAAGTGTGGATTATGTCCTTCGATTTTTACTTCATATAATTTTTTTATTATGCTAATTCATGAAAATTGCATATAGAACAAGAACATTTTTGACAATATCCGTTTGCTTTCTATCAACTTAATACTAAGTAATTTTTATAAACATCGGCGACAAAGAAGTTAAGTAAGATTTCGATATCTATAACGAAGATTAAACTGTATCTTACAAATATATCTGCATCGTCATATAATTTACAATATGGAAGATATATTTTCCAAGCAACCATGTATATTTGTTACATGAAATGACCAGCCCTTCCTTCTTTGTTGCTAGATCGTGTCTATATTTACTTCAGTTTATATTCTCAAACTGACATTATGAAACTGTCTTCTGCATAGCATATGATTTTAAGATTAGTTCGGCAGATAATGAATCATTTTCCCCTTTTTATTTCATTGTAATTTGTAAATAAATCTGGCGAGAAGACACATCATTGGCCTAATCTTTCTATTTTCGTGTGTATATTTAATTTCTTCTCTATTCGCATGCTATTTGCGTGATATCTGTCGGCTAGTGACCATATTTCGCTACATAAGATGTACTTCCTTTGTTTTTTAAACAAATCACCCCAAGTAAGGCCGGAGTATCACTAGCACACGAGGGGTTACAGAAAGTAAAAGTAAGAATAAAGAGGAGTTTTTGGGAAAAAGGTTAATATCGTATTCTTTAGAATTAATTTATTTAACAAATGGTGTAGTGCTTTATGACATTTCAGTTATTTTCTGCTACATTATAGTCAGGAAAAATGCATTTCTCTTTCCAGTGTCTTGAGTAAATCAATATTGTTACTGGTCTAATTATGAAACCCAGTCTGAATTATACGCATTTTAATCATATGAAAGTTTGTAGAAGATACTTAAATTTTTTGCTGAGAAACGGAAAACATTAGAAAACAGAATGCTGTCAATTTGCCGAACAAGAATTTATGCTGTAGGAAGTTAGGAATTGAAAATTCTACAATACCTTATATTGGTAAATTTGTGTAAGATATATCTTCTCATAGATCTTTCGAAAACATTACAAGGGGGATTGTCAAACTTGCATTTTTGTAATATCTCAGTAGCGACTCATAGAATCGTCAATATTGTCGTTCTATATATATATATATATATATACATATATATATATATATATATATATCGATTTACTCTGTTACACTCTATTGTATTCGCAAATTTACTCCCTTCCTTGTTAAATATATATTTTAATCTTTATTTGTGGCGACATTTTTTGCTTTTAACTTTCTTTCAATTTCAATACGCTTATATATAAAGTGTAAAAATATAGCATTTCTAAACAATAAACTACCAAATTTATAAAACACTTCTGTGTTCTGCCATCTAACTCAATGACCATACACATCCGTGGGAATTCTCGAAAGAAATATAGTATTAGAATGCTGATTTTCTCAGTTGGAAATCCTCCGACATTTGTGTGATTAGTCTAACAAAATTCTATTATAAACATTTTCCATTTTCTATTTACTGAACTAAATGCAATCAAATATATAATAAATATTTTGCATATATTAAATTAATCGTTACGGTAGCAAACCAAAGGATTGGTAATCAGAATGTGATTGATATGGTCTCGCTAATACTACGAATATCAGTGACATTAAATGCCAAATCAAGAAAACGATTTAAAAGATGAACGTCTGTTCTTCGATTTTGTATTTAATGAATGACTTCATTTATTAATAGCAAGAACAAGATTTTCTGGCTTTTATTTTAAAATTCTAAAACATAAAACTTAATGGATGAAATGGCATCTCCTTCTTCGTTAATATCCCCAAATCAACTTAATTTGTCGCTCCCAGCAGAGATGAAAGTCGGTGGCAACTGATTGAGAGACATTTATTCTATGATATTAATTCAACCGCTATTGTTGCTTGGATACTCAGGAGAGACGAAATCAATTAACTGTCATTTTCTGGTACACATGACTTCATTTAGCGTTGATGCTAATAT
>OZ010571.1:27898468-27905968 GCA_963932145.1 Acanthosepion lycidas
CCTGATGACTGCGTCCAGCATTAAACAGCCTGTCGACTCTGAGTGCTGTCTTCAAAGTTCAATTTTATGTTTATATTTACATACGCTCATCACTGATATCGATCACTTTATCCCATAACAATAGCACACCTTAAACCTATATTTCTTCAAATATATATATATATATATATATATATATATATATATATATATATATATATATATATATATATATATATATATATAATTTTTGTATTGTTCTCTTACAAATTGATTTATGAATCGAATTTTTTGTTTTGCAATTTAGCACTTTATCGTTAATAGGCGTTAATATTTTTCTTTCACTTTTACATTTATGCACTCCGTTCATTCAGAATCTTGGGTTCTATGGCTCTCCGCATCTTCATATCCTTTTTTTTTCCTTAGCCGTGTCTTTCCTTGCCCACGCTGCCCGCCCCCTTTCTGCCAGATTCACACACGTTTCTTCCTGGTTGAAAGCTTTCGTGCCAACACGGAAATATCAAATGCAACCGGGAACTTTATGGTTCACTCCTGCCAGTTCAGCCTCTATTGCAAAAGGTATCATATTTTCCAGTTATACCAACGTAGCAGATGGGATTATATCAGTTGCCTGTTATATCCTCTTATAATGAGTGCAAGTTTGCCATCAAATAGCTTAAATAGATCTCCGCTGACAGAATGAGGCATCGTATATCGTCCGACGAATTAGTTTCTGAGATTTCTGACGATTGTGTAATTGTTTGTTTAACAAGAGTTAATCCACAGTTTCTCTTATTTTGAAGTATTGTCATTTAGTGATGATAAAGCAGAATGCTTTGCTCGTAAATTCAGATCCAACTTCCTTGACGACTCATAACGATGTATCAGTCGGATTTCCCCCATTAAGGATCTTTACTTTGTTATATGCACACAGATCAGTCTATGATTTCATCTACTATTTCCACTCTACATGTGGACTTGATGATATCACCCCAATTGTCCTAAGCAAAGATTCTGCTGAACTAGCCATTGTTTTCGCGAAACTACAAATAAATCTTGCCTCTTCTATGTTTCCAGCTCGTTCTGAACCGTCTATAAGAACTCTTGTGAAAGTTATGTTCCCTCTTATTATCATCCTATTTGTAATTTATCATTTTCAGAAAATTATGTAATCTAATCGTTTAGAAAGGCCAATCTTCTAGAAGCATTCTTATTAATGCGGGCGACTTCAACGTCTTTATCCTTGTAAGTACGTTCTTTTTCTTTCATCTTCATCAGGGATCTTTACGTGCTCATCAGTTCGCAATGGATATTGACACTGGTGACACAATTATTTTCTCCTGTCTTAACCGTAAGTCCTATAGGCCCCAGAAAATAAAACTGGCAGCTGCTCTTGTAAAATCTTGTGAGCAGGGACAAAAAAAGCTTGTAAATTTTAAAACTTCTAAAATATTTTAATTTTCATAGAGAACCATTTTTTAATTCCATCACCATGTTGGATGCTATTTAACATAAGAACAACCAACTCCACTATTTTCCAATCACATGAAGTAGGATAATTATATTGAATTAATTGTTAAAGGTACTGATAGAGAAAACTGGCTCAGTGATTCGTTCCAGACACTTTTACTCACCAGGATCCAGATTTATAAATCTACCATTCGTTCGTTTTTTTTATTTTTAATATTGCTGCGATAACTCGGCTGAGGCCTCTGCTATATATCTCGAGATTCCTGACAAAATCCAACGAAGGACCTATAATGTTATCGATTCTGAACTGGCATCTTGACTAGTTCATCGTGACCAAATTCTTACCTCCTTGATACGGATCACTTCTGATATTTCTATGAATATCTTAATGAATTTCTTTAATGATTGGTAACTGGTAATGATTTCTTTACTTTTGAAATTGAATTTGTTTTTTCTCTCACGTCCTGCCTCCTTGATTTCTCATTGCTTATTGGCAAAAGAAAATATGCAAATGCAAAGTCAATCACCAACTTCTGTCATCCTGATTCCTGTTCTTTTATTGGCATTTCTCTTCATTAAGATCTTTCAGTTTTCTTTCAGTGCCTGTAGCCTACTGAGGCTTTATGGCGTTATTATCTTTCGGTGAAATGTTTGAAAAAATTGTCTTATTAATGAACATGGGATCGATGGCGCTTATCTCTGAATTCACTAGAGGCCGAATTAGAAGATCTGATTTTTAAAATTGCTATTTCCAACGCAAATACAAAAACGAGAAATTCTAATTCAAATTTGCATGCGCACGAACACACACAGAGACACACTCATATATATATATATATATATATATATATATATATATATATATATATATTTATATTTAACTTCAAATATCAGACGTTCAGTCCTCTACTTTCGTGTTAACATTACGGTATCCTCAGGCGATATTTATCAAATGACCTCTAAACGCTTCTTTATGCAAAAAAATAAAAAAAACTAAACAAAGAACGCTACATAATTATAATTATTTTCAAAAATAAATAAACAAACGTAGGGTGTAACAGAAAGTGGGGAGAAGAAGAAGAACAACAAGAAAAAGAAGAATCATTATTATTATTATCATCATTATCACACACACACATAAATATCTACATTCATATATATATATATATATATATATATATATATATATATATATATATGATGATTGGATCATTGTATTTAAATGAAAAATATAATTCCATTTTAGACACTACTCTTTTTTGTTTCTGTGAATGTTTCTCAAAGTAAATATATTTTTAAAGTATTTGGAAACTCTACTTTTCTAATAACTGCATTTCTTGTCTGAATCATTGAGATTATTTCTTATACGTATAATATGTGATGAGATGGCATATATTCTATATATGTTTTTATCATTGACAGGATTTCACGATCCCCTGTTGAAAATAATATATATAATATAAATTGTACACGCATCATTTAGAAGATGCACGTACGGAGAAACAATCTCTTCACGTGCTCGTGTGATATAACAGATTCCATTGATAGCATCATTACTTTTCTTTGTAATAAACATTACTGTTACTTTTCCTCACTACATAATATGAATCACATTTTAATCTAATACGTCATCTACCCCCACGAGTTTAGTTACCAGGCGTCGTAGGCTGTTGGTAGAAATGATTGATTTTAGGGGAATTAATAAAATGTACATTCATACTGCATCAATTTAATCTGCTTTCAATCAGTTGTTTTTCCATGAGTTACTTTTAAACTTTATGTATAACCTACATTGGTAATATCTAATTAAATAAATGAAAAACGTAGCACCCTTCCAAGCTCAATGAATTTCAGAGAGCTGTAACAGATTTTTATATAATAATTCTTTTAAATATAGATTCCTATAGGCAGATCTTATTCCCTGGACTGTAGATGAAGAAAACATTCTCAGTACTAACTCCTAACTTTCGTTAAAATAAATATTATTTTAAAATATTTTCATTAGTCTAATAACATAATGTTTGTAAATCTTATATTACGTTAGAGAACTAATGTCAACTCCCCTTTTTAGTATTGTTTGTGATCTCATCTGTATTCTGTTTTTTCATAATTCTGTACTCAGTAACTCTTCGATTATTTTTCGTATACAAAATGTTTGTTGTTTTTCAAGATTATACGGGATTCTTCCGAGTTCTCCAATAATTTTAGATTGAACTGTCAACTTCATATTCAGAAATGGTTCATTCCATCTAACAAATATTGTCTAATATTTTAATTTCCTTTCTATTTGTTTTATTTGTTTCCGCTGGATCAGGGATATCCATCAACTGACAAACTGTCATTATGATGAGAAGATATCTCGTGGATCAGTGGATCCGTTTTAATCTTAAAATCAGTGAATTCCATGTTTTTATTCTTCATAAATATTTTTTATTTGGACATATTGCGATTGTTTTGTAAAGCTAAATCAGTATTTTCATGAACGCAAGTGGATCACCTTTCCCACCCATTCATGCCTATTGTTTGTGTTTTGTGAACAATCAAACTTCTCCTAGCAATTTCTGACATATAATGCAATTTCTATTACTGTCTAGTCTACTTTTACTACTTGGTTTCTTTTTATCATAGCATTAATATAATAGGTTCTAAAAGAAATAATTTAGACCGCCAGCATCGTATTCAGGATTCAGATTCTACGTACAAATTTTCTCTTTGCAACCCTCACCAAATATTCACAACTTTTCCCTGTCGTCATAGGCTGGTATACACATTTTCAGAAGATAGGTAATGATCAACAAAAGGGCCACCAAGTAGTAAATAATTACAGACTACATATCTGCCTCTTTCGTAACCTAGTTAATACTTGTTAAAATGTGTTAAATCATGTATTCTACACAATAGAGTATAGTGCAACTGCTTTACCAGTGGGTTCCTGCTTTGATTTCTGCAGACTTTTGCATAAATCATTTGCTAGAGCCCCACGAAACCTGTATTAAATGGAGAAATGTCTTTCTCCTGAACTGGTCACTAACCAAAACACGAAAATACTGTCTGTTCTTCCCTGCGACGAACAATGTTTTTGCATGAAATAGAAGACATCTGTGTGGATTGGAACCTGAACTCGTCATTCGTATCTTATTTTCTGTCGTTAATGACGTTTACTATTCATGCATATCTAAACAATCGCTTACAATTTATCTAAACGACATATATCACTTGTAGACTCAAGTAAAAAACGATCAATATTTAACTAGTGATTCAAATAAAAAAAAAGTAACTCCCGATTTTGCGAATCAAACATTTGTTGATTAATTCCACAAGGTCAATTAAAATGATTTATTTTTGAAATATTACAATATCTTTTCAATGTTCGGATTCTCGGTTTGGATTTTTCTTATACTATATTTATTTTCCATCGACAATTACCTTATAAATGTTGGCTGGTATGAGCAATCTTACATTACATAGATTGTTAATTTCTCAGGTCACTGTATTTGCAGAGTTTAGCAAATATTTGTCTTTCTGAGTTAGCATAATCGCCCTCACCTCTGTAAATGCATTCGAATTGTTATTATTATTCTAGCTGTAATTGTATTTGATTTGATATTATCTTCAACTCTTAGATTTTTCGGCTGGGAGAAGTTGATGGTGATGATGATGATGTATCAGATCATACCTTCAGATTAGAGACACAACACATGGACTATTCGATGCAGTAATGCCACCTGCGCAACGATAATCATGTCAGGTATCTACAAGGCGTCTTGTGTAGCAGAATGGTTCCAGGAAATAATTCTGATTACGACAAACATAAAATGTATAAACTGTGTTGCAGTATTTCTCTGAGTTGCTCTTCCATGTTTTGTTACCTTTTTCATTTTCAACTGCTACGATTTCATACATTTTTCCAATACAGAAAAAATCTATTAGGATCTGTTCATTTCTGTTGATGTGCAGAAGTATGACATCAGGCCAATTGTCGTGTAGTCGCCTATCAGTGAAGATAGTTGCATCTAACATGAGCTTCATAGAATCAATCTCGACTACTGACGGCGTTGAATGTGCATACTACATCTCTGTGCAATCAAATCCATCCTTCCTACAGAGTTATTATTATAAGAACAATAATATTGAACTTGAAGTAACGCATATCACAATCTTTGCAAAAATATAAATTAGGATAAACAGAATGCGAGACTTGAAAAAAAAACAAAAAAAAACACAGCCGGTGCTATTGTTGAATAGGGAAAGAATTGCAAGCAGCGTATCAAAGAGACGTACAGCGATTACAATGCTAGAGTGCCAATCAAATAGTAATTGTGTAAATCCTCAACGAATATATAACGATAGTGAATATAAAGATAACTAATAAATCTATTGCGAACACGTCTTTAAGGTGACGTCTTTTAAAGACTTCATACCGTTCAACTGTAAAGTAAACTTACATTTGGATTAAGGAAATGATAATAATAATGAAAAAAATACGAGTTAAAACAGACAGATATATGTCAAAAGAATGGAAATGAAGTCATCTGTATGGAGGGCCATGTTTAGATGGCTGGAATTTTAAAACGATTCACAGCATCAAAGAAAACAGCGGAAAACTGCTTGCAGCATTAGATGCTAATAAGAGTTAAACATGGAAACAATTGAGAAAATAATAAAGTAAACCGTAAAAGAAAGATGTCTGACACTACTGACGAACTTGATGATATGGAAACAGTAATGGTAAAGTGAATAATAGACGTTTCCTTACAAGGAAACATTTGGCTAATATTGAACGAGTAACAAGTACTGTTTACAGTTGAAATTTATGAAAAAGAAAAAAAAACTATTCTTAAAACAATTTTTTCAAGTCCATTAGCTTCTATCTCTATTTCCAATACTAGACTTTCTTCAGCATTTGTTTGAAGTCGTGTGGAATGTGAACATCTTCATTATATTATTATTTTCTTTTTGAATAAAATGTGCTTCATATTTAGAGTTGTTGATGTGGTCGTTAACCTCAAGCGATGTGGATTTTTTTGTCTGCCATAGTTCATTCTGTGTTATTTTGTTGCGCCAGTTCATAATATTAAAAGACTAATGGTGTTTGCCAAGTTACTCGTTCATTTTTAACAATTGGCCATAAGAAGCGGTTATTTACAGCTGAATGTTTATATATGTCTAAACGGCTTTTGTGACTGAATCTAGCGATGCTATCTGACATGAGATTTCAGGTTGATATTTTGGTTTTGTAGCATTTTCCGGCATTGAGAGAAACTCTCTCGGGTGCAGCCTATTCTATGTCCAAGTTCATTTTCTCCTATACTACATTTGTTGCAACTCATCGCCTAGATATTGGAAGGGTTTTGATTTCTAGATCATATTTTATCGTTTTCAAAGTCTCTGATTGTTATTTTTAGAACGCTTGGTAGACGAGAGTTTATCTTAGGTATAAGATAATGCTTAGCTAAACGGTGTATACTTATGTCACCAGCATAACCACCATCCACACTCCATCATCATCAGTGCATTGGCTCCATGAGGGAAATCTGGATCGTCTCTTCGATACGTATATTCGTTTGGGATAAGGTATGGAATGTTTAAAAGGTTAGTACACATCTCTTCGCATCTGTATTTGTTAATGCGCATGATATATTTGAGGAAATTATGAAACAAAATCCTCATCGAACTCTTTATAAGACATATATGGATAAGAAATAAATAAATCTGCTTAGATCAGTTGCTCCAATATTATCCCTAACTCTCAGAATAAAAAAACACAATTACAAATCATATATCATTTTTAGTACATACACGCGTTTGCGTGGAGATCACGATTATTTTTAAAGTTCAAAATAATTGTCCGGTAGTCTAAATTACAGGAATGTAATGAAATAAAATACATCTACCGCTTTAATAATACCTTTGTTGTCGTGCTTGATGGACATTAATTTCGCCGTTTCAAAAAATCCCCGCCGTTGCCTCCCTCTGTCTGTTCTACAAATACTTCCATGGAAATTGCTCCGAGGAGCTGCATTCACTGGTTCCCAGACGTCATGAGTTCCA
>OZ010571.1:27908468-27933468 GCA_963932145.1 Acanthosepion lycidas
TGAAGTAGGTTAATTGTAATCCATCAAATGTTATCCATTTTTAAATGTGGGAATTTTTCTTTAGGTAAACTATATATGAGGGTATATTTCTGATTTACCCAACTGCTTTTAGTAAGATCACGAATTCTAAATGTTTCTGTTTTGCTGAGAAATTACAAAATAGATGATTTATCGCCAGAAGTTCATTCTATATATATCCTATTTTAAAGTACTCCTTTGTTAGGGAGATATTCAGTTTTAAAGTTATTTTTCAATCATATACAATGTCATCAGTTCTCGATTTCTTATATATGCTGATGACACATGTATTTACACTTATTTAATGGCAAATATGAGAGTTTCAATAAAATCAAATTAGAAACTGGCCGCGAAAATAAGCTTCGTTTTGCTATTAACTGAGGCAAGAAATAGATTGCTAATTTTAATGTCTCCCAAAGTTAATAGCAGTCCTTTAATCGAATAAAATAAACTGTTTTACTATGTTCAACATGGATGATTTTAACATCCAGTTTATTAAGTCGTTACGCCTTCTCAGCTTAACGTTATGCAATATCATGTAGAAAGACGATTAAATTGAAAAAAAAATTATATGTTCACTGCTATGAATGTTCGTTCACTGCGTCGTGCTAGACATTTTTGCCAAAATCTATCTTGCAGATTTATTAAGCTACCATCTGTCCAGACATCGAATATTGCTCCCATCAAAGCGCTGGTGCTTCAGCTATGTATCTAGATATTCTGTACAGACCCTAAAGAAATATATGTAATTAGGAATATCACTCAAATACAGATTGAGCATAATTACTTGTAGTAAGAATGTGTATAACTTCAATCAGCATAGAATTTCTTACTAACAGACAATCATTAGATAAGTGTGTAACTGGGTGAGCTTATCTGTATTACAATAATTCCTATATAAGTATACCTACATGTATGAATAAAAGAGAGAAAATACACAATTCAGCATAGAATTTCTTACTAACAGACAATCATTAGATAAGTGTGTAACTGGGTGAGCTTATCTGTATTACAATAATTCCTATATAAGCATACCTACATGTATGAATAAAAGAGAGAAAATACACTATGCAGCATAGAATTTATTACTAACAGACAATCATTAGATAAGTGTGTAACTGGGTGTGTTTATCTGTATTACAATAATTCCTATATAAATGTACCTACATATATGAATAAAAGAGAGAAAATACACAATTCATAAAGATAAAAGTATCAATGTCACCTCCAATGTGGTTTTAGTCATTCAGCCAGTGAGATTTTACACGACTGTTTATGCAAGGAAATAGTTTCCAAGATTGTGATATCACATACTTGACTTTATTTCAAATTGTGTTGTGAAGATTCGGCAACCCGTATCTGTATTATGGTCAGCATAAAAGTTCAATGGGATTTGATTTGGTTGTCAGGGCTAACTTCTATCTCGCCCAGAAATCCTTGCTGTTAAACACCTAAAAATTAAAGAACTCATTCACTTCTTGGAATACGCCATCATTGGAATCTCTAACTAGGAATGAATATTTTACTGGTTCTGAGACTTTTCGAGTGCAACAGTTACGCAGGAAAAATAGTATCCAGTATTTCCAGGTAGACCTTCGTTGCAACTATTCCATTGCTTCCATCTCTTTATAATTTCTCATCCTATGTATTATATTGATGTTATCATTAGATAATGAAGGATACTTAACCTACCGTTCAATGCTTTGAGGAGCTAACTTAATTCTTTGAATCACATACTTTGATCCATTGATAAAAGCTTGGCGTTTCGGTTCCCATAATAGGCGCTTTCGACGAATTAGCATACTCTACACAACTGCATACTGTTTGATGCAGTATTCAACTTATATTATCTAGATAGATAACACCGATATTATTGCGTGTTGCGTGACAGTACTTTTAATCCGTTTTATTAAATGTCACTGTGATGTTGAACCAAGCTAATAGCTTGAAAGTGAAATTAATATTTGTCAGTTTTCTGTGAATTTTGGTTTACACAATGGCAACAGCATTTTTCGGTTTTCATTATTCTGTTTAAAATCCTTTACTTTATATTCCAGATTCAACAGTTTTTGGGTGGACCCCGCTATTATCCTCTAAGAACAACAGGACGTGGGAAAGTCCTCAAAGATGAAGAAAAGTCTGTTATCATCAAGGGAAGTGCTAAATGTAACTCTCATCATGTCATTGCGAAGAAGTTATGTAGTCACGTAGACAGATCGTTTCTTCTTTGGGGAAGGATCCCTTCAGAATCGTCAAATCATGTCCAAACAAAACAGACCAAATACTGGGAAATAATACTTGTTATTGAAAATTAGTGATTAAAATAAGATATCATGTTCATCTACGCAGTTTAAAATTAGAATTCAAAAAGTCAAAAATTCCCCGTGGAGTAAAGAAAAGGCAAACTTTGTCTCCGCCTATTTGGAAGTCATGGTGCAAGGAATGAAAACTCAATATAAACAGACCGCTTGGCGACGCAGCCGGAAAGGTTTTAGAGACGCAACCCGTTCCAAGATTTAAAAGAGAAAAATCTCACAATGGAAATTTAAAGAGTGAAGTCATAGTTTTTTATACCAAGAAATACATAAACTAACTTAAAATTAACCCGACGAATCTTCCGTATTTATTTCGTCTATAAGAAGATTATTTTTCTTTCATATTACAGCTTTGCCGTGGTTCGAACAAGCACTCCGAATTACCAACGGCATTCGAACTTAACTGCTCTGAGATTAAAGAACAAAACGTGGGCAGTGACGGCGTGCATCGGAATGGCCAGTGTTCAACAATCTGTTGACCGACGATGGTACTCACCTTAGTATCGTCAACACATCTTGACCATGATCGTTGGGGCGAACATACTAAAATGGATTGCCTGAGAACAGGATCGATACGTAGTGGTTATAATTAGTAGCCATGACGAAGGGATTGACTCGTGATAAATTCTTTTCATTCTATTTCACTTTAAGTAACACCTTGTGTCTCAGCAGCATTATCGCCTTGCTGAAGATAAGTGATTCAAAAATTATAGCTCAAAACCCTTTTCATCATTCATAGGTAAAACCAGGAAGAGATATTCTCTTGTTATCTCTTGATCCGATCTCAACTCTTCTTGTGTAATTTTGAAGTGATTTCTTCTCATTTCTAGTATGGTTTGAACCTTTTACTTAAAATTCATTTTGTTCCCGAATTTTATCTTTGCAGTATATTTCAGCAAAATCTTTCCAATTCCAAATTTCAAAGTTTCAGCATAACCAAGCAAAACAGGTTTCACTTAAACCTGACATCATAAGCATTACGTGTTAACGTTCGACTTTGAAGTATAGAAACATTTGATTGCATTTTCACACCTTTAGTTCAACGTTTATTACTTGAAATATACATACTAACGCAGGGCCAAAAAATAAGTTCCTCATACGTGACTGGTTTAGCATACCGAATCTTATTGTTTAGAGAATTGATTACCCTTGGGTTAGTTTATCATCATGTTATCAATAAGATCATGTTAGGATCAATTTTTGAATCAGAAAAGTTGAATCATTTTTTTTTAAATATTGATTAAGAAATTCTAAACCATAAAAATAATTACTAAACTTCTTCAAATTTGTTTCGTCTTCTTGACATTGTGCTGACGAACAAAAATCCGTGTGCCATGTCGACTGAAAACATTTATAAAAAGAAATGAAATATACAAAACGAGATATAAATTCTAATCTCTCCGGAATATCTAATAAAGAGAGTGAAAAAGATAATACCTGATAGATTGAATAAGGCTTAAGGCTAGCGATTTTCTTCTGATAAACAATATTTAAAATCAATTCGGATTAACTCTGTGTCGGGCAAGTGAACCAGACGCTAACTTATTTGAGCGTGTAAAATTAAATCGTCCCTATATTGTAAGTGTCTCCGAAAGAATTCAACCTTCTGAAAACTCCCTTTTTTGGTTGGGGTGGGGGGGTCTTTTAATTCATGCCCATCATATTCAAAACATTAGATTCAGGTAATGGGGATGTTAGGAATGCACATCTAGTCAAAGCTGCATATAGGGACTTTTAATGATAATTTTTCTTTCCGTTAATTTTATTCGGGCTTATTTCTAACTACAGAATTAGACACTATTCTGAAAAGGGAATGTACAATTTACAATAAAAGGAACAAGTTCAAATCATAAAATATATCATTTACATTGATTTTTTTTTTCACAATCATAGATGTTTCGCCAGTGGAATATATTTCGGAAAAATATTCAGGAGATATAATTAATAGGTTTAACTATAACTCTTGCCTAGTGGTGAGTAATAAACTCTGTAGAACAGACATAATGCATATATACTGAGTATATCATTTATATACTTTTAATTTTTTTATTGAAAAGTATGGTGCATTAACGAAAGTCAGTCTACTTTACTTGCCAATCCTTTTGTCTAGTGCGCAAAACTTACTTATGCATATCCTTTTGTCTCGGGTGTAAATCGAACCAATGCCTTTCGTTTTTCTCGAGTGTAAGCTGAACATATACAAATCTTTTTTATTCATTGAAAAGCGGATAGATCCCTGCCCTTTTTCACTTGTTCAAATCAGGATTATACCTATTCGTTTGTCACTTGTACAAAATGAAGCTATGCCTATACTTTTTTTTCTTGAATGTAGTACACATATGCCTATCTTTTTGTCTGCATTGCAAACCGGAACTATTTATATACTTTCGTGCTAAGGACCTATGCTATACATTTATTCCCAGTCCAAAGCGGAACTATAATCATAATGTTTTCTTTAATGCAAACCGAATTAATTAGTGCCCTCTGGACCTATTGTTATCCTCCAGTCTCAAGTGAAAACCGAAAATAGTTTTATTCTTTTGTCTAGATATCAATATTGACTTATGCCTATCCATGTGATTTAAGTATATACTGGACCAATGTCAATCTATCTGTTATTTTAATGTATTTTTCTTAATTGAATCATATGTCACAGTATGTGATATAACAATTCTTGTTATCACATAAAATCAACAAAACTTTGAGAATGAAATCATGAAATGTAGAAAGGATTAAAAAATACGAGAATATTGCCGATTAGGACAGTCATTTGAATGGTAGACTATTGTCATGGGAATACATTTCCAAACGACCACGCGAGTTTCGATAAAGTAGTGAATAATAATGATAAATAATGATAAAGAAAATGAACACAGATTTTGGAGATGCAAGGTATCTCTGAAAGTTAGTTTTGTATAATTTGCAAGCAGAATATATATATATATATATATATATATATATATATATATATCTGTGTGTGTGTGTGTGTCTGTGTGTTTGTCTGTGTCTGTGCGCGTGTCGCTGACTGTGTGGCTGTGTGTGTTTCAAATGTAAGGATCCACTTGACATTTAAAACAAGATATTTAAACAACGGTGTAAAGATATGAAATATGATATATAAAAATAATATACGGGGGATGTGCTAGTTTTTTTCAATACACTCTTTTCTAATTCAGTTATACACATCCCACTTGTTTCCATATAAAGAATGACTGACATTCTCTGTATAATTTGTTAAAATTATTATCTAAAATAGCCAAGACATTTTCGATATGATTCATGCATTTCCCTTAAATATAGCAACGAGAAACTTTTATATATTTTTCTTGAATTAAATGGAATTCCCCCGCTAAGTAAATGACGTTATTTTACTAAACAAATAGCAAGTGTTATCAGTAGCAATATCCCTTATATTTTAGATTTGTATATAGTTATTATTTGCACGTTTTTCTTGCAGATAGAAAAGGAGATAGTCTTATTCAGAAATACAAACTTACATCGTAAAAAAAAACGAGAATGTGTACTGCAGGTCTATAAAAAATACGTGCTACATTGTGAAACTGAGACAGAGTCGTTACATATTATGGACCGATTTGATTGATATCAAATTAACAGTCAGTTTATTTGGAGCCAGTTCACAAATGGATTAGAAGCCGGCAAGTTAGCTTCGACGCTGCGACATTGCGATCTGGTTGTTTTTTTTTTTTTTTTTTTTTTTTTGTTGTTCTCGAAAAACGTTTTTTCAGTAGATGAAACATTGTGGTCTTGTTTCCGTCAATTTATGATAATTCCGTCACTATTCAAGATCTCTCTTACATATATCTATATATTACTAATTCTAATTGTCTGACTTTCACCCTCAGATACCCCAACAATATTTTTGTAAAGTTGTTTAGATATCAGCCAAGATCAACAAAGATTTGGAAACCTTACCGATATGCATCTCTATTTTTTTCACTTTCTCTAAAATTATCTTTCTTTACATGGCATTTCTGGATTTGGATAATTTTCAGTAGGGAAACCAGGAGACATTAACAGACACAACGATAGATACAAATCTTTCTTCTGCTTAAATACCTTAGTCTCTTTATAGAAATAAAGCGAATAAAAGAATCTGGAAGGTTAATAAGCAGAGTTCTTTCTTAGAAGAGACTGGAGGTAGATATAAGTACAAAGAACAAAGTACCAGTCGCCATACTTCTCAACATCTCACCGTGGCGATTATTCACACTGCTGAAAACATCGCACTGTAAAAAATCTGGAAGTCGAAGGCCTCAGTGCACTCTGTATCTCTACTTGGTTATTTCGCATGTTTCCGTTTATCCCCCCCCCAAAAAAATGCAATCTATCACTGAGAAGAATCCACGCCTACTATGTGCAAAACCTCATACCAAATTTAGTTTGGGTTGTCGACGTTCTGCCCAGTTGACCATGAGTTTTTTTCGGACTAGCTTGCTCATTATGTAATATTAAACACAGAAACAAGATTGTACAACTGGTTATATCAATATGTAAGAGAAATATATAGATTGCATATTTCAAGGTATTCGTAACATGGCAGAAACAACTTTACCAATACTAAGTCTACAAAAAAATAGAAATGAAAAAGAAAATGCAAAATGAAGAATATTTGACAGAATATGAGATAAAATAAAATAAAAACACATACATATAGAAATATCTAAGAATATTTAATGATTGTAGAAATTAGGGTAAACAGATCAGTAACACTAACAAACTAATATCTTGTCGTTTGACTATAAGATAGTGACAGATTTACGAATTTGATCAGAGTACCTGAACAATGTTTGATATGTTAGTTTTCGTTTTATGTAGCAAATAACTTTAAATAAATTATAGTCTAGAAACAATGCTTATTTCTGTTTATCCTAAATGTTTGCGCCATCAATACCTTTTGGTGTTCATTTTTATAATCTATTTGACTACAATTATTGCATTTATATGTGTGAATTACTATATCAATATTGTTTTCGTACAATCGTATTAGATATTTTATTGTCTAAGTTTTGCTTTGATGCCTTGTAATATAATTATTCTGAACAGATTTAGTTTATATTACCGTTCTAATGTCAATTGCGGAAATATAATTATGACATTCCGACTATTTCTTTTATTTCTTTCTCTTTAATTCTCAATAAAAGTTGTTTTATTCTAACATTCATCTCATTATCACGATTAATATTTTCTGAGACTTACGATTAATATTATCTGAAACATAAAACAATGAAGCCATATATGTTTATTCGTCATGCAATCTAACATATCATTTTTCTTATTAAAATGAGTCTTTCTTAGAGTAATAGAAGATATGAATCAAAGTCTATAAGCTATCCTGATTCGTATTAACGTAACTACATGTTATCACATTCGAAATGATTGGTTCGGCTAACAATATGATGCATTGTTTTACAAAAGTATTTTAAGTCTGAGATGACTTCATGTTTTCTATTGATTTTTAGTTTTTTTTATTTAATTATTATAAATCAGGATTTTCTGTTACATGCCTCAATAGCAGTAACTTCATAGATACAAGACTATAAACAACGATATAAGAAAGAAAAATAATATAATTTTATCATTTTCTGTTTCATAATAATTTTCGCCAATTACGCAACGCAAGAGAAATTTAAGTTAATGGTTTCTGAATTGTATATGTAATATGAATGCATGGAAATATCGAGTATAGATAACGCTTTTATCGACACTTGAAGTGATTCAGAATTGAGTGTTTGGAGAAGTATACACGCCGGAATCTTTCCCAGAATGCGCCGTTACTTGGAATTATGATACTGGAGTAGATGATTCCTATGAATGGAATAAGCAAAGGATATAGGTGAATATTCTCTCTGCACGTAGCAAGGCGGTTCATGGTTGTAAATATTTGAATTGATAGATAAATGAATTGAGCTAATCTGAAAATTTGCCAGTGTTTTACCGAAGATTAGCAATTGTCATGAAATGTTGCGTATATAGACAGGTATTTGTAGGGAATAAAATGAGTCTTCCTTCACAAGACTGATTAAACACTTGCATCTCTAACAGTAATGGTAATATTAGACGTTTCTTTATAAGTAAACGCACGGCACTGATTAAACAAGCAGTCAGTAAATCGTCCCCTTAAAATGTAGCTGTTATCTGAGTAGGTGTTAATTCTTCTTCCAGCATCAATGGAGGATCTTAAGACGTTATTTGAATTAGAGTGTATTACTTTGTTTGGGATTCTGTTGCACCAGTCTAAAAGATTTAAAATGTATGGTATCCGTATAAGTTACACAGGCTTCATTTGATCAAATCAATTATTAACCATTTATCTTGGAAAACTGATGCATATAGCTGATAGTATCAAGACTGTAAAGTGAGGATTGGACAGATTCTGAAATTCTGTGTAAGTAATAATCCATCTGCACTACCGATATACTAGAGATTTTAAAATTTAGGTAGGTATGCATATAGACACTTTGCTTCATATTTAAAAGAACATATGTCGATAATACGTCCGAAAAGTGGACGATAATTTATTCTTTGCCGCGCTTTGAGCAATGTTCATTCGAAATCGTTTGTCTATAGATGGAAGAGAAATTTCGGTAGTCAGACGAGAATTTGTTATGCCTGCGGGTTTGAATATTTGTATTTCTATGTGCCTCACCTTCGACAAAGCTTTCTTCAATACGAATGTATTTCAAGTCAATAATAATAAGCACTACAGGTTGGCATAGCACTTAAAGTATATAAACCTGTCAGAAATATTTCATAAAATGGGAAAAAGTAGAATAAACCAAATGAAAACAATTTACCGATCCATTTCTGTTGGAAATATATTCTCACAGTGTATGTATATATACACACACAGGCGCACACACGCACGCATATATGTGTCTATATATATATATATATATATATATATATATATATATATATATATATATATATATATATATATATAATAGTGATTATATATGTTATGTTTTTAAAAATGATTGTCAGGTTTGTTACATTGGATAAGTATCTATTGTATGTTTTATGTTGAATGGAAGTTGATTTTATATATATATATACACAAAGCTGTCAATCACATTTTATCATACATTATAAATTTATCAAGGTTTCCTAACAGATATAAGAAGATGCATATATATATATATATATATATATATATATATATATATATATATATATATATATATATGTATGTATGTATGTATGTATATATAAGAGAGAGATTATAGTTAGTCCAACGAGAGAAATGTGTATATTTTAAAGAGAATAGAGAAACTGCAAACGTTTTTGGTTATAATATATATGTGTGTATGTGTGTTTATGTGCGACTGTGTGAGTTTGTGTTTGTGTTTGTGATAGTCTTTGTATTCCAGTGTTATAATAAATTTGATGAAAATTTCATGGAATGTTTAATATATAAGACAACTAGGGAAACTTCAATTTGTCATCCTTCTTTTCCGATGACGCCAGTGATCCGCAAAACATTTGAAAATTAAATTTCCGAATTCTCTTTCTCTCTCTCTCTCTCTCACACACACACACACTTACACACACACTTACACAGATGTATGTATGTATATATATATATATATATATATATATATATATATATATATATATATATATATATATATATATATATTACCAACACTAAGATAATAACTTTAAAAATATATTTCAAAATGTATCTAGAGAATATATGAGTGTGATAAACTCTGACAATATTTTAGAAACATTAGAATCAAACATTCACTTTATGAAAACACTGAAACTGTTCATGTGAACTTTCCTTAGATACCTTTTGGAGCCAAACCTTAATCGTAGCATTTCTATGTTTCATATCAATGTTCATTTCATGCTTTTGTCCAGCAAGACCTCTTCGTATGTTACGCATCTCTGCCTATAGCTGTCATTGTGATAATTTTTTAAAAGTTCCTCCCGTTAATTCTCATCATACGTGTAACCCTGCTTCATTGTGAATACCTCAACTAGGCATCTTTGATTTTAAAATCATATTTATCAGTAAACTAATATTTTCTGATTTTGTTGACTGACTGATTCGTTTACTAGTTTATCACACTTTAGAGATTATTCAAAGCCAGATATTTTTTTTATTGTAAAGATTTTTTATAATAATATTTTAGTTATACAAGTCTCTCTAATTAATACGTAGCTGGTGGAGTATAGTTGGATTCATCCCTTTTCCAACTGCATTTGCGCTTAAGTTAATATAATAAACTCAACGGGAATTGAAACTCAGCTATCTGATTAATAAATGTGAGCCAGTATCCATTACTCAACAAGAACATATAGTCTTGCTTATACTTGTATTCCTAAGCAGTCACCCTTCAGACTTATACGCGAACCGGTGTTTTGTGATGTAGTCATAAGCCATTTGAGATTGTCTTTCCTTGCTAAAACGCAGATATTTCTAGAACATTTTTCCGAAAATTAACAATATGATTTCTAAAGGCTTTCCAAGATTAGGAAGCATATAACAGTGTAACATGAAAAGTTGGTTTTCGAATTCAATTCCTTCTAATTACTTCCATTCCTCCCAGCTTTTCAAATACAGCACTAGCTTTGGCTGACCTCTTTAATATTTCATCACATAAAGTGGCTCTTGTGTTTATTTACCTCCCTATTTAAGGTACTATAAAAGCATATTGTTCTCAGATAATTTTCCTTGGTTGGCTGTTTGTGTTTAGCGAGATATCAACAGCAATATGGGTTATTTAATGATGAAACCTAAATAATTTGAACGCAGTTTTATGGCTTCAACAAAGGATATTTTGTACATAACTTTATACTTTCACGGCAAACGTCAGCTTTTGGATATATAATTTGTAGATAAGATATATTGTAGATAGTTGTAATATCATAATGTATTTTTATACGACAGTGCATTATTATCTGTTTCCTTGTAATAAACATGTATTACAACCATTTATATATATATATATATATATATATATATATATATATATATATATATATATATATATATATATATATATCTGCTATGTATAATGCATTTTTGAACTTCATGAACCAACAGATAAAAAATTAAGTCTTATTTGCCCTAAAATGTTCTAATACTTCTGATCTGGTCAGATCATTGAACAATAGCAATTAAGAGATGGATCCAGATTCCTGAAAATATCCAATGCAATTTCTCGTCAAACGCATGACTGATAATTGACGTGATGGCTCATATATTTTGGGGATTATGTAGTATGTTGCTTCTCGAAGAGATAGGCGGGTTTTTCAGCTGTGATTTAACCCCTGTTTTCTTTCACTGTTATTATTAGCTCAGAGTATTTTTCTACAGTGAAAAACATGTTTACGACTTCTCATGCTACCCGAAAACAGTTACCTACCAGAACGTTATATGTAAAAAGAATTCTAAAATATTTCATCCGTGTAACTGTAGTTTTTGAGGAAGGTGCCAGCCAGTCGTAATGCGAATCACGCAAAACATGGTAGAAATTCGAAAGCTGATAAGAACTTTTAAATATGGCAAAAATTCTCAACTATTTTACATCCGGGAATTTTTCGTTGATGTGTCTATCTTTGACCCATCTTCCTTTATATTTTTTTCTTTAATGACCTGTGTATTCTTTCAACTTGTAAATAACTAATATGGCTCAAATCAAAATATATCGCTGTCAAATTCAAGTTTCTCTCAAATAAGCTTAATGCAGACAGTGTAAAGTGATCATATCAAAGAACTTTATATTTATTTTTAATTCATATCATAGAACAATAGAATTGCGATGTCATCATTATCATACTTGTCTTTGTTTTAAATATATATCAATAAAAATAGATTTTGAATTTTGCCACCCTGTGTCAACTAAAAGTATTGTCTGACCTTTCAACCACCTGATGAGCATTCATGAACGTTCAAGAATTTAAAACATTGAAAAAGCAATTACATTATTGCTTTAATATAGAAACATGTACAGCGAAATACATCCTAAATTGCAGTATTTACATTAGTCGGACTATTGTCCTCATCTTTGTCGCCATAGTTGTCAGTATATTTCAGCCGTTGTACGCTCCAGCCTTCTTCAGGTGGTTGGAATTTCAAACTGAACGCTTTATTTCGATCACTGGGGTAGACTGTTCTTGTTCCACGTGCCATGTTTGATGGATGTCAGTTATCAGTTATCTCCTGCTAATTTTCCCTCTGAAAGTTCTCCACTGCCTTAACCGGGTATTGAACTCACACTCTTTGGGTCTATGTGTCCTTATGGCACAGTAGATAATGGTGTTGGTTAGATCCAGTAACAGACCCAAAGATTGTGAGTTCAGTACCCGGTTAAGGTAGTGGAGAACTTTCAGAGGGAAAATTAGCAGGAGATAACTGATAACTGGCATCCATCAAACATGGCACGTGGAACTAGAACAGTCTACTCCAGTGATCGAAATAAAGGGTTCAGTTCGAAATTCCAACCACCTGAAAAAGGCCGGAGCGTGCAACGGCCGAAACATTGTGACACATATAGCGACAAAGATGAGGACAATAGTCCGACTAATGTAAATACTGTACATAATACTTCATCTCAGAAATATAGACAGAATCCTAAATTGCCTTAATAAAGTCCCTCAAAGGAAGAAAAACTACGACTAAGTATACTCTTTCCTCTTGTCTCATTTTAATAATTTTTTTTTTCCTTTAAAGACATGGCCTATATTAAAATACTTTACACATAGTTATAAATACATAAATATAATTACTGGATTTAAATTAAACGTGTTTCCCTCTTGGTATGTAGTTTCACTGTCCCTTTTTTCCATGGCCTTAATGATATAATTGTCTTATCTTTTAATGATCTTATTCATCAGAGTCAACTACTTTTCATTTTGAGGGTGCCGGGTTGGGATTTTCCTGGTTGCTGCATTGCCACTGGTAGTTAAGAACCCGAACGCTTTTTGTAGCGCTTAGAGCAGAAGCCGCATAAAATAGTTGCATCAAATCAGGGATTTTGCATTGCCTTATCGCGAATGGATGGGTACCTTTCCATGTCCTTCCGGTGAAGATCACTGACGTCATATTATGCTTCAGATTTAACTAATTTCTGATCGATTTGTATTGCCATTGACCGTGGATGATTATTTTGGACTTTCTTGTCTTAAAAATCAAACTACTCTTCTCATGATTAGTACAATTAAAATAAATAGATAATTAAATTAAAAAATATATATCTACGCCATTAACTTTTTTCTTCGATATCCCAAGTATTCGTACCAATTTATTTGTTGCAGAATTTATTCTCATCTATTGTTCTCCGGGTTCCTTAGAGGTCTGTGAAACTAATCTAAATTTTTCTAACGCCAACAATGTATTCTCTGTGACAGGATGTTCTAATCTTTGTCAAAGATATTCTGGGACACATATACATGGCTTTGGTGATTACATCCTGGAAATCTTGCAATGGCAAGGGAATTGTCTCTTAAGTCCCTGGATAATTCTTTCACGTGCTTTGTCTGTCTTTATTTCGCTCTGTTAGCTAACTCAATTCCCTTTATCATACATTCTTATGAGGTCTATAACATATTAAATAAAATATATAATAATATAGAAATCTCTCTCTTTCTCTCTCTCTACACCCCCACCCCCACAACACACACACATACGTATATATATATATATATATATATATATATATATATATATATATATATATATATATATATATATATATATATCTGGGATTATTTTTTGTGCTTGGTGGTTTTAGTGTTCAGTAGGTCAATTATATTAATCATTTGCAAAACAAATCGCAATATACTAACATATCTACACAAAGATCAATAGCCTTGTTCGGTGGGAAAATATGCTGAAATGCGCCAAGTGGAGAAGTACTACATTAGACTCCGAAACAGCGTTACCTCACCTGGTTGGCGACTGACGAGTGGAAGGTATCGCACGTACTTTCACGTTTATGTAGAAAATTCCATTATATTAATTGGGATTAATTTTTTTTTATGTTTCATCTGGATTCTACTTGAAGGAAAATTGTAACATTCTTATTAAGAAACAAGATTTATTCGCGAAGAGATGCTTATGTGTCGTCTTGGAAATCCCAGATGAAACCACAATTCTCCCCTTTATTTGCCTCGTACATGTTCAACAACTTTGCTCGCATGGTGTACATTTTAGCCTAACAGCATGAGAAAAAGTCGGAGCACTTTCTTTCATAAATTAGGATACAAATATCCTGGTGGGATTCACACTAACTCAGAAACTGATCGTTTGAACACACGATTAAGCGGCACCAAAAAATTTGAAATGACATTAGTTCTAAACTAGTACATCAGTGCCAATTATTTTCCCATCACCGTAACATAGAATCACTCTACCATTCTATAAGTATTTTAATGATTTTTCTGATCAGTTTTATGCTAAATCGTTTTCAAAAATGTACTTGCCGGACTAGACTGTCGGTATATATCATCAATTGCAGTTAAAATTACTTCATTTAATCGTAAGTTCTATGCTAACAGTTTCTATTTTTGTGTTTCTCTCGTGTGGAATTTTTTTCCACTTCTCGCATTCCAGCCAATTTTGATATTACTCGTAAATATCTGTTTTCTTAATTCCTATTCTTTTATTGTTCACATTCCTTAATAATGTTTTCATTCTTTTCATATACTTTTACACTCAAAAATCACTTGCATTTCCGTGGTTCTATTTTCTTGTTTTCGTTGAAGTGATTAAAAAAATAAATTATTGCAAAATCTTGGTGATTGTTATAATTAAGATTTTAAGAAAGTTCGGAATTTTTCGTAGAAGGCATTCATAATAATGTTTGACAATTTGTCTATGAATAATAATTTCTTTTATATGCTCGAGTTCTGCGCAGAAAAATATAGAACAACTCATGGAAAATGGAATTGATATTTGAACTCGGCCTCCCAACATATCTAAGAGTAAGTCTATCTTCACTGGCAGTGAATCTTATGGTAGGCCATTTGCATTATTTTTATTAATAAAAAAGACAAAAGGCGCCTGATATTTAATCGGTAAAAATAGTATATCATTTTATGTTGATAAGATGGTAAATCTTAAGAAAAACTAATTCGTTAAATGTCGCTTTGCTGATGGCAATATGATACCATTTGAAGTCTAAAATATTTTAATATTTAAAATGTTACATTTACAAAAACATATATATATATATATTTCAATACAGAAATACCAAATCATTTCTTCAAACCGCTGTACAAATAGACGTATAATTTTTTTCTATTTCCTATGTTATCAAATAGAAAGGGAAATCGAACCTCGCTACAATAATGTCCATTTAAATTTCATTCACATTGTAGAAATGTTTGTTTGCATGAATATTTTCAGTTAGTGACAGTCCTAAAATGTTGCATCAAATTGAAAAAAAAATAAAAATTCCCAAATAATATACCAGAAGGTTAATAAAAACTCATAATCATGTGATTTGAAAGACCTTAAAAAATTAGATAGATTTTCGAACGTGACAGTAGACAGGCAATTATTCTCCTTTATTTGTGTAGTATCTACTTGAAGTTACTAAATTTATGTCCACCTCACAATTGATAAACGGGTTATTTACTTTCTAGCCATTTCTATGTTGTCAGATTATAGGTATAAATAAGTAAACATGGCTAGACTGATATTGAAATATATAATACGCAAACACACACACACACATATACATATATATATATATATATATATATATATATATATATATATATATATATATATATATATATATATATATATATATATATATATATATATATATATATATAACCCGTGAATGTTGATATCAGTAGATAGAAACAGAGTGACAATATTATCTATAATATACTAATGATTTGTTATTGTGGAGAGGAAACAAAAGGGGATGATCTTTATGTATATATTTTAATTCTATTTCAAAGTCATACATGCAAATTAACTAACAGACAGTCTGATGGACATTAAGTTATAAGTTTTTTTTTTGTTTTTTCTTTAAATGTTCCCAAACTTATAATTATATTGCTAAGCTCAGACTGGATCGCTCCCCAGACTGAGTAAGAGAGAATGTATGTACAAAGGCTTATTTCATGTTCAATCACATTGTGTCAGTAGGAGTCTCTGTCTGTGTGCTTCTGTATACAAAGGATTCCACAACACAGTTATACATATAGAATAAATCCGTTATCTAAAACTATATACAAACAGTGTGTGACTGTTAGGAATCGTCTTCTACAGTACAGATTTCAATGATTATGAAGAATTTTGCACGGTACCCGGTATGAGCAAACATATAAAAATAAGTTGAATAAATTACAAAACAGTTTCAAAAACTTCATAATTAGATTTGTACACCGGTTTGAATAAAATTGTATCCTTCTGTATTGAAATTACATATATATTTTAATAAATTTAATATTTTAAATAGTCAAATACTTTAGATTATCATATTGCCAACATCAAAGCGAAAGGTAATGAATTACTTTTTTTTCTAAGAATAACCATCTTATCAATAGAATAATGATGTACTATTTTACCGATTAAATTCTCGATGCATAGGAAATCGTATTACTTTTACATATTTTATCTCCACAGATTAAGCATGGTTTCGCCAAAAGAAAGAAAGAATTGACGTCTTTTTCTAGGGTATGCTAAAGGAGAACGGGTAATCAATGAAAATCACAGATGCAACACATTTGATTGTCGGAATAAAGGGTGAATGCGCTAAAATTGACGGCAATGATGAGTCATTGCATCGGGTTCGTGGGGATATTGCAAAGCACCTCAACTTTTACAAACAATTTGATAGAAATCATATTGAAGATGCATTAAAATGTTGAAATTTTAATTTCTTCAAAATAAGCATTTTTGTCTTTGGTTCCAGAATTTAGGGACATCCTTTATTTTTAAATGTGACAACTATACTTTATATGTTGCTAAAAGCCGCAAGGAATGTGGCGTTGTGCCAAACATCACTTTTCGATCATTATTTTGGCGAGTTGGCGCCTATATCACAGAGATATCAGTTTAAAAGAGTTCAATGAATGAATTAAGTGCTTCATGTCACACTCCTTATCGCACAACATTCAATGTTTGTTCGTGTACGGTCGCATATATGAAGTAAAGTGATTGTGCCATTCTGTTTTCTTCTCCAGTTCTCTAGAATCAATTGACGTATATAGCTAGCGGATCAATGATTGGAAGTTTTTAAAGAACGGCGCTATAATGTCAAGTCATGAACCGGTAAGAGGTTCAGAATCTCATTTTTTTTCTTTTACAAAATAATTTTTGCAACTTCAGTCGTAGAAGACTGCGGATATATTTTATTCATTTCCCTCGTCTTTCTTTTTTAATGTTTTCTTTCGATTTTAACTTGATTTGTAGAAGAGATTTTCATTTAAAAAACAGCTTATGAAAAATCATCGATCCGCTGCCAGGTATGTCTGAAAAAACTTAGTAATAGCAGCGAACAGGTTATATTAATAGCAGTATCTTTTTACTTTATCATATGAGAAACAGTGCAGAGATTAATGAAATTTCAAACCGAATAACTTAATTATAAAGAAATATATTGACGATACTTTAAAGCATTTATTCATTTTGCATCATAAGAAAACTCTATTCACATAATTTATAATATGAATGTGTACTAAAAAGTTCTCATTGTGATCAAGTAGCACGTCAAATGTTTTGTTTTTTTATGTTGTTTCCTTTGGTCTGATCTTTCCCTATCAAGACATTGTTAGCAACCTTACTCAATTTCTGTAAGTTTACAAATGAATACATTATTATTATAATTATTATTTTTATTTCCTTTGATTTCTGACGTTTACACATTTCTTTCCGGGTCTCGCCCAAGTACCTAAGGTTAGAAATGGCATCATGGCACTTTTCCACTGACAAAAAAAAAAAAAAATTACATAAAGCACATCGTAAACTGTACTTGTGAGAAATATTTTTTTGTATCTCTTTCAGGCATAGACTTCCGGGAATCCCTTTAATTAGTCTACTGGAATCTTTTCAAACCAATCATTGAGGTCCAACAACAACAGGGATTGTTGATGTTCCCATGTGTCACATTTTTGAGATTTCTATTTCAAGGTCCTTGTAATTTGACAGCTTTTTGCATATTTTCAAAGATACATTGCTATCTTCAGGGACTGACATATCAAAAAGGAGGCATTTTTGGTTTGTGGTCTCTAATATGAATGTCTGGACAGTTGGCTTTGATTGTTCTGTCATTGTGTATTGTGTAGTCCGATAGAATTGTAACATGTCCTTCTCCGTAACCTGCTCTGCGTGCATTTCATACCAGTTTATTTCAGTTTCCTTCTTGTAGAATTTGCATTTTTTCCAATGCAGATATTTTCCAACTCTGTCATGCCGGGTTTTATACTCATTGGGTTCCCGTATCGGGCAATCTGATACAAGATGATCAATCGTTTCTGGATGTTTATCACAGGATCTGCATTTTGGGCTAACACAATATTTTAGTATATGTGCTTGATGATTCCTAGTTAACAAGTATTGGTCCTGTGCAGCAAGGATAAAACCTTCAGTTTCAGCTTCCAGCTCTGCACTACATAGCCACTGATGGGTACGGGTTTTTTCTATGTCAGCTTTTTTGGTACGGGCAGAGTATTGGCCATGAAGCGGTTTATCTTGCCATTGTTTCTGTATCTGGTCAGTTACCTTTGTCTTTGCCTTCTTTTTTAAGTATTTTGCAGATTCAGCCGGTGTATTGGGCTGTACTTGTATTTCGGCGCCTATGTGAAACTCCATTTTCAATATGCTGGCTTCCTTAATTACGGAGTAAAGACACTACTTTCATTGAAAATACCATCATCCAGTCTTCTGTAGTTTCCAAATATATCTGGAGACCAATTGTTAGATTTTTTATGACAGCTCTAGTTGAACCAATCTTCTGTCTGCATCGGAGCTGGGCACATACAGACGATCAACATCAGCTTTGGGATAAAGCATGCAGTATCAAGTGAGAAACTTTCTCGTTTTGGCGTCCATTCACTTAATTTCAGCTATGGTCCACTTAAGGACATTAAAGCTGTATTGCACCACAGGGACAGCCAAGGTGTTTATGGCTGATATTCTGTTTTTCGAATTTAGCACGGTATTTAGTGCCAGGCGTACTCGCCTGTAGTACTCCTTTCTTACTTTCTCCTTCATTTGCGGGTGGTGTATGCCATCTCCTTAGCCTATTCCTAGGCTTCATCATGCTCTAATTCCCTAATCTTTGTGACAAAATCTAAATCTATTAATGGTGTTTCTGTAATTCTACCTTTCTTGAATGTTACTTTTTCACATTTATCTAATCCGAAGTCCATACCTATGTCGTCACCGAAGCATTTTACAATATTGGTGAGGCTCTTCAACTCATTGTCGTCTTTGGCAAAGAGGTTGATATAATCCATTTAGTGTAGGTGATTGAATATTTTCTTATTTATTTTGTAACCATAGATACTGTTGTTCAGTTCATGTGTAAGAGGGATTAAGAATAAACAAAACAGAAGGGGTGACAGAGAGTCTCCTTGAAAGATTCCACGTCGGATATTTAGACGGTTGGATATGGCAGTACCTCTGGTGTGATTAAGGTATAGTGTTCTGTGCTTAAGGAAATTTAGTACCACAGAGGAGACTTTATACAATTTCCAAAGTTTTAAGGATCCAAGAATATGGAACATTATCAAACGCGTTGCGATAATCAGTCCACGCTGCGCTAGGATTTCTACGTCGTCTCCTGCAAATTTCCAGGACTGTTTTATTTATAAGTAATTAATCTTTTCAGTCATATAAATCTCTCCCGCATCCCTTCTGTTCTAGGGGAAGAATTCTGTTTGTTTCGAAAAAGGAAGAAGTACAGTTTGTCAGTGCAGACGTGATCAAGTTATACGTTGTTGAGAGACATATTATCGGTCTTGTTTTTGGCATGAGGTTATGCAATACCTTCTGTAATCGATTCCGGGATTTTATTGGGATTATTTACAAGCGTGTATAATGTATTTGAAAGAATTTTATGGATAGATTATCATCATCATCATCATTATTATTATTATTATTATTATTATTATTATTATTATTATTATTATTATTATTATTTCCTTTAGTTTATATTGTATGTACATTTCCAAACAGAGACCTAAAGTCAGATATGTCTTCATGAATATTTTTCCACTGATCATTTTTGTAAAGACAAAACTTAAGATTACTCATTTTAGACAGATAATGCTCTTTGTAATGCGTACACCGTATTTAAAGGGTGTGCTAACAGGAATCCGTTCAATGATTCTATTAGATTCATGTCCAAGAAATGCGAGGGCGCCAACGACATGTGCAATTATCTTTCGATATCTATTTCAAGTCTATTTCAATTTTATTTTAATGTTTCTTCGAAGATCTTCAAAGATACATTTTAATCGGCAGGAACTGGCATGTCAATAAGAAAGAACATTCTGATTTTGCAGTCTTTGATCACGACGCCAAGGAGATTAGATTTCATTGTTCTATCAGTGTTTATTGCAGGTCCTATCTCTGTATCTGGTCCAGGTAAAGCGACCATTGATCCCATGCAGCAAGAATAGTACATTCGGTTTCAGCTTTATCTGCAACTATAGAACCCCTAATGGGTACACTGTTTGTCTACATAAGCTTGTTTGGGTCGGTCAGAATATTGGCCAGGTTGGGATTATCTTACCATATTTTCTACGATTTATACATTGCATTTGTTTTCTTTTGCAGGATATTTTCCGCTACAATAGTTGCATTATGGTTTATTAGCACATCTTCACTCACTTGGAATTCTTTTTTTATGTTGGTAGCTTCCTTTATGAATGAATAAAATTTCTTATTTATTTCATTTTCTTTCATACAGATCATCATCCTGTCTTTTGTAGTTTCCAAGTACTTTTGAAGTTCGATTGTTTTGGTTTTCTGAGTGAGTTCTATTTGAACTAATCTTCCGCTACTTCCGGACCTGGGCTCTTACATACGATTAACATCAACTATATGATGAGCAATACAGTAGTAAGTGAGAAGCTTTTTTCCTTTTCGCCCCCATCTCTTAATGTTAGTTATGCTTAAAGTAAGTGCATAGACTTTTTGTCACAAGAACAGACAAATTATTTATGGCTGATATTTTGTTGTTATGAATTCAACTCGGACTTTAACAGCAGACGCAAACACCTTTAGTATTCTTTTTTTACGTTCTCCTTCATTTGGTTATGCTGTATTACATCTCCTTCGCTTACTTCTGGATAATTATTGGCTCCTCCTTGTTCCAGTTTCTTAATCATTGTGACATAATCTTGATATATTGAGTAGAATTGTGTAATTCTCCGTTACCTGAATGTTCATTTTGCACATTATTCTAATCCGGAATCAATACTGATGCCATCACTGAAACATTTTACAGTATTGAGGATACTCTCCATCACATGTTCCTCTTGAGAAAATAATTTGATATAATCCACGTTCTTTTCTATTTGGTATCCATAGTTATTACTGTTTTGTTCATGCGCAGAGGGCATTAAGCACATACACTCAAGAGAATGCAACAAGGTCTCTCCTTGAATAATTCATCATCGGATATTCAAATAACTAAAAGTAGCATTAAATTTCGAGCGATTTAGGTTTAATGTGGTTTTCCACAGTCCCATATTTTATTGAAGAAAATCTATTGACACACAGGAGACTTTGTAGAATTCTACATCCTTAAGGATCTAAGAAAGCGTCACTCACTCTACTCAGATTTCTATCTATTTTTCTTATATTTGTAAGTAACATTAAATTTATGAGTAGTTGATCATAAAACGCATATGAACCTCATCGACATCCATTCTGTCCCACAAGAAGAATGATGTTTTCAGCGACAAAAGTGTAAAAACGTTTCATCAGGACAGATGTGATCAATATATATGTGGTGGACTGACATGTTAGTGGCCTGTAATTTTTTGAATCATCTATTTCAACCGGTTTTGTTAGGAAATATGTAATACTTTCGAAGACCAATTCTAGAAATTCATTGGTGTTATTAATTATCATTGATAAAGTTAGCGGGGCTAAAGGAGGACCCACCCCATATTAAATAAATTTTTGATTTACTATGGTGTCACTTGTTTTCTGTTGAGCACCCCAGAAACAACACTTGAAATACATTAAATTCTTGCAATTTTATATATATATATATATATATAATATATATATATATATATATATATATATATATATATATATATATATATATATATGTGTGTGTGTGTGTGTGTGTGTGTGTGTGTGTGTGTACGCACGCGTGTGTGCTTGTATTTCTTTTTAATCCCTCCCTTCCAAGGATCACACGATAAAACCTCTATGATTAGATAATATGAAAAATTATATTATTAAAGAAAGAGAATAATAAACTACCAGGAAATACGAAGACAAAATATAATGGTTGACATTACATTTAAATCGTTGAAGATGAATGTTGATTGGAAATCAAAAGCCGGAAGTGAGTTGCTTATACAAGAATTTCGAGTAAATAAACTGTTAACAGTAAATTTTGTTTACTTGTCATTTAACCATTTCTACTGGGAAATGATGAGACGTTGCTACTAATCCAGTACGGCGCTTAAACTCATGATATTTACTTATAATAAATTAAAGTTAATCAGACCAATTACCATAAAAATCTTGGTAGACATTTTTTCAGAGACGCAAATTTAGAGCGGTGGGTAATTCACTGAAGGCGTCAATAACATTAGAGATTCGTTTTTATTAGCTCAAGAATATCTAAATCCATAGCATAGGCAACTGTCCAGATGTGGCAGGAATATACATTGCAAGATGAAATGATAGACATATAAATGTGTAAGATAAATTCTGTCGAGAGCAATCTAGCACCACAGATGAACGAGTAGCAATAGAACTAGCAAGTGATTCAATATAATCTTTCGACATCTTGTTAGCAGAAAACGTTAACCCGAGAAGGTGAAATGAGTAATGCTCATGGGGATTAGAATCAGATATGCTAATTGAAGATAAATGTAGTTTTCTCAGACGATTAAAAGAGAGATTCGTTTAAGAGGTCTTAAAATAAACAAACCATTCCTTGCAGGTCGTTTTAATTTCTTTTATAGCCGCCAAATTAACATTATCGAACCGACCAGACTTACTATTAAGAAAGGAGTATTTGTATCATCAGCAGAGATGACTTTTAAATCTCATGACATCAAAAATGTCGTTCCTGAGAATTAGAGACAACATATGTACAATTAAAGATCCCAAAAAGTCACCTACATTAATGAAGGCAAATCTTGTAGAATGGCCGTTCAGGGCAACTCACATTCCGCGATTTGAGATGAAAGACTGAATCATTTCAAGAATTTGTCCAGAAATATCATCGCCTTTAAATTTGTGAAGAATTTTTTGCGTGCCAAATATTGACAAATGCATCTGAGATATCTTAACTAACATTTGACAGAGATGAAACGTTGCAAGACTCTCGTTTTTCTATCGCTATTTCCCTGGAAATTGTTCAGGTATACTTCATCCGTTAGTTCCAGAAGATTTTACCTTTCATTCTCTTCATGTTTCATAGGGAGACCTCAGACGTTCTTCCCACCCCAAACATATTTAGATGTATCGAAACAAAAGTTAAATCTCTCATAATATCTTTGGATTCATTAAATTAAGTTTATTTTTTAAAGAAATGTTATTCCTTAACTATCATTATTTTTATTTTCCTATGATAACAACACTCATGCATTTCTGTAGCACTATCACTATACGATCGATGAATACATAATTTAAACAAGATTAAATTATCGAGAGTTTGGATATCGTCTGCGAGTCTTACTATATACAATAAAAATATTCACCAGCAGCCATCACTGCATTAAGTAATAAAACTAAAATTTAATAATTTTATTTTCGTATTTATCTTAAATTTACAAGGTGAATCTTTAATTGTCTCTGGGATTAGTAGAATTAATACAATCGAATCTCTCTGATGAAGGAGTATTATGTTCAATATTATACACATTCATATAATGTATATGAAAGTAGTTTTAAATTAAAAACTTCAATAGTTTAATTTGGTTTGATAAAATGTTTCTCCAATTTTAAACGATCAAATTAGATGTAAAAGAAAAACTGTGTTAATATCTTATTTAGTATCTATATGTTACATTGAGATAATTGAAGTTATGTGATATAGTCTAAAAATTGTCATCGGATTTTATTAGACAAAACCACTTATTCACATTTTACTTCAGCACAAATGTTATAAAACCATCATTGATCAACATCTATAATAGAAAAAAAAATATTATATATCTTTGGGTTATTGTGTCTTTTCGTTTTTTGTTTTTTTTAATTACGTATGTTTTCAACAACCTTCTTTATCGTTTGATGGTCTCTGCAAACATCGATTGATATCTCCAAAGTCGAACATTTCTTCACTGAACAACTTTGTTATATTCTGCTTTTCAGCAGTTGTTAGATCCTACCCTTTACCAAAGTTCCAAAATACATTATCGAAAACAAACACCCAGTTTTTGTTAGATTTCCGATGTTTTAAACTAATATTAGTTTAATCTCCATAATAAATTCAGTCACTCGTTTTAAGAAAATTTCAAATATCCCAAAAACT
>OZ010571.1:27938468-27955968 GCA_963932145.1 Acanthosepion lycidas
AAATTCCAACTGATGTAATATTCATGAGGTGTATTATTCTGTTTACTTATGTAAAGAGTAGACATTTTCTAATAGAATTCTTAAAGTATATTTATGTATTAATATCTATGCAAAAGTTAACTGCAATGTTTTCGTTCTATGAATGGTGCCTGATGTGGAGGAGGGAAAGTGATGTTCTCAATGAAGGGGAATGAGATTTTAGCTAGTTTAACTTAAAATAAATATAAATCTGTCTTTCAAATGCGTAAGAGAACTATATGATTGTGCGTGCATCTTTCCATTCTCATGGTGAACTTGCAAGAATTAATAGTTGTTCAGGTTCAACCCATATCATTTTAGACTTAGTTTAAATTGAATCATTCTGTATTGGATATAGGTAAGAGGTGATTATAAATTATGACTTTGAAAATTGAAAGGTTTCTGAGCGTTCATTAAAATGAAGGAAATACGTACTTTAAGCAATGTATCCAGAAACCATAAATAGATAATCTGCATCATAAGTTTAATTTGACACCAGGTAAATATGTGTTACTATTACAAAGTGATCTGCAACACACAAAGACACATGACACAGTGGATAAAGTCGTTGGTTAGATCCAGTGACAGGACCCAAAAAGTGTGAGTTCAATACACGGCTAAGGCAGTGGAGAACTTTCAGAGGGAAATTAACAGGAGATAACTAATAACTGATATCCATTGAACATGGCACTTGGAACTAGGACAGTCTACCCCAGTGAGAAAATAAAGGGTTCAGTCGACATTCCAATCATCTGAAGACGGCCGGAGCGTACAACGACCGCAACGTTGTAATAAATATGGCGACAAAGATGAGGACAATAGTCCGAATAATGTAAATAATGTAATCTAATGCTGTTATTAGAGGAGTATCCTTAGAATCAAATGGCGTATTTTCATATCACCGTAGGTGTTTCCCCCCACAATATTTGAGCCCAAATTTTGAAAGGTCAGCATTCTGCGACTGATGGTTTCTTTTCTGGGAGATATAAGTTAGAGTGCATCATGGTTACTCCAAAAGTAACCCATTCTAAAAATGTGTGAAAATCATATTAGGAATACTGAAATTACATCGAAGAATTTCAATTAAAATAAAAGAGACCTACTGACGGAACAAACCTTATTGTGAAAAAGTATATATCAATTGTTACATAAATGGTAATTGAAAAAAAAATTCATAATGGTATTATTCGGCGTTCCTATACCGAAAAGTTAATGCGAGTTGAGAGTTAAAATCTTTCAGGAAAATAGACTTCCCACGTCCACTAAATGTTATATCTGTTTCTAGTATGTATGGGATTCTCAATCGTAACATTCTTGTTTATAATCGTGTGGAGTGTTAATATGTTGATCCTATCATTATTTTCTCTTTTATTTACGAGGGTGGGATGGAGATTCCATAGACTGACAGTGAAGCAGTGATACGAAATCTCACATGCATTCATTTAATCTCTTCTTTTAAATAACTGCATTGCGTATTTCCTTGTAAACTTCTAGCTAACTGTACAAAGAAGATGACATAGTATTAAGTTGGTGCAAAAATAATGTCGTTTTTGACGTTCAACTTCAAAAGATAATAACTCCTTTCATAATAAACTTTATTAATCGAAATAAGAACCATTAGAATCGACACATTTTTGTCAACGAGAAACAAGTTTATTTATCCCATTAGCATAGAAATCCATCGTTCTGGAAGCGATGAAGTCATTGAAGGCCGATTCGGCATCATCTGGGCTTTTGAAGCATTTTTCGCACAGGAAGTTGTCGAAATGCTTGAAAAAGTGATAATCGGTGGGCGATAGGTCCGGTGAATATGGCGGATGAGGCAGAGTTTCGTAGCCCAATTCGTTCAGCTTCTGCAGGGTCAGTTGAGCAACATGCGGGCGAGCGTTGTCATGGAGGAGAATTGGTCTCTTCATATTGACCAATCTCGGGCACATAAGTTGGAGCTTCTGGTGCATTTCGTCAATTTTTCGGCAGTACTTCTCCGCCGTAATCGTTTCGCCCGGATTCAAGAAGCTGTGATGGATGAGACTGGCCGCAGACCAACAAACAGTCACCATAAACTTTTTTTGTGCAATTTCAGCTTCGGAAAGTGTTGTGGAGCTTCTCCGACATCTAACCACTGTGCCGAACGTCGCCGTTTGTCGTAGAGGATCCACTTCTCATCACACGTCACAATCCGCTGGAGAAATGGGTCGTTTTTGTTGCGCAGAAGGAGAGTAGAAGACACCTGAAAACGACGATTTTTTTTTATTATCTTTCAATTCATGCGGCACCCATTTATCCAACTTTTTTGAATTCCCTACTTGCTTTAAATGGCGAACGACTGCTGAGTGGTCGACCTCGAGTTAAACAGCAACTTCTCGTGTGGTTTTGCGAGGATCGACTTCAATTAAGGCTTTCAAATGTTCGTTATCAACCGCAGTCGGCCGCGACCGTCTTCATCTTCGAGGCTCTCGTCACCATTGCGAAATTTCTTGAACCACCGTTGTGCCACACGTTCGTTAGTGGTTCCTAGACCAAACGCATCATTGATATCACGAGCTGTCTAGGCAGCTTTTCGGCCTAGTTTGAACTGGAACAAGAAAATCGTGCGGATTTGAATTTTGTCCATGCTGCCGAAAAGCCTGCAAAAAGATGAATGAAGAGAGTGAGAACGGTAACGAAAAACACGATTCGATAGAGCGACAAACGCGCTTCAAAATGATATATAACATTGCTATATATATATCAATGAATTAATTCAGAAATCATATATATAAGTAACATATGTGAGAAAACGACATTATCTTTGCACCAACCTAATAACTTGACTCTGGTATTCATGAAAAGGAAGAAAATGTGGCATCGTTTTGTTATGATATAAATGCAGAAAAATGGCTTATCACCAAAGGATATATATGCTGAAATCGTTGCTACATTGGAGGATTACATCCCAGCTTCATAAACAGTGCAAATGTAGGAAGCTCAGTCTAGATGAGAAAGGAACAGCCTTGAAGATAACCCAAGCCTGGAACTCTTGCAGCTGACACCAGTGGAGAAAACAGTTATCGTATTCCCCACTTTGTGATGTGTGGCACGGGATTAACTATAAATCAAATAACCATTTCCATTAGAATATCTCGTGAGAGAGTTGAGGATGCTCTTGGCATGAATGTTTCCTCCCGGTGGGTGTCACGTTTTCAAATACCTAATCAAAAGCGCATCATCTGATCACATCACAGGATAATCTGACATTGTTTGAGACAGATACAGCCGGTTTCATTGATTGTTTCCTAATCCAAGATGACAGGTTAATTCATCAGAAAGAGCTACAAAGAAAGAAACTATTCATAAAGTGACAACACACATCCTCACCTGCTCCAGAGAAAACCAATTTTCTTTCTTCTGAAGTTATGGTAATAGCTTTAATATTCAGGGATAATAAAATCAGCATGTTTATAGACTATCTTCAGAAGTAACATATTTTCAGTAGGTGATATTATGCCACTTCCTGGGGCAATTACAAATGACTATCAGGAGCAAATGCCCAGGATATTTCATAAAAGGCGACTTGTTTCATCAGCACAATACTGTCGCACGCATGTTCTTGGTTTCATTTGTTGCTGTTTGTGAGTGTGACTTTGAACACTCCCTCTGTTCTTCTAATCCTCAAAATAAAAATATGCACTTTCCTGGGAACAGGTACTTAGTAATGATGACATCTTTTCTGCTGTTAATGAAGTTTTCGAAAAAAAGGATGAACAATCTTCTGGGAATAGTCAGATGTCGGCTTAACTGGACATAAGCAATTCAGTTATTAATAAAGATGGTAGAAATTAACGCATGAAATATTTTGCAGCTCTAGCATCCTTCATTCATAGGCAAGCTATGAAATTTTCCGTCCACACTTGTACATTTCTTACCCATTCCAGTTGTTGCTTTTTGAAATTTTCAATGGGATTCTTTAGAACAGCAAAAATTACATTTAAAATTAGTTTGTTTGTGATATTGTGGTGCAGGTTTACTAAGAATCTTATTCGTTTGTAGCTCTTTTACCCCTTGTCATGAGAACACGTTTGTGTCAATGGTAGTTTAGACATTTCTGAAAATTTGGGTGTCATTCATGATATCCACACGAAATTCTAAATCTGTCGGTGTGATATATGTATATGTCTCATGTTCAAACTTTACTCTGTTAAATTATTTTGGCACCTGTAATAAATTTATTATAAATGAGTTCATTCATTTAAAGTGTTTAAAATTGGCAAAACCACTACAAATAAAAAGCCGTTTCTTATAGGAAGATGTTGATTTTTTTTAAGAAATACGATTTTAGAAAGACAAGGCGTTCGATTGTACAAAGGATTCAATGATGATGATGATCATCATCATCGTCGTCATTGTCATCATCATCATCGTCAACATCATCATCATACTCATTCACTTGACTTTTGTAATCATAGAGGGATCCGAATGACGAAGCCATATTGAATCTCCACCACAACGGTCTATCAACGGAAGCAACCAGCAATTGTCGTATAATCATACTTGTCCATTGTTTGACATTGACCAACAAGTTATTTTCTGCGTTGGCGTCCTCTTATACCTTCACCTTTTACACTGCCTTGCATGCTGTTCTGGCACAGGCTATCCTGCCTTGTAACTTGTTCAAACCACTTTGTCTCCGTTTGACAGAGGCGAGAAGAGGTTCCTGGTGGCACACAAAACTTTCAACACTTTTCCGCACAAACGTATTGGTTTTATGTTCACAATAGAATATGCCAACGAGTTTTCTCATGTATTTTTTCCTCAAACGTTTAGCTACTTCTCTCTGTTTTTATAAGCAGTGTTCACGTTTCATATCCATATAGGAGAATGGAGGCTACCAGAGAATTGTATAGTCTGTTTTTTGTTTGAATGCCGATTTCACTCTTCCATATTTTTGCAAATTTGAACATCTCTGCGATAGCTGCGACAATCCGATATTACGAGTAATAATAAGAAGAACGACTCCCTTTTTACGTTATTTATAAAACGAATCGCCTTATCATGTGGTAAGTGTAGCAATGGTAACATTAAGAAATCTCTGTTTAATTCATCCCTAAAAGAGTAAGTATTTTCCTAAAAATTCAAGCTTTAGAGATTAACTGGAGCTAATGTTTTTATGTCTACTATAATTTCATTGAATTGAGATAATTTTGTCATTGGGACAAGGAAATGATCTCCACGTTTACTCTTCTTATTTGCGTGAGGGGTAAAACGTGAGGGGTAAAACCAAAAGTGGAAAGGGAGAATAAAATTTAAGAACATATCAGAATCTTTGACCCGTATTTGTTTTTCTGATTATAATAAACCTTATCGATATTTATTTTACAGTATTTAGTTATTCTGTCATTGTTACGAGTATCTTACTGAAATCTAAAAATAATATGAAAGGACAAAGATACCTTAACTAATAAGAAAATAGAACCAGAAATGTGCTAAAAACTGCGGATATGTATTGAACAAAATGACAAGTGCAAGCGAGATTACTGAACGCCAACAACTGATGAATGCATCATCGCCAAGCCGAAACACTTATTTCGAATACAGGAAAAGTAATTGCTGATATAATTTATGCTTGCAAAAGTAACAAATAAAGCAGAAAAATGACAATGTCGATTGGAGATGAAAGTATAGTAACTACAACATGATATCCAAAACTAAATTACAAATATGAGAAAAGTCACAAAACAGGTTGATATGATAATTTAATACCATATATGAATGGGAATATTAGCAGTTTCCTTATAAAGAAATATTGGACATTCATTGACAGAGTATAGTGTACTGTTCCCGGTTTCATAAAAGAATTTTTCAGAAGTATAGTTTTCTCGATACCAGCCTAACCATTTATTTGAAGTGGTTTCGGATGTCAATATTTTGATTATCTCATTGTTTTCTCCTCGAGTTACAAATGATAAACATTTTATCAGTTTTTACTGCTTAAAATCCTCAAGGAATGTGTTTTTTGTTATTTGTTAGAGTCCTTTGTTATAATCTTAATCTGTTAGGTTATTTGCAGGCCCCAAGTTATATAACAGAAATAACCATAGACAAATTACGGAAAAAAATTAGCAGATTGGAAATTACAGAATCATAAGATCTCCATATCTATCCTATCTATCCTCATAATATCCACTTCCCACATCTTCCATACATCAATCCCATTTAGTATAACTCTACACTGAGTAACACTAGGGCCTTGCATTTTTTGTTGCTAGATACTGTATATTTTGTTGATACCTGTGTTTCAGTAGACGTATTTATTTTTGTATAAATTAGAGTTTCATTAACAGGATTGTGTTTTTGAGAACCTTTAATAAAGGACATGTATACTTGGGCAGTATTGAATTGTCATGCCTAGGAAAGGGGAACTAGCGTATAACCTGCCGTATGAGACGTCTTCCCAAACATTACAGTGAGCATGTTTTGAATACGAAAATAAAAGTTAGCAGATAGAGGTTTCGACAGATCTTAGGAAGAAATGTGTTTCCCTTTATAAGGAAATTAAAGAAAATTGCTTAGCTGAAAAGTAATTCGTGGCTGGGTTAGTCTAAAACACGACTGTGTAGATACATTCCCCGCCTTTAATTAAACAAGAAGAAAACATCAGCTGTCCGGAGAAGAAATGATGTATATCAAAAACTGAAAAGTCATGTAAAAACAGGGATCAGGAGAAATAAAACCGACTAAAAGGCATACGTTTCCTTAAAGAATTGGTGACTAATCCCAACAGAGCACCTGAAATGGAACTCGGAGTTGGTGCTGTAAGTTGATCTGTTGGTTCGTGGAATATTAAGTGACAGTAAGGCGAAAATAAATATTCGCACTGTATTAGAATAATGAAAAAGCTTAAACAAAAGCGTTTCTCGTAAATGTGATCACATGTTTGTAAATCATCTTAATTTGTTATACATTATTTAGGGATCTGAAACAAATAAGTACAAATTCATATTGATTGCAGGCGTATACAAACAACTTTCTGAAAACACTCGTCAGTATACAATAGGAATTTCGTTCTGAAAAATATCATTTCGATACAGATTAAAATTAGCAAATGTGTTAATATTCTTATAAAGTGACAAAAATTATCTACGAAACTGTAGAAAAAAATCTGTTCATCATAAAGACGGAGATAATTTAAATGATGAAACACGTTATGAATATATGTAAAAAAGAAATGCCTAATGCAATTGTAACAGAAGCAACAGAAGATATAAGGTAATGGTTTTTCATAGACTTATCTGCAACTATGTTCAGCTTAACAATAGATGTATTCTGGAGAAAAAATGGCTTTACTCTCTTTATATCATATATAATTCCAATTCTATACCGTTACATAATTGTAAAAGAAAATATACATTATTCAAATTCTGCTTAAAAGACAAATACCGTGTGTATATTCCTGATTAAAACTCCCACTGATAATGATAGTATCCTGGAATAGATACATGAATCGGATTATTCCAATAGGTTACATGAATATAAATTCACAATTAGAAATAAAATTGAAATATAAGAAATCCCGTCATTGCACAGACTGTATGAAAAGGAACTAAAAAACAGATCTAGAATTTATGACGATGCCGAATGGAAAAATGAAACATCTCGGAACACCTGAAATCGATTTTATCAAGCAGAATTAGATGAATATGAAAAATATACTTCCAAAGTACGAGGGAACCAAATACAAGTTAATTTAAATAGTAAAATTTAAAAGAAAAATAATTATTTGGAAAAGAAAATCTATTAGGTTCATACTTAAAATTGAACAGAAATTCCGAAATAAGACCTAATAAAACTTAATAACGACACTTCCTCTCGCGCAGGACATCGATGGGTCACAACTGAAAAGCGTCGAGAACATTCGTCGACAATGAGTAAAGTGTCTGTAAAATTACGACAGAAATTAAACTACACAGCAGATTAATAAATGCTTAATTATGCTAACCAAATTTTATTTGAGAATTGTACAATCAGATGGGTCTTAAAGAGGAAGCTCAGATTTGAATGATAAATTCGAGGGACATTTCATGAGAGAAAATAATATTTGCACATAAGATGACAATTCTATGTTTACAAAAAATAAAAATAAAACAAGTAAACAAAATATACTCTATCGGCATACTAGAATCATTCCCCAAGAGAAAGCATTATTCAGACAAACATGCAATCCACAGTAGAATTATTAATGTAGATTATAAAGAAAAATATAATATCCCCAATATAGAGAGACTGGCGATCGTATCATAAATAAACAAAACGAATTAGATATTAATTCTGTCTGCAGTAAACACTTCAGAACGTGGGCGATCATGGTTCTCTAAATTTCCTGTCGTTTATTAATTTTGTTTCTTACTGTCTTTACTAATCACTGTTTCGCAAATCATTTAAACAAGCTCGTTTGGAATGTCACACGCTTCTTTCGTCAGCCGCTATTGCCTTCTAGAATCAACATTTCCAAGCACTCTTTCCACACTAAGTGCCTTAAAAAATTCAATTTTCTCTTTCTTTTGTTTCTTTTTTCTCTAAAACTTTCTCGTTGCTCACAATTTCAGGCTATGTTATACTAGGCATTATTCTTTACAACGGCAGCTATTTTTCTCATGTCTTTTCTTCATTAGCATTCGCTTCCCTATAGGAGGATTGGTATTACATAAAAGTTCATTACATTTTTCTACGTTTCTAATGATATTTTACTCTTTATTTAGCTTTTGGAATGTGTCTATCGCTATCCTATAGCGCTATCGGATTTCAGTGTCTCAGGTTCTGTCCTCTGATAAAATACTTCCTAGACAGACAAATAATTGTAATTGCTTCATTTTGGTACCTCCAATTCGTAATTCGCATGTCCATATTTTTCTACTGGTTACAATTGATATTTAGTCTTATATTCGCAGCCTCATTTACCTCATTTACCTCATTTACTACTTCTGTAGGAGATTATGTATTAGGTTGGTGCATAAATAATGTCGTTTTCTCACATATTAACATATGTGAGAAAACGACATTAATTTTGCAACAACGTAATAGTTTTATTTCTATATCTGCTCTCAACACTGATTCCTCTCCACATACTTTGTTGTTCAAACTTTGTTTGACAATAGTGAAGCCTTATATTAATTTTAATAATCTCAGTATTATTTCGCTATTATGTTTGAATAGGTTGGGTGAGAAGCAAATCTTTTTCTTCCGCTTCTTTCTTTGTTTTGTATAAATACTGATCTCATTTTCTATCCGTATGCTGGAAGATTTTTTCCATTATATGTTCTGGATTATTCTATCATTGCAAGTATATCAAGCAAACATGGCTCATCCAACGGTTCATTGTGGCGTAATTTATCAAATGATTTTGCATAATCTATAAACATTGATACACATCCTTTTTAATATGTATTACTACTTTTTCATTCCAGTACCTTCTTCGGATTTTGTCAATTATCTCAGGATGTGCAGCAGGAGCACCAGACCAAATATGGCAACAATATTCAGTCCAGAGACAAATGGTAGATTTATAAATGTGGAAGGTGGTTTGTTGCGATGAAAAAATTCTAACACGACACAGTTAACTGATATTCCTTACATTAGACGAAGCAATTGATTCGATATAATCACTCCATGCCATGTCAGTGAAAAACGTGAAACCATGAAGACATAGCTTGTTGATTTCCAGAAGTGTAGCATCAGCAATGTTGATGACAGGCAGAAAAGATTTTCTTTGGCGATTTTTCCGGTATATCCCTATTCGTTTATATTCCATATATTATGTTTGTAGATTTGCCAATGCGGACATCTTTTAAATAGGTCAGCAACTCTTTTTACGATCCAATGTTGTCCACCTACTCTCTCAATATTTCAATTAGACCCTTGCTGATTTCACTTCACATTGTAATATTTAATGGTCTTGGTTAATGGTTGTGCTATTTCGCCGTTCCATCTCTGATGTATTTTTTTCTGTTTTACGAGTTACGTCCTTAGATTCTATGCATCATGTTGAAGATCATGTCATTTGTCCTGTCCATTCTCTTATTCTTTGATATGTATTTGTTTTATCTGGAATACGCATTCGTTTTATGTTTGCATTCTTTTATTTGAGACATACCTCTTTTCTCTTCCTTCATTTGTTCCTAAATTCTTTGTGTAATGTCCTTTGTTCTGTCACATACATTGATATTGTTTGATGTCTCATTAACAGCATATTGAGAATTCCAACTACGGTCTTATCCTGTTTCTCTTCTTGACTTTACTTTGACATGATCTTCTTTTTCTGATATTACTAAAGCTTCTCCTTAATTCTCTCACTTCGAATGTCGACTTGCATGTTTTATTTTTCTGCTGTCCGTATACACTTCCTTCAAATTCGAGTCATTCCGAAGTATACCATTCAATTTGAATGTTACCTCGGCGCGCTTGATTTTCTTTAGTTTTTGTCTAAGTAATTCTGGAATGTCGGAACATGGGCATATTTTTCAGTGTAAAACTGCATTCTCGAATCTCTTATTGATAGTTATTTTCTCAAGTTGCGTTTCGTTATGTTTCTCCATCTCGGCTATTACATGTCTGTGCACGCATCATTTGTTCTTGAACCAAGATATTTTTTACTATCTCATATTTCACCATGCAGCACTGGATCTATTTTTCCGTGTTTATTACACATCCCTAATGTATTTGGTAGCTCTACTACGAAATCCAAAATTAAGCATATATTAATAGCGTAGATAACACTCTGAAAGTCCTTCAAAATTCAACAAATAGCAAATCAGCAATATTTTTTTGGATGAGGAGTTATCATTTTTTATCCTATTTATTATCCATTTACTTACACATTATTCAATCAGTCTCATTCTCCCGTCGTCTTCAGCTGTACATCAATACAAGTAACTTTCAGGGAATTTCGAAATAGGCAATAACTTTCATTTTTAATTAAAGCGAAGATTTCTGTATTTCATGGCTTAGTAATTGAACATTGAATCATTGTGTCGGTTTGTACTTACTTATTATCAGTGAAAGCAGGGAGAGTTATAACTTAGCAGTACAAAAAAGACAAGAGATATACATCGGGACGACAAAGATCTACACCTATAGTTTAAATAATGGTATCAGCTTGAAATTACCAACCTGTTAACAGTATCTACAGAAACTAAAGAATATGGAAATTCTAAACGGTTTTCGGAAATAGTTCAAATGGAAATAATAATAGATAGACAAAGCAGAATCATTTCAAGAATAAAAACGTAAAATTCTATTGGTATTCGAAATCCACCCATATAATTATAACTTTGGAAAAAGGCAATGTTTACGTCAATAAAATGAAACTTCGTCTGTGGATTTTTTTTTAAACGACCAGAACATAAACTCCATAAAAGTTACAATCTATAATGTTATATAGATGTGTCAAGGGGAATGAAAACATTGTGGAATGTGATGGTGATATTCGTGTTCATTTTTAGTTGAGATCTTTGGATATAAAACAAGATGCTAAAAAAGTATATGGAAGAAGTCGGTTTAGGGTAAAAAATGAAAGAATTCTGTCGGAAGTATAACTTAATCAGTCGAGACATTAATGTTATCTCTAGTGAAACCTTTAACCTCTTATTAGTTGAAACTTTAATCTTTCAAATGCTAATAAAACAAACCTCCTGTAAAAATTAAATATTGATGAAACTAGCTTTTTATTTAAGTGAACAAGAGTATGCAATTAGAACAGATATAATATTAGGTCAAAAATATGCTTAATACTAAGTTGCAGTGAATGTTAAAAGAATGTTAAAAGAACATTAAAAGACTTCAGTTCGACAATTAAAACAACATTGAAAGACTTCAGTTAGACAATTAAAAGAATTTAGATGTACATAAAGCAGCGTGATGTAATATTGAATAATACTGGAAAACATTACAACAATTTTTTTTAATGGTATATGCTTTTAGATAAGCTCACAAAACAGAGGATAGAGAAGAGAAAAACAAAGGCAATACTATACGTATTTCAGAAGTTATAAAAAATAAAATTTTAATCAGATGATCTGGATAGGTTCAAGATGAGGTAACAACAAAAAATACAACATATACTGGAAGGAAACAGCAAGAAATTAGTATGAATATCACCCAGTATGACACGAATTGGTATGGACATTTCAGCGATAGGACCTGTAATAATTTTATTGTTGTTTAATATACACTCAGACAGAATAAAAAAAAATAAAGATTTAACGGTTTTATTTTTTTTTTAACTTATTAAATGGAAAATCTACAATAAATAAGTTGTATTGTTTAAGTCTTCTCAACTTTATTAAAAAAAATTCAACATTAACTACAGTATCACTAAGAGATGTTTTATTTATTTTGTGATTTATAATTTCTAAGTTAAATTGCGTTTTTAACTAATTATGTTATCATCACATAAACACACCCTAACCGACAAAATGGAAGTACGAAAATTATCAATTAGTACAGACAAAAAAAAAACTTGAGATTATTATAATTACGATATGGGAGCGTACTGTACTGTTGTACAAAAAATGATAGTGTTAATAAACATGTATTTTTTTAAGATTGTGGACTTTAGACAATGGCAGAAATTCAGTAAAGTACAGAAAAAGAATTAGGAAAGGCATTTTGGACAATCATTTTATGGGAATCAAATAAAATTATCTTGCACGGATAAGTAGGCGAAAAGAAAATAGTAATGGAACTGAGTTTTCAAAGTAGAAATTAAGAGAAGGATGAGCGAAGAAAACAAAACAAAAAAAAAACAGGAACTTTTTCATCTATCATGTTAACAAAGGCTGACATTATTTCAAATCAGTGACAAATAATTATGAAATATTTTCTAGATCACAATTACTGAAATTTTCAAAATATGATGTTTCTATGACGTAAGGAGAAAAAAGAATTTTGGCTGTTCTTGAAACTTCAGCCAATTTGGAATTACGGGTGAGGAAAATAAAAAGAAAAGAAAGAAAGAAAGAAAGAAAATGAAGCATTATATTTAATTATCGGAGCAGCACTTATATTTAATTAACGGAGAGTAATTATGAAAATCTCCATACATTCAAGTGCGTAACAGCAGTAAATGCGCTTTGCGAGCTTGCTACGAACGAATGTTCAGGACGTTTGTGATTCCAGAATTAAAGTAGGTGTTAGCTCTTTTATTCCAAGGATTAATCCAACATAGGTATGCAATTTCTCCAGCCATTGGAGTCGAACGTAAGATTCGAAGCAGCAACATTATTGCGACAAATCATTCATCCCGCTGAAATTATGACTTGGCGATACCGACCCAGACTAAATTCCTGTGATGTCTGAGCTGGTGTTTGCTGTAGGAGAAATTTCATTTTTCGAACGTGACGGCTAGATAACGTCTTACGTAAATAATCAAAACGTTTTGTAGATAACCATACGTGTGTACTTCTCATCTCTACTGAAAAATATCTTCAAATATGTAGAAGAAATTTCATTTACCTTATGACACTGATAGAAATTTTGAAACTGTTCGAATCAGTAAGATGAATGAAATTAAAACAAATCTCAAAGAGATTCCATGAAGTAATACAAAACAGTTATCATATATCTATAATACTGAACCGTGCTTTTTTCTGAGAGTGTACAAGGAAAGGGACACTAAATAATTCCTCGAGAAATATATGACTATTTTATAAAAATGCCTATTTTATCCATCATTAGAGTTAATTTGGAAACAGTCTACAAAGAAATATAGAAAGGTTTAGATTGATTAAGATCGAGTGAAAATCTAAAATAGTCAAACGACGGCATTTCCAACATCAGAATACGGAATGTGCAGAGAAAGCGGGATTATTGAAGAAAATATTTTTTCACCCAATCTCCAATGAAAAGCCGCTAAATATTCCGAATGTGAAATTCAAAATAGCTGTTTTTAAAGAATAAGCCGTTTCTATATTTATATACAGAAAGCAAACAAAATGAATCTAAATATTTTTTTTAAAAATTGTCCATGGATATATTTATATTAAAAAATACACACCACGCTTACAAGAATGCTTGATGTAAACGTAGATATTTAAATGAATGTCAAAGAGAATATTATCTATGACACGGAAAGAGAGGAGAACAAATGAGCATAATTAGAGGCTTATGACGGGGCCTATGACATTAACCTGTTAAACCTAGAAATTCTTAATATGGAGAGGTGAGAATTTTAACAAATACAATTTATCGACTTTTTCAGAAATATTAAAAGCATATTACTTTCTGAAAAGAAGCATAACAAATGTTGAAAATAGTGGAAAAAATAATATTTGGCAAACTTTCCCTAAGAGAAATGATTTAAATGGTTTTGATTATAGCAGTTTTATTTAAAATTGCAAAACGTACAAATCATTTTAATGGATATTCAGTTGTATAAAAATACATTATTTACGATTTTCTGCATTTCTACCACTAAAACATTTTAACGTACAAACTTTTCCACTTGAAAGAATTAGTAATACTTTTAAGAATAAACATATTAACTGAAAATAATGATGCACGTAAGATTCACCTGGCGACATCAGTGAAAATTTTTCATCATAAATTTATCGAGTTGAAGATCCTCTGTATGTGGTGTTGAATCAAATGACTAAATTTGAAAAATGTGTGGAATGTTCATTACGTCTCATAATGTATCTCTCACGTTCTGTTACGCATCATATTTCAAAAACTCAGATTAGACCAAATGCAGAACATTGATGGGATACCTGGTCTGGAGACGCTCAGATTGTATTTCCAGCTTTCATAGAGATCAAAACATATTATACGGTTTCTGTGGTATTAAATAGTTTCCACTCTGGATCCTCTTTCCCACAGACAGTAAATCTTAATCATATAGAATTTAGCCGTTATATAGTTCGTAATATTTCAACAAAATATTGCTCCGGAAAATATTTTAAAATTTTGGGCATTGATCAGGTCAAATTATGATCAGACGTGCGGACATAGACGACGACATGACATGTAATATTTTTGAACGAATCAAATTACCTTACTTTTATAATTTAGCCTGTATTTCGTTTAAGCATACAGACCAATATATTGTCTGGATCCTATAAGACTATTGCTAATATATCAATATTTCCATGCTAAATATCCAGATATAATTTATTCTGTAGTTTCACCTCTCCAGACAGTTAATTCTATAACTTGCTGTCACGTCTAGTTACCTAATCACCTGCATTTATTCCTTATTCAGGTTTTAAGGAGAACGTTCCACTCAACCGCCTTTTTCCTAAGAAGTGCTACTTTGTAGAACAGATGTTTGACTACTAGTACATTAAACTCTTTACTCAAGGGTCAATCTTTATCTATTCTCTTTAAATTCATAACCTTCAATTCCTTAATACTTTTTTGGCTTTCCATTGAGTTTTGCCCTTGGTGATATCTCGGACAAACCAAATGTGTAGTCATCTTCTTTTTGAAAAAAATAATTTCTTCGTATGTCTCTTGCTATGTTTAGCAAAAAGAATAAATTTTTCTCATTGTATACTATCTTTTTCTGGCCAAGTTTTAGTTTTGTATTTTTATACATTGTTCTCAATCCTAAAAAGTGTTTTTTCTTTGGGGTGCTTTTTATTTACAAGGTATCATATGTGAAATAACTTGTAGAGAATTCCAAATATCGATTAATGAATTTTTCTTGTCATCACATGTTCCCTGTATATATCTCTTTCTTAAATGATGTACTTCGTTGCAAAAATGATTTTGTAGCGTATACGCCAACATTTATTTTAACTATGTTCTTGTTTTTTAGAGCGAAATTAGATTCTTTCTTATTTTTATAAATTTTTTTAATTTCTTTTTATCTTTTTCATGGAAAAGTAAAATCACCTCGTCTTAAGAAAAAGTTCCGGAAAAAGAATTCGTTAAAAAATGATTCTTGGAATTTTTCGACTCAGCAAATGATTCCTGTGTAGAAGAAGTGTCATCGACATTACCTTGAAAAGGAGGCAATTAAAAAAAAAAAGAAAAACATGAAAGAAATCCGGATTCTTGAATAGTTACTTACCAGATAAAAGAAATCCTGCTTTTGCTATTTTAAAGTTATTCTGACATTCCGTCTTGTTGGATTATTTCCTTTGCAGATATTTATCCCATTTGATACCGTCATAAGAGAAGATTAGCAAATATTTTAAATATGCAATGTAGTTGGCACTGCTCTGGCATCTCGTCTACAGTCACTTTCTCACAGACGCGCCGTTGCCTCCCTCTGTCTGTTCTACAAATACTTCCATGGAAATTGCTCCGAGGAGCTGCATTCGCTGGTTCCCAGTCGTTATGAATTCAAGCGCCCTACGAGGCTGGCATCCCGCTCTCACCCCTTCACTGTCGAAACTCCTAAATGTAGCCGTCTCTTCTACTCCAATAGCTTCATGTCTCGCACCTCTCGCCTGTGTGACTCCCTTCCCTATTCCAGTTTCCCTGAGAGCTATAATCTCCAGCTATTCAAGTTGAATGTCAGTCGACATCTCCAGTTGCCTTGATCTATCCACTACCCTCCTCCTCATCCTTTCTTCTACACATCCTATCTGATCTTGCTCTAAATTCTCTGTAGCACCTTGCGTCCTAGTGGCTTCCCACCTTGCCTGGGGTGAAATGCTTAAAAAAAAAGAAAATTCTATTACCAAAACTGTAATATAATTGCTATGAAAGTTATGTCTCTTGATGTCAAATACCTCATATTGAAAATTTCAAAATAAATATTGTTATGCTGAAACTTAAAAGAAAACATTCGAAAATTTTGTTCTTGCAAATGCGTGATTGCAAAATTGAATTCTTGTTATTCGTGCCTAATTGGTTTGTATGTTATTGTATATGCTTAAATACTTGCTTTTCTGTAAATTAACATCGTTTGAAGATGTATTGATGGCTTAAAAATCTGTTGCCAGAAAAAGTTAATCAGTAAACTATATTCAATTTCCCGCGAATAGATTTTGATGTTATGTTGTGCTAATATCATTACAAAACTCTAATAATCCCTAGTTATAGAAACATAGCAGTGTGAAATATGATTCACGCAGTGTTTCTCAAATTTTTCTAGCAACGTCACATCTAGGAGAAAATGAAGATATTACGCCATGCATCGCAAAGTTTTTAATGTGTATACAAGTAAAAATTATAAAATAAACCATTTTTTTATTTACACACATAAATATAAAATTTCAATTTTTCTATTAGAGTATGTGTACAGCTTATGTAGTGTGAAGAGATTTATTTCGTGAAATCTTCAATGTTTGATCGAATGTGAGATACGCAGACCCTCCTTTCTTTTTCAGTTGAGTGTAGTCATCTCTGCTTTTTATTTTTGATGTTATTTATGATTGAGAAGCTTAATACACATAAATGAGAAGTACAATATTGCAATAAAACCTATAAAGAATTTTAACTAATGTGGGATATTACGTTTGCATTGGAATCTAAATGTATCAATGATTATTTTGAGCCCTCG
>OZ010571.1:27960968-28045968 GCA_963932145.1 Acanthosepion lycidas
GGATTAATGCTTAAAATGAGCAATTCACCAGCTTAGAAGTCCTGTGGAAATCAATTGTAAGGGCTTGACGATCTATCAAGCCTTCTGAAATTGAAACATTGACGTCAGCAGTAGAGAGACGCCTCATAAAGGTTTTGAAGTATGGAGGATGTCATGTTTGTTCGTAGCCGCATTAACAGGCTTGTTTTGTTTTTTTTAACATGATATACATATGTATTATGTAATGTACAACTTAGAACACGCAATGTATTGTCATAGGCGCCACAATTCAATTAATAAAATTTAGTATAATTGTGTTTTTCTTGTGTTATTTTCCATTTGTATAATGAAAGTGAACACTAAATTAGGGCTTAAGTTCATAAAGAATTAAAAAGAAGCACGTTTTGTATATTTCGACAACTTAAATGATTGACAAAATAATAAAATAGTATCAACAAAACTTTATCTTCTATTCTTCTGAATATATTGCTTAACTTGGATATTTTTTAGGTAAAAATTAACATTGCATAATCAAGCAGAACGCACTGTACTAATATATTAAAATATATTTAATTTTATGTAAGTATATTTTATATAAATTTTATATATACATATACTTATATTAATACACATAATTTACATTTCATATTAATATATATATATATATATATATATATATATATATTTATGCTTATTTAAAAATAATTATATTATACGTATTATATATATTTCTATTTTATATGTATGTACTTACATATATAGGTGTATATATATATATATATATATATATATATATATATATATATATATATATATATATATTATCAAAGTTTATCAGGAGAAATCATATTTTTTTTAATGAATTACACCATCTTTTTCAGGCACTATAGCCCACAGGATCCCCTTTTTCTAGCTCAATCAAAGGGACAGTTACGATTTCAATAGACGCTTATTCATATTTGCACGTAATTAATCAAAACATGATCTCCAAATGCTAAGATTTACTTTGCTCAATAAAGAGTGACGGAAACCCTTTTAACAACTTGATTACCGGTGGTTCTGTTATAGCGTATTTTATGAGAGTAATTATTCTGTTCCTCTTCTCCCTCAGTTTAATTCGCTCACATTCTCTGCTGATATCAAAATAGTTTTTCTCGATAATTCTCCACAAATTCTATTCTTGATTCATCCGGATTGGCCTTACCTGACTTCCCTCCTAAACGAGACCAATTGTTTGATATTCAACTTACTCATTCTATTCTTTCTGCTAGCATCTTTAATGTGGACATGATGGTATCACTGTTACTGTCCTGTTAGCCTTCTATATCGGTTTAGCAAAATATCAGAGTCTCTAATCAACTCTTAATTGGTAAACCCTTTCCATATTGCCGGCCATTCTCTCAGTCAATAAATATGAATGCAGTTCTGTATGCCAACTGATGATGTACTAAGAATTATTGCTGAATATTTCTTTCAAGCTTGAAATAAGAGTGTGAAACTCTGGCTGTATCTCGGAAATCCCTGCATCTCTTCTGGGCGTTCTCCTAGTTGATATTCGTAGTTTTTGCTATAATGCTTTCTTTCAGTTCATCTATAGTATTATAAGGAGTTTTGTTGGTATCTGGTTCAAATGGATCCCACGCATAATAAGCACGAGGTTTGCAGTCTGGAGATTTATATGGCCAGAGAGAAGGGGTGGTGTGGTCGCTGAAATTGTCTCACAGTCATGACTGTTTTCTCCTGTTTCTGTGGCAGAATGTAGAGTCCTGTTTTGAGAAAACGGGTCATCCAGCAAACAACGCCTTGACTCAGAGCAAAACTACTCCCTCAAGAAAATTGATGTACGCTTTCGTGTTGATTCACAGGCCATGTTGTTAAATGAATAGAGGCATAACATCGGCATAACTAGCGTTCACTCCAAACGCAATAATACTGACTGGATATGTCATCTAACAATTTCTGAATGTTCTTCACTCTCCTCAGTTTGCCACATAAATACGTTGAAATCTGCGCACTGGAACTTCCAGGGAGAATGCCAAGAAGTAAAGCATGTCGTTTATAAATTTTAGGTTGAATCCATTGTATATTAATTATATCTCACCGATGATTCTAAACTGAATTTATTATATTGTTGATAAAATCAAAAAGAAAACAACGTACACGCCCCAAATTAAAAATATAAAATGGTGCCAATTTACGCATTGCAACCATTGTGCATATATATATATATATATATATATATATATATATAATGAAAAACAAACCACTTTAAGGTTCCATTACGAAAATTTATTTCACCTAAAACCTTTTTTAAGGATTTAGGATCATCAGGTAAAACTTCCAACAACGAATTGAGAGGAAAAATGCCATTTTTCCTCTCAATTCTTTGTTGGAAGTTTTACACACGATGTATTGTCATATGCTCCACAATTCAATTAATAAAATTTAGTATAAAATATGTTTTTCTTCTTTTATTTTCCATTTGCATAATGAAAGTGGACACTAAAATAGGGCTTAAGTTCATAAATCATTAAAAATAAGCAGGTTTTGTATATTTGGACAACTTAAATGATTGACAAAAAAATAAAATAGTATCAATAACTATTTAGCTCCTATTCTTCAGAATATATTGCTTAACTTGGATATTTTTAGGTAAAAGATAACTGCATAATCAAGCAGAACGCACTATATATATATATATATATATATATATATATATATATATATATATATATATATATATATATATGTAAGTATGTATGTATGTGTATATATATATATTTGTGTGTGTGTGTGTGTGAATGAGTCAGTGTTAAGGCAGGCAGCATGTCTTCAAAGACTTATAGCTCTCAAACAGACACACACTTGACCTCAAATAAAGTACAATTGTCTTACTTTGGTGGGAGCTGCTGACCCAATACTCCCATGCCGCGATAAGTTTCAAAAGCTTCTCCGAGTCCTTGTGGGTGACGAATTTTTTAACCGCTCTCTAAGTTCACTCTCACAGGTGGAATGTATTAGGTTGGTGCACAAATAATCACGGTTTTTGACGTATTTTTGCACCAACCTAATAACAACTCTCTCGCTGCACTGTCGTAGCTTACACAGAAAATGCTTGGAGTAACTACATTCTCTGGTCCCGCCAAATGAACATTCACGGGAAATATCACGTCATGCCACTTACTTCGTAGTTAGCCACCCACTATTCTTTCCGTATTCCATCGTTGTAAAGTTCCATTATAGATTTTTTTTCCCGCGAATGACTACTCTGTGGAACCGATTGCTTAGAAGATTTTTCCCCAATAACGGCAATATTCACCTATTCATGACTAGAGTTTACCGTTATTTTCCACGCCTACCCACTAAGATTTTCTTCTGAACGTAAGACTTTATCTCAGAAGACCTCAACACAATTCCATAAATACATTATATATATATATATATATATATATATATATATATGAAGATGAACATTGAAGTCAACACTTGGAGGCGACATGCAGTTTTATGCGAGATGCAATCATCAGGCCACATAGTGTTGACTTCAATGTTCATTTCATATTTACATACGCTCTATCCCTTATATTGAGCACTTTATCTCATAAATATAGAACACCTTAACAGTATATTTCTTCAAATATATATATTTATGTATGTGTGTGTGTATGTGTGTTAGTCAAAATCCATGATAAATTGTAAAATGATTTAGTGTATGTATGATAGCTGGCCACTCATATGTGATGTTTTCCGTCGACATTGGTGTTTAGGCAATCCCTGTAGCAGACACCTTCTCCGGAATAATTCCCTCATAATGAAAGCCCTCATAATGATTTTGCTGCAACTTTTCTGAGCTGATCTTACTTACAGCTCCAGGAAGAAAGTGCGTTATCTAACGTGATCAATACTCTGAAAAGAAAAAAAAAACCCTGCGCCCTCAAATCTTCGATCGCGGTGACACGTGTCTTCATGCTAGGAGAAACATCAACGTCGTCCATAGAATTCCGTATACCCAACTTCACTCATAAGTCTTGTGCTAATAAGTTGCTTCACTCTGAGTCACCGCCAATCTAGACTTTTAAAAACAAGCCAGTGAGATTCGAATACGTGTCTCATTTTCTGAAAGTATATATATATATATATATATATATATATATATATATATATATATATATATATATATATATATATATATATTATACGATATACTTTAAGAAACGGTATATTTATCGTTTAAGGTGCCCAATATCAGGTACAACGTTTGTGTAAATATAAATTGAACATTGCAGTCAAGACCGAGATGTGCCAATGTGTTTTATGCTAAATTCTCATGGCCTAACGATTCTTCTTAACATGAAACAGACTGCTTCCAACAGGTGTTGAAATCATTATCGAATATATATATATATATATATATATATATATATATATATATATATATATATATATATATATATATATATATAAAGAACAGTAAGATATATCCGGTGTTCTTATACATATTTTTATTTTTACAAAATAGTACTCGATGTAAATTTACAGAACATTAATATATATATATATATATATATATATATATATATATATATATATATATATATATATATATACACCCTAAATCAACTAACCCCCACGATCTATAATTAAACATATACCGTTATCTATCAATAAATGAATTATTAATAGTACAAATTCAGCAAATGACAAAATTTTCGATGAGCATATCAATTCCTATAATAAGACTCTAAAAAAGAGTGGATACAAAAACCAAAAACTAACTTATATAAAAAATGAAAATGGAAGCATAGAAAAAACAGATGTCAAAAAATAATTTGTTATACGCCCTCATACAACCAAATGGTAAAGAACAAATTAGAACAAAAATTCCTCGCTTTAATAGTTAAGCATTTTCCTAGTGAAAGTAAACTAAGAACTATTTTCAATAAAAACACACTAAAATTGAGTTACAGCTGTACGGAAAACTCAGAAAAAATTATTAAGAACCATAATGCTAATATCTTAAATAAACACTTATACCAAAACCCCCAAAATTTAGGCAATGGAAAAATAAAAATAAAAACTGATGAAAATAAACAAAAATTATGTAACTGTAGAAACCCTCATAATTGCCCTCTACAAATAAATGTCGCACTGAAACATTAGTATACCAATGCAATATCTCTTCGATTGAAAATCCGGAAAACATAAATATATATATACATATATATATAGGTTGCACTAGCCTTGAGTTCCAAAAAAATATTCAACCAACATCAAAGTTCTTTTAGGATAGATAAATATAAAAATCAAAACTATCTATCGAAATACTTCTTGCACCTAAAAGAATCAAATAAAACACCTACAGTAAAATGGAAGTTAAGAATATGTAGGTCATTAAATGACCCATGACCTTTGTACATACATGAGAAACTATATATTACTAAGTTTATAAAAAATAAAAATTTACTGATTCAGAGAAATGAAAAAGGTATTTTATGCCGTCATTGTCAAAAATTTTCTTTAAATGATATTTAAAAATAAAAATAAATTTAATAATTGCGATCAGGTAATATACATACTTATATTTAACATGAAAATATAATTTTATATACTATAAGTAATTCTATTACATTTATTTGTTTTTTCTTTAAAAAATAGTCTATTAAAATAACAGAGAAAATGTTTCAAAGTTGTATTTAAAATTGTTGTTAAAACGAATTCTTACCTAAACATCTTTTAAATTTGTAGTTAAATAAAACGTATTCTAACCTAAACACCTCTCAAAAAGTACTACCGGCACTTAAATGAATCCAATAAAACACCTACTGAAAAATGAAATTATGACGAAAAGCTAGAAGATGTAGGCCATTGAATGACCCACGTACTTTGTACATACAAGTGAAAATAACTGTGTAGCGAAAAAACATATCTTAAATCAATTAATATATATATATATATATATATATATATATATATATATATATACATTTTTAAATTAATTTATATATATAGATCGACATAGGTACTTATGTAATAGCATGAAAATAATGAATAGAAAATATCACATAAATTTATATGCTATGTGCTCAATCATATTTTACGCTTTTATATACTGCTAATAAATTTTAAAACATGCCAGATATTCTTCCCAATATATTCTTAGATGCTGACGATTCCACTTCACCTAATACATCTTTTCTTTATAATGTCCTCTTTCATTCGATATGCGGATACTGCCTTAAAATCAAACGACAAGCCGTCTGTAGATGTCATATTTAAAAAAAAAAACTAAAAAAAAACGACAAAACACAAAAAAAAAAAATGTGTAAATGTCATCACAACGATAAGTAAAAATATATATTTTTCTTTGATATTGAAACTTTCACCGTAATCCAGGAAAATATTTTAGATAACATTGCCAAAATATATTTATATAATGTTACTTACATTAGTCATATTTCTTGTATGCGTCAAAATTCGGTCGGGAACGAAATGTTGTATTAGGTTGGTGCAAAAATAATGACGTAATAATGTCGTTTTTTGACGTATTTTTTAACGTCAAAAAATACATTATTACGTCATTACTTTTGCACCAACCTAATATTTATATGCTTTTTCCTTTATTATACACAATAAAAGAACTACGAACCTCTCAAAGAAGACACGACTAATGACTGAAATTATTTTAAAGTAGGAAGATGAAAGAACTGCATATTATGATGATATCTTAATTAGATTATTTGATCCGTGAGATGAAATTAAGATCAAGGAAGCATCTACTTGAAAGTATATTCCTGATTTTAACAATCTTGTGGAAAAAAGCATTCTGTGTTGAACTTACTATTTAACAATAGAACTCGAAAGAAATTGGGAGTGTTTGCCATTTTTTAAAATGGCATGTCGTTTCTAAGGAATGTAACTCGTTAAAATGTGAAAGATATTGGTATATCCTGCGGCACCAACAAAGACTGACACCAGACGCCGATGCAATATGTGTAAACGAATGTTTCCTTGTAACATCCAACGTTCTTAATAGTTTACTACCAACGATGTCGAATTACGTTCTGGTCGGTTGCCAGTGCTTATGATTGCTCATCTGGCTTATTCACTCACAAGATTCAGAACATCTAGCGGCGCTCTAGAAGACGTTATATAAGGCAAATTCATGCCAAGTTTTCGCATAACATGAAAAGTGCCATCTGGGTGTGTACCATTTGTGTATGTGCAAGAATGTTTATTTAAGAGTACCTTCCGTCGGTATGTGTTTGAATTTGTGTGGGCTCAAATGCGCCGCGCTGTCTTCTCAGCAGCCGACCTCGGTTGAAAACTGGAAAACAAGATCGCAGTGCGAAAGAAAACATCTGTTCACTACAAAGCATGTTTGTCTTCTGCACACAAAAATCCTTTCTTTCTTTTTTTTCTTTCTTCACGTTTCTCCCTTTCTTCTTACTACTTTTCCTTATTTATTTTCTTTCTTTCTTTCATGCTTCTCCCGTTCCTTCATTCCTTCTATTTTTATTCATTCTTTCTTTCGTACTTTTGTATTTTACGCACGTATTTTTGCCCGTTTTTCCTCTTTTTTCGTTCAATTTTCTTATTTGTTTCTTCGTTTTCTTTTTATCAATTTAGTTTTATCTTTCGTAATTATTACATTCATTTGAGTTTTGCTTTTTTCTTTCGTTTTTCTTTTGTTCGATCTTTCTTTCTGTATTTTGTAGTTGATTTCATTGCTTATTTATTTATTATTTTTTTCATCCTATATTTACTTTTATTTTCGTTCATAATGTTTTCCTTTTTTTCGTTTTTGGTCTTTCTTTCTTTCTCACTTTACCTATGTTTTTTTTTATGTCTTTCGTTTTTCTTTATTTTCCTTTTGTTCTTTCTGCGTCTTTCGTCCGGTTTTTTTTTTCTGTGTTATTTTTCTTATGTTTCTTTCTATTTTACTCATGTTTTCTTTATAATTCGTTTTCTGTCATTTTTCCTTATTTTAGTTTCACTCTTTCTTTTCTTTTTATGCCTATTTCTTTTCTCTTTCCGTTTTCTTTCTTTTTCATTTCTTTTTCTTTCATTTTTTTGCTGACTAGTGTTTTTTTTTTTTTTTTGTTTGGTTCTTAGTTATTAGTTTGATTTTCTTTCGGATAATTTTTTTTCATTCCGTCTTATTTCTTTTTCTTCATTTTTCCTTCCTTTATTCTTCATTTTTCAATCATTTTTCTTTTCGTTTCTTTTTCTTTCTTCCTGTTTCCTTCGTTTTTCTTTCCTTTGCATCCGTTATTTCTTTCTTTTTATTTCTTCTATTTTCGCTCTTTATTTATTTCGTTATTTTTAACTTTTTCTTCTTGCTTTTTCCTTTTATTCATTTGTTTTTTTTTGTTTTTCTTTTATTCGTTTGTTCTTTTTTTAACTTTTATTTTGCTTTTCTTTTCCCCAATCGCCATATTTTTATATTGTTTTACTCTTCTGTCTGTTTTTAGTTCTAAGTTTTCATTCATGAGTTTTTTTCTCATTCATTCTATTAATAATTTTCGTTCATACATACTTCATTTATTTTTCATTTGATCTTTGTTTGTAATATGTTCATTAGTTTCCTTCTCCTTTCGATCTTTTTCTGTCTTTTTCCTTGTTTTATTCTTCCTTTATCTTTCTTTCGCATATCCGATTATTCTTTCCATGGTTATCACTTACGTTTTTTGCTTCTCTAGTTCTGTCTTTCATTCTTTTATCGATGCAGTCTTTTTTCATTCTTTCATTTGTGGTTTCGTTTTTCTAGAGTGGCATATTCCCTAATCCACTAAGATTTGTTGTTGGCACTGTATTCCATAAGAAGCCTGTATTGTATTCTGATATAAAGACATCCAACCAAGAAATTGGATAGAAAAATAAATCGAATTCTGGAATAAAACCAATAACCATGACATTTTAAAGAGTGATAAAGAAGACATGTTCATTATTTTTCCTTTAAAACTTTTCTTCAGTTCTTCGAGTTAGAGACCTTTTCAATTTTTGTTAATCTCGCTTTGCTTCATCATCAATAAACCAGTCAAACTATTTGCGTATCTAGGTTTTGCATTCTGCCCATGGCTGTCAGTAAGAACTTAGTGTGTGTGTGTGTGTGTGTGTGTTTGTATTTGTGTGTGTGTTCATATTTATATAACGTACACATACGCATATTTTCACTGTTAATTGTATTTTCTTTATTGTATTTTAGCAAATAAGTATCCTCCATTCTTCATACTCTTCGTTTTTTATACGCGTCACATAATTTGGTTTTATAATTTCGATTTCTTCCTCAGTCCCCAACTCAAAAATTCTTAAGCATTTTTCCCAACAAACACCTTTTCATTATATATTTATTTTTATTTTTATTTCATGCGGTATTCGATTTACACTTCGTTTCTCTTTTCCTTTCTAAGAATTTACTACATGTTATCCTCTTTAAAGAATCCCATCCATTTATCAAAAAATGAATGGCCATATTGTTAAGAATGGAAGATAATCCAGTAAAATTCGCAGCAAGACGTTAAAATATTAAATAAGGACCTTTAAAAGATAAGTATATAATTAAATACACTTTGGATTAGAATAAATAAAGGCAGATATAAATATCTGAGATGATGATTTATTATTATTTATATTTCTACGAACTCCTCATCTTTGTTAATTTTACATTGTTTAAGTAGTCACGCTAATTTCCTGACCTTGTTCAGGCGACAATACGGGTAACTTTCATGCATTTTTGAATTCTGACCTTTATTTGACCTACGCTATGTCGAGTGAAAAGTCTAATGCATTATTTTGCCATTGTAATTATTAGATCAATATCAAACTCAAGTGGTACAAAATTAGACACAGTGAAAAGATGTAAATTAACAGGGAAGTATTATATATATATATATATATATATATATATATATATATATTATAAATAAGTATTATATATATATATATAATATATATATATATATATGTATGCATAAATATTATTTCTCTGTTAATGTACATTATGTTTTCACTGTGTCTAATTTTGTACCACTTGGTTTTGAAATTCTGTGCTTGTGTGTGTATCTGTGTGTATGTATGCATGTATATGGGTGTGTATTTAGATAGCTTTGAAAATAGATAAATGTGCAGCCGAATGTGGTCGGAATAAAAGATGTGGATAGTTTTTATACAATGTATCTACTGAAAAGAAAAAAATGAGAAGCTATATACAGAACTTAAACAAAAAACTTGTCTTTCATATTTGATGAAACATTGGCACACACACACACACACACATATATATATGAGTGAGTGTATAGAAAAAGAGAGTTTATAAAAGTGAAAGTTTCATCACTCAACTGATTGACCTTAACTTCAGCATACAGACTCTAGAATTTCGCTGACATACACTCTAAGGATCTATCTATCTATCTATCTATCTTTCTCTCTCTCTCTCTCTCTATATATATATATCTATATATATATATATATATATATATATATATATATATATATATATATATATATATATATATATATACATATTCATTTGAATAAGTAAGTATACCTATACATAGCTATTAAGCAATGTCTTTTTAAAATGCTGTTCACCTTGTCATAACTGAAATTATATTTTTTTTCTGTATATGAATACGTTAATCGTTATTATCTTATATATATATATATATATATATATATATATATATATATATATATATATATATATATATATATATATTGCTGACTTGTGAAATTATGTATTTTCTTGTATTATACTCTTTAGATTTATTTTCATTTTATATTAAAACTGCCATCTGTATGACTATTTCCTTGTCCTGCAGTCGCTGAAATTATTGCGAAAGTGCAGGGAGGAATTAATTAAAAGTTGTGATTGAGAACATGGAAATTCTTGGAAATAATTTGTTGTTATATCAATACATTTTGTGTTATTCGCTAACTGTTTCTTGTATTACTTCAAAATATTGGAATATTCCGATTGACATTATGACACATCTCAAGAAATCTCAGTTATGTACAAATATAATAAAATTCACAGGGAATATATTATAAAAATTAAATATAAACTAATGAATTACTTTAAAATTTCAAGATATTTTTAAAGTAAATCATTGTTTTATTATTGCTGTTGATAATACATGTATTATTAATATAAAATTCTATGTGGATAATGACAGTGAAACTGTTATCGGCACGAATAAATGAAACAACGATTAATTCCTGGCCTAGTCTGGTTTGTTCAATTTCCCGAAGACATGGAAACGCCCTTTTCTCGTCCCTTCCAACTATGTATTGAATACGGAAGATTGGCCTATCTAGATTAGGCTTCCAACAAATCAGAGAGGAATAATTTCATTTTAAACAATGGAGATAACAGCAGGAAATACAATCCATGATCTTTCCGAAAAAATTATGACAATTCCTGGTTACTAAATAAATATATGTTGTTAGACATGGTCACATACGTTGAGAATGAACCTGGTATTGAGAAAATATTTAGTAATCTAGAATATTTCTCATTAAATACTCCTTGCTTTGACAATTTTATTTTATTTTTGGGGTTATATAGATATTATTTTTGGATATATATATATTTTTTACGATTTAAATATATTTCGCAAAATTATATGTTCGTGAGAGATTATATTAAATTTATTTTCATCTATATTGTCATATATGAAATGAAGGAAGCATTAATTTTGTCATCTTACTATCATCTTGAAAAAATCTGTGACGATATATGTATAAAATTGAGAATAATGTACATTGTGTTTTTTTAAGTATTAATGACAATGATATATTTATGGAGATTTTAAAAAAAATAACAGGAACAATTATCTAATAAAATAAAAATATAAAATAGAATCGACTAAAAAATAATTTATTTATATTAATGTATGTTTAACATAACCTACTTCCGAGGCAGTATAATTAAGCCGTGACTTCTCGATAGATCATTTTCGTCGTTATTTAGTGGAAACAAACGGAATAAAACATTAGTAAAAATCTATTCTTTGAAAAAGTAAGCCTTTGTCGTTTTAAAATCTATTGCCGCTATAGTTTTAAGCATATGCTTGAAGAAATTTAAACTTTCTAATGCAGCACCAAAAGACAACTTTATTCTTTTACAAGAATGTAAAATTTATATTCCTTGATCATTTAGATGTTCATTTTTCTAAGTTTTCATTCCAAGCAAGGCAAAAAAAAAAAATCCACTTAGACAGGGCGGGTTACCGAGTGTCAAAGAATATAAGAAAAGGACACACATTCTTAAGGAGAACAACAAAAAGGACAGGAACTAAATAGGCAGAAATTAACGATTGTTATTGCACTTAAATATTTTTCCCAACGTTTGTTGAGCCATGAAATTAAAACACTTTGGTTGCGCAACTTATATTAGCAGTATATTGATAACATTTATTATTTGTTCATACAATCTGCTCGTTGAATGTAATGTTTTTAAAATAATTCTGTATATTATTACAGTGTAATTTAAGAAAATAAATGATCTAACTCGACTCAAACCTACATCAATCTTCATAAGAAAACTAGAAAAGTATTCACATATTTTTAACAATTTGCCAATAAGTGATGTTCCTATTTTTAAAAGAAAATATTCATTTGATTAAAGAAAATTGTAAACAATTAAAATTAAAACCTATATTTACCTGACTGTGTAGCATATATATTCACACAAAAAAAGCAAATACACACTTATATTACATTATTAGTTACTGCGTGTTTAATTTATATGAACTAAACATAATTTCTTAATGACAGTTTCATCATCTATCCATATAAGATGAATACTAGTGAAAACAAAAAGAAGAGGTTTTTATGGATGTTCCTATTTATAGAAATATGAAATTAATAATCAAATATTTACACCCCAAGTTGCCATAAGAGGTGTGACAGTAAATATAGGTTCCTCTATGATGGATGACAAATAGTCTTTAACCGGGAGAAAATTAATCTTCTTATAGTCAATGCATGACCACGCAAGTGTGAAAACAAGAAGCATTAAGTATGTGAAGCTGTTGGTATAAACCAATGGATTCTGTTACCAATTATAGGCGTTTAAAAATATTTGTGGAGATTTCATAGTTTATTTTGTTCATGTTAGTTTTTAATTGTTTTATGTATATTACTTCAAGATATATTGCTATCACCACTGATTTGTCTGTGCATTGCTCAATTTCTTTGATAATGGCTTATGTAAGCCGAAAGCTTAGATAGGATTAAAAAAAATGTATATTATTATTGTGTTTTCTTTCTTCCTTTAATGACATTATTAAGCTTATCAGACAATATGAAAAGAATTTACATAATATATATAGACAACACTTGTCTATATTATTTAATGATACATGCATCAAATATATATATATATATATATATATATATATATATATATATATATATATATATATATATATATATATATATATATAGGTATATTGATATAAATATGTGACCCTGGGTTTCACGCTATTTGCGAACGTCAGAGAAACTGATTAATTTTTAAATTCTGGATTTGCATATGGTTGCGTAGATCGGTGTTTTTATGGTACCTCGACTTCAAGAATTTGAGCAAGAAAAGTGATTGTCATCTAGGGCATATCTGTATAGATTTTACTTTGGAAATATTCCACTATCTTCCTTGACAGTCAAATAGGAACTTCGACAATTCAAATGAAACGTTAATATTCATTTGTTTCATTGAATCACGTTCTTTATTTTATTCTCCTATCTCTTCAATAAACTTTTCCTGGTTACTTTCACCATCAGTAACCCCTTGTCTATTTCTATCTTGTCTTCATGCTTGCAGTTAAATGATATTTTTTCATCTACTATATGCTGTGTTCCTTCAGGAGTGTGGTGATCTAGAAACCTCACCATATCTTGCACTTTGTAGCTCATAATATTCTTCCTCTTATTGTTTCCCTAACTCCTGTTCCGCCAAACATTTCATCAAGCTCGCTTGGTTGGTAACGCGCTGTTTTCCTCTGCCACTCTTGCCTTCAATCTGTCTTTTGTGCATCAGATTTTCCAATCTCCTTTCCTCAATATTTACTCAGGAGACTTCAACTGCCTCATCATGATGTTCAATATAAATCTCCCTTTTGTTTCCATTTTCTCTCAAATTTCGTCTATTCCCGCATGTTCGGTTCCTGTTATTTTCAGCATTCTTCCTTAGAAAAATAATTCGATTGCTTCGATTCTCTTCGTCATCCTTGAAGTAACTCTCCAGTCATCATTTTTATGTAGAAGAACTGATATTATGCAACATTTCAGTATTAGCTTCTTTGTTTCTAGCGATTGATTTTGCTGTTTTTTCTGTATCTTAATACATTGATTAAGAGATTTCAGTGTCACACATTTCGTCCTCTGTTAAAAATCTTTCCAGATGACTTCAAATTTTTATACTCGATTGATTTTTGTATCTCCAATTTGGAATTTACATTTGGGGGACTTCCGTTTGCTTACCACAATGCATTCTGCCTTCTTGCAAATATCTAATTCTTGTTTCTTGCTTTCCTTGATTTTACCATAAACCAACTTCGGTGAATTCTTGCATAAAATAATGGATTATGTCAATGTCTCACAATCATCTTCTTGGATGTATTATAATTTAATGGTTCTCAGTTGAGCAGGAATTAAATAAAAATATATAACTGCATTTTTATTCAGTAAATCAGGTCCCTCTAATAAACGTAGGATATTGCATGTATGAGATTGATTAAATCTTTTGGAATATTTGATTTCCATTTAAACATTTAGTAAATCAAAACGAGAAAAAAGGAAAACATATTTATTGTAAGAAGACAGATGGTTAGCAGCACAATGATCAGCCCAACATGAAAATTACAAATTGGAGAAAACAAAATCAAGCAAGTACAAAAATGCAAATATCTACGAAGAGATTTAACAGAGGACAGGAAATGCGACATTAAAATATGAAATCGAATTTGGATGGAGAAAGATATCTTCTAAAAACTAAGAAATGTATTAAAACCGGAAAATTTCGTAGATAAAAACAAGCGAGTACTGAACTGTTAGGTAATACGATTCTTCCACTGAATGCTGGACAATAGCCTGACTGAAGAGAAATATATTTGGCGCAACTGAAATGTGGTACTACACAAAGATGCTTAGATAACATAGACTGTACATGTGTGCAATGACAAAAGTTTAGAGAAAATGGAAGCAAAACGACTTTATTCTTAGAATCAGAGAAAATATTTTACATATCTCGGATACATAATGAGGAAACGGGTTCAGAAACGTAGATAACCACTGTATATATTAAAATTAACAGCGACAAATGAAAACAGCGCATAAGTTACCTATCGAGTTTTCGTGAGAACAGATAGAACAGCGATTTGCAGATATAGAAAAGGAGACACTGTTAAAAAAAGTCAGGAAATAATGGAGTACCATGATGCCTCGTGTTTTACCCTGACTTGGCAATATCGCATATTAGGAAATGAAATTAAATTCAATATATGAGATAACTATGAATTTAGACAATTTTCTATGTTATTGATTTTTCTTCATTTCACTCATTGGAAGGGCATAATACTACTATTAAGCAGGAATGAATGAGAATTGGAACACTTTAGCGAAGAGAATTGAGGAAATATCAATAAACGAACAGGGCTCAAGAAGAAAGCATATAATGAATGACGTTGCATTTACATCTTTGAATAATGAAGGTGGAAGGGAAGTAATAGATGTGACGTGCAAGAAAAGTAAGTGGTGTTTGCATCTAGCTATTATCTTCTCTGTGTCTTACCATCAAAAAAGAATTTTCGTATCATTGGCTCTATATATATGGTAAAACATTTTCTTTCGTGAATAGTAGAATTTGTATCTTTTCATGGAAAGCGAACTGAGAAAAAACAGTGAAATGTAAAATATTATTTACTTGCAAGAATTAATGTCGATACTCGTTTGTAAATTTAATGAATGGACTAGAGATGGATAGGTACATAAGGTGTTGACATAAGATTGAAATTGATTGAGAACTCACGAATTCAACAGAAAATACTCCTCTCGTACAAAGAGGTATAATTTCGTACGGTGGTAAGTAAACCTCTGTATTTGCCCCTCTCCCTGAGAAAATATTAAACTTAGAATGTTTCGGAAATGTTTAAACAAAACAAAAAATAAAATGGAATAATAATGCCTTCTAAATGCAGTAGATATTTTTTTTCAAAATACCCAAAAAATCAATTAAATAGAATCACAGACACACACACACTCACACGTGTGTATGTGTGTATGTATGTATGTATGTGTGGATACGATTGTGTGTATGCCGATATGATTGTGAAAAGAGCAGACATTAAGTGCACGCAAGAAATTCTCAAGAAATTTCCATCTGAAGGATTATTGAAAACATGTCAATTTTTTTAATGCAGTCGATTTAAATTTCATCTCATCTAAACATTTTGATATAACATGTCAAATTTAGCTTCTAAGGTACTGAATTTTAAGCCAGTGAAATGAAATCAGATTTGTGTCACAATATATATTTATATATATATATATATATATATATATATATATATATATATATATATATATATATATATATATGAATATGCGTGCAGAGAAATTAATTTTCTTTCAGAGATTTTTTTAGTGAACAAACATTACTTCACCTTAATTAATAGCGTTAAATTATAAACATAATTTAGATTACATGCGATTGCATTTACACTTGATTTATTTTTCTAATTAACTTAATTAATGAGGTGTTTATCTGAAGCTATATATTTTTGTCTTATTTTGCTGGATTTTTATAAGTAGTGTATTAGGGAAATCTGTCGATAGAGACAATCACATAAAATTTCTCTCATTCACTCAGCCACACACACAGAGACACATACACACAGAGACACATACACACAGAGACACAGACACACACACACACGTGTGTGTGTGAGTGTGCGCGCGTGCGTGTAAATGATACGATTTCCTTGATTCCAGAGTTAATCTAATTCAAACACCCACACACATACATATGTAAAATTTATTTCTATTAAAACGGAAGACCAGTCTTGCTGCTATTTATATAAATTCCGCTTGGTACATAGAAAAAAAGTAATTTCTGCAAATTAAATAACAAAATATGCTCACCGGCAAGATTCGAAACTTTGTTGTTTTTTTTTTTTTTTGTAGGAGAAATCATTGTTTGATACAATGCATTTAATAACGCTCGACCACAGAGATCTTCCCAATGCAGCAAAATTCTATCATCATTTGAGGAATGATCATTCCTTCGTTCTGATTTTCTTGAGAGTCCATATTTCCTAACCAAAGCGGAAACAAATTAACTTTGACAGAATTATTGTATTTATATTTAATTCGAAATATTAACTACTTAAAACATTATTTTCAGTGGATACGAGTGTTTTACTTTTTTTAAATAGTGTTTATTACATCTATCGGCCTGTTTATTCCATAAACGTTAATTGTATGACATGTTTCTTTATTTTTGTGTCTGCATCCTCATATATATATATATATATATATATATATATATATATATATATATATATATATATATATATATATATATTATGTGTGTGTGTGTGAAAATATTGTAGAAAATAGGAAAGAAACTGTTTTGGTAAATAATCCAAAGTTCCTTAGTATTTTTGTAATTATTTTTAAAAAATACTGCTCGATACGAAAGTAGAGCATAAATATAATTATTTATTTAAAAATATGATTCCAACTCGCTACATAAGAGTTCTCATGTTTCAAAACAAGAGCCGAAAACTTCAAAATAATATTTGAATTAACTTGAGTTAAAGTAAGCTCTGTTCCATCTTCAAGCGAAATTTTTTTGGGAATGACTTATTTCTGAAATTTACGAGTTTTAATAGTATGGTCAGAATTGAAATCAAAAATTTCCATGGTAACATCAAGGGCGGATTGTTTAGAATCGGCAGGGGTGGGGTGTTAATAATTTGTATCAGTATAGATTTACTTTCATAGATGCCGGGTCACGGTAAGGTGGGGGTGGCTAAATTTACGACGGAGGAAGTTTTCGCATAGTCTGGCTTGAGCGTATACGGAGATTTATTTATTTATTTTTATTTTATTATTTTATTATATCTCTTTATGAAAGGGATTTGTGTATATGAAAAGGCCAAAACGTTTGTTATTTGACGACTTCATAAAGGGTTATCAATTTTTGTAGGGTATTAACACTATGTATATGGGCTATGGATTTTAAAATTTATTTTTTTGTAAGCGTGTTTTTAGCTAGTTATTCAGAACGTAAGTTCCGTTGTGTCGGCAGAAAGCCGTTAATTCTTGCCTATTGTTTAATGGGTTTTTATTGTTTAGAAGCTTAATAATGTGTAGTTTCTCATGGAGGCACAAAGGGCATGGGTCATCCCAAGTTTTGCAAGTTCTAGTCCTGTTAATGATTTTCCATTTTACTTCAGGTGTCCTATTTTTTTCTTTCAGGTGCCAAAAATATTTAGATAGAGAGGTCTGATGTCTAAAGTTTATGTTGTTGAAGGAGCATTTATGCTGCCTCCATCTGGTTTTAAAGGCATTTTTCCTGGACCCAATGTATATCATATTATTGTTAGGGTTCTCCGTGGATGATATAGTGCATTGGTATACCACAGATTTGATGCAGCACTTATTTTCTAATGGGCAGTCTACCGGGTTTCTACAATCGCATAATGTTTCCCTATCATTATCTGATTTAAGTGTAGAGTTATTAAAACTATTCAGGTAAGGGGGTTTGTTCAGGATATTATTATTGTGTCTTCTAATTATACCTTCTAGATTTTCAGTGCAGCTGTAACTCAATTTTAGTGTGTTCTTATTGAATATATTACTAAGCCTACTTTTGGTGGGAAAGTGTTTATCGATTAGAGCTAAGAACTTCTGTCCTAGTTTAATACTAACCATTTGATTGAATGGAGGTGTATACCAAATGATGTTTCTTTTCCTGTTTTTTTTTTCTTTTGGTTATTGCAATTGTCCCTATATTTTATGTTAGCATTTTTATAACCACTAATTTTTAGGGCAGTGTTATAGAAGTCATTATGTTGGTGGAATATTACTTTGTTAGCGGAGTTACTGCTAATTCTATTTTCTATTGATGAAGGTATATTTTTAATTGTGGATGGAGGGTGGTTTGACTTCGGGTGTATATATAAGGAGTTAGCATTTGGTTTTCTATAAGGTTGGTACGTGTTGCTCGGTAAGTCTAGGGTTACGTCGAGGAAGTTTAGCTTTTTCAATTTAGAAGAGACTGTTATCTTTAAGTTAAGATTTTTAAATTCACTAAACATAATTTTACGGATCTTCTCTATCTTAAAGCTAGTGGATCTCCTCACCACCATGAGCCCGTCATCTCTAAAATGTTAGATGTTAGATGTTAGATTTTTCTCAATTTTGTCCATTACTTTTGGACGATCCTATTTTGAAAATAAATAAATAATTGTTATAATTCTTTTTCTGTCCTTTGCAAATGATTCAAATTTTAGTATGTTATTATGGATGATAACGACTACCAGTTGTCAAAATTCCAGCTTTTCACACTTGTTATTTCTAACAAATATTAGGTTTTAAAATTGTGTCCCTTAGTTTTGGACGCTACTGTATATATATATATATATATATATATATATATATATATATATATATATATATATATATATATATGTGTGTGTGTGTGTGTGTGTGTGTGAGAGAGAGAGAGTATGTGGAATTATTGTAAAGTGTTAATATTTGAATAAGTGAGTAATTACTTTTTTTTTAACTTCTTAAAAATAATTACTTTCAGTATTCATTCTTCAATTCCGTTTTTTAATACGTTGTTTTCATATTCATTTTTTAAATAAGTGAGCCGCGATAATTTCATTCGCTCCTAGATGTGCCGTTGCTTTATATGGGTTGGAAAGACAATTGTTTAAGCAGTTCAATAACAATTTTGGAACATTCTGGCGATCCACTCTCCAGAAGCAATTCATCGGACTAAAGTAATATTATCTTTGATGGGATTATATTTGCGTTGGAGCGGTAGATTTAAAATCGAGCCCATGTCATAATTATGTAACTAGAGAGGGAATCTGTGTAGCCGTGACTTAACTGAGAAGTGTTCCGTTTACGTTTAACAATGTCAGGATATTCATATTGTGTGAAGGTAGTTATGATTTTTACATGCGGCCACGTGAATGCTAATGGACGCGAGGCTGCACGGCTGTGTCAGCTTGCATTTCCAGACTGAAGGTCGCCGAGTCATCCAAACTTTGTCATTGTTTATTATCGCCATGCTGAGACAGGATCCATGGTACCATAATCTATGGATCCAGGAAAACAGAGTTCTGCTCGTACGCCTGACTACGAAGAACAGATTCTACGGGATTTCTGCGATGATCCAGGTATCAGGACATATCAAGTGGATCTAGGATGTCGTGCATCTCATAGTAGTCCATGCAGGGTACTTCAAGAATAGCTGAATCTGTAACTTTTGCAATGTGCGCTTGGTCCTTTGACCTCTGATCAGTCATCACAAGCGAACTTTTGCCATGTTCTATTGCAGAAACTGATTATCCGGGCTTTTTTTACTTCAGGATTGTTTAAGAATGAGGCAACATTTGGCAGGGGTAGTATTACAATTTTATTCAACCAACATTTGTGAGCGGTTCGCAATCCTTATCGTACAATACGGGCATGACCCCAGTATTAGTTTACGTTTAATATGTGTGCTGTAATTATAGGCGACTTTCAGGTAGGTCCATATGTCCTTCCAGCATGTCTCACGTGAGATATCTACAGGGACTTTATTTCAAAGACATTTCCAGACCTACTTGAGGATATACCTCTGCTAATACGAAGACGCATGTAGTTCAGGCATGATGGGGCTCCAAAACATTTTAGTCACATTGTTCACGATGTACTGTGTTGCATCTACCATGAAATTTGCATAGGTAGGCGGAGGAACGTTTCCATGGCCTGTACATTGTCCCGCCCTCAATGCTTTGGAATTTTATTTGTGGCGCCTCCTAGTCAATTGGTTTATTCAGTAATTAATAATGTAGAATTGATTGGCGATCGTGTCATTGGAGCAAGAGAAACCATTCGATACCGTGTGGGAGTATTTGTAAGTGTCCTCCACTCATTGATTTGACGATTGCTTGTGTTTGTAGAAGGAGTCTGAGGACATTTCGAACATTTGTTACGAGTTATCTGTTTCGGTACAACGATGAATTTTTGGAGATATGTTTCTATTGACATTTTACCTTGTAGTGGTATCAGGAACCCTCCTTCAATATCTGTAGTAATAGTTTTGACACACCCTCAATATATACGTTAAAGGACGACTATACACAAGTAACCCGCAAAATAAATCTGCGTTTGAACGGTAACGTCTGTGTAGAAATTTGGGGATTTCAGTCCGTGTTATTATCTAATGTCTTCGTGAATATTCTCGAAAGTTCGCCTCTGTGACATTAAAAAATGATTATATACATTTTTTATTATTAATTGTGAATATATTTTCTGTGTGTGAATTTTAACGCTTTATTAAAAAATTATTCATGGGTTAATAAAAAGTATAATTTTTACATTTATTTTACATCCTTATATAAATTCTGAGAAGACGTGTATAAACAAATCCAATATAACTTATCTGCTATTGTCGCGTTGGAGAACAAGTTAGATATTAAAATGCTAAATCTCATTAAAAATTTTAGGGCCACCCTAAATATATCTGGTGAATAAAAACGCATATGAATGACGCCAAATATGTTATGCATTTAACTCTTTATTCAGGAACCAAATCCTGAGTTATATAACCGGAGCTCCTAACTTTACAGTGACGTGCCATTTACCTTCTCTGCCTATTATTCTCAATCATCATTAAACAACAAATTCACGACCACCGTGTGTCTCTAGCGAGCCATTATGGAAATATTTACGCTCTGATTCAAAAGTAACACATATGGAGTAGGAAACTATCTTCTTTCACAAGAGATTCTGTTCGTGAGTGAATGAGAGGTGAAACAGAAGAGAGACAGTTGATTCTATAAGCTATCCAAATGTCATATGTCATCGATTATCGTCAGTTGGCAGGAAAACACCTCAAAGTGATATATCATGACATACAAAAATTCGTGGTATATCGCACTCTGAATAAAATTTCATAAAACCTGTAGAAATGTTTAAAAACAATTCTAAACATCCAGATCCTTCCGGGTGTAAAACCCTTAAATAGGGTTTGCTATGACCGTGTCTAATGACATCAGGTGAGAAATAATCTCCAAAGCCCCGATTCCCATTCCACTCAAAAATTTATTTTGAGTTTTCGCTGATGTCTGCATATGTGGGTTCAAATAACTTTGAATAAAAAAATGTTATTTAGGAAAACCACTCAATCATCCAAAGTGGCGAGCGCGAGATATTTTAATCTTTAATGACTCTCAAATGAAACTGCTCTCATTTAACCACTATAGATAAAATTCCCCGCCTCCTTGATGCTCGACTTCACGAGAGCACCTCATTGCACCTTCTTGCCCTAACGTTTTCTACTAACCTTAGTTGAAAGAATCGTATTGAAACAATAGCTGCATCTATTGCAAGGAAATTTGGTTTTCTGTGTCGTGCCAGAAGGTGTTTCTCATCTGAGTTCATCCTGTACATCTACAAATCTACCATTCATCTATGCATTGAATACTGTTGCCATATATAATCTGGCGCCCCTGCTGTTATCTCGAGGTGCTCAACAAAATCCAAAGACAGATGCATTTTGATCCGCCCTGACTTGGCACCTCTACTCCAGTTACATTTCCACAGACATGATTTGGCTTCGTTTCTGTCTTTTCTAGAAACATTTTCATCGCAACTACTCTAACGGGTTATTTTCGCTGGTGCCACAAATCCATGAATTGATACATGCTAGTTGGTTCCACACTTTTACTCTCAGAACAGTTAAATATAGCCGCCTCTTCTACTCCAACAGTTTCTCTCGTAATTCCCGTCTGTGAAACTCCTTTCATCTTACTTGTTTCCCTGATAATTACAATCTATAAAAATTTAAATGTGATGTCAGTCATCAACTTCAGATGCCTTGATCCCAGTTCTTCTTTATATCCTACCCTCAAACCACCTATACCCAGTCTATTCTCTTTTCTTAGCTCTGTGTAACACTTTGCGTACTAGTGGCAACCCGACTTGTTTGGGGTGAAATGCTTCTTTTTTATCATTGTTATCACTTTTGTAGCTTTTCTTTTACTCGTTTTCCAGTAGTTTTCAACAAAAATTATGAATTGTTTTATCATGCTTAAATAATTACGAACCTCAATTATATATGCTAGTATCATTTTCAAATAGCTTTCTATGTAAAAAATATATTCTATCAGTTTTAAATAATTTTATAGATCAAATAGTTATTCATTTACCATATTTAAATTCATTCCCGCTCATTTAGATTTAATTTTATCATTTTACATAATTGTGTTTTTCAATTATATATTCATACATTTCCACGTGTTTTTTATACCATTTATATATTCTTTTAAAATATTTAATATGCTTGTAGCTCATATATATTCATTTTCATTTTTAAGTAGGTTTGTTGATGGATTATATATTCTTGTAACATAGAATAGTTTGTATATCAGATCAATATTTTCATTTTTATAAATTTACCAGCTATGTTAAAGCAATTGTATCATTTAAATATTTTGTATAGATCAGTTATATTTTTACCGTAAGTTACAGTTTTCTAGATTTGTTCAATTTATTTCACCATTTGTAGTAATTGTAGATATATTAATTTTTGTTAAGGTTGTATCCGGGTCTTTCTGTCTGAATGATACCTTTTCACGCGAGTTCCATCCAAACAATTTTCAAAAAACTTAGAATATGCATTTTACAATGTAACAGATAGGTTCTTTGCTTTAAAACCGCAATTTCCTTAATCAAAAATCGATAAAGCCGATCAAATATCGATAAATTAAAACTTTTCCTACGATTTCGTTCAAACACGGTACATAGGTTACTTACATCATGACGATCTCAGCGATATCTCATGTTTTATTTTTACGACACTACATTTATCGAAAGCCGCGATAAACGAAAAATCGATTTCAACACAAATCTGTTTCAACACAGATTTTAAACTAAAAACTACCTTAATTTTCAAGCAATCTAATACAGACTTAACTCAATTGTAGCCAACAGTAAGTTGATTGTTACCAGTCATTGAACTTGATAAATGAGTCCACCCATATATTGAAATCCCGGGTAAATAACGAAAAATGGCGATTTTTTTCTGGTTTCTTTCTTATTTTATGTTTAACAGTTGCTTTATAAATGTATCATCTTTTACACCCGTGATAGCACACGGACGAATTTGATTTCAAAAGATTCAAAATAATTATGTTCAGAAGTGCGTCTTCATGTTGCCTTTTTTTACCCCTTCATGTCCTAGACTAACTTCGATAGAATAAATGCAGACTACTACTACTTTGTGATGAAAGTACTTTAAAGTAGTTGATAATATATACTCTTTACGTCTAAACATGATGCTGTTTATGCTCCATTCTGATTAAACATTTTTTTTATCGACCAGCTGGGCATGGCTGCTAGTAATATCCAATGGAAAACAAAGACGATTGGTTTATTTGAAAACAATTAAGATATTTTATTTATTTCAAAATGGAATCAGAACAAGATTTTATCTTCATTCTTTTGAAAGACGTCAATAGTTTTCTCAAGCATGTAATTTTTATTATGACTAAGTAAAGAAAATGCACGTCATTCAGTAAATGTCGAAACCAATCAACGCGAAGATTTTGCTTTAATACATGAAGAAATTCTTATGTCAGGAGATTATTTTGGAGAAAATCATTTTCTTAAAACGAGGTTTGCATGATGAATAATCGAAATCCTCGGATTAAATTTACGTTTTCCATCGCTGACTGAAGACTTTCGCATTAAATTACTAAAGGTCAAATACACTTATGTTTGTTCTAAAACAAAATGTTTTCATCATTACAAGAAAAACTAGGATTCTTCTTTTCAGGTACGTGACCGTTGGGGATATGGACAAACATGGTCATCCACAACATTTTATACTATTTAGATCTAAAGTTGTGTGTCTAGCTACTATCTCTCGAATACATATTGCACAATAAATTTGCAATGTATTAAAAATTACTAAGATTTTTACTTCTTCCATCAATGTCTAGTGAGTGCTAGATTTTCCAGCTATATTTTCCTCATAATGTGTCCTAATAATTATAATACATTGAAATACTAATCATGTTTCCTTTTCATTACTAATTAGCCTTGATGTTCATACGTTCCGTTAATCATATTATCAGAAATTATCTGTAGACTTTATTTTCTTGACTCAAATCTCCGCTTCATCTTTGAGAAAATCACCCATTATTCATATACATATAAATGGAGAGGTATTGCATTGCAATCTTTCCATATATTATTCCTGTCTGATGAAACGTCACTGTTCTTTAAAACTTTGTTTATATATTAAAAGGCATCTTTAACGATTCTATTTTAATTTTATTCTTTGCATTTCTGTTTCACTTTTTTTCCATCATAAATCTCGCCAGGCATATTTATTTATTTACTCGTTTATGACGATTCAAATTCCCAGCTCGTATATGAGGCTATCACACTTGCTAATCACTGTATATCTTCTTACAAGATTATATATATATATATATATATATATATATATATATATATATATATATATATATATATATATATATATATATATATATATATACATACATATATATATATATACATAAGTTCATATATATATATATATATATATATATATATATATATATATATATATATATATAATCGATATATATCGCCCACGTGACGACAACGTGACCCTATTTAAACGGAACGCTGATCATATAAAACTTTCAGTTATCTGTTTGGATAAGTCTTGTTTTTATGTCCATCGTCTTTGTCATGTTGAATTGATAATGTTAATTATATTTTATGAATATGTCCTGAAGATGGTTTATTAGACCGAAACGTCCGACGTTGACATTATATTAGGCATGTCCACTGTTTTCGCAGAAAAACAGCATAGCGTAAATGAAAAATGCCACAAAATTAAAGAAAATAAAGTATTATCGTCAAAATGTTTATGTTATTATTAAGATGAAAGAAAAAAGTATTTTTTAATTATTTTTTGAAATTTTTTAATATTTTCTAACACGTTCGAAATTTCGGTTAAAATCTTCTTTTGTTTACGTCATCGCGGGAACGTTAAAATAACATAGTTTTTTTTTGCGCTTTTTTCCCGTTGAAAACACATTGATTTGGAAATTCTTGTAAAATTAAAGTAATTTTCCAATTTTAATGAAATTTTCAGGACTTATTCACAAATAAATGAAATTATTTTTGAAATATTTTGTTTTTAGAAATTTTTGGTGAAAAATATTTTTTTTTAAATATGTTACCCCTCACTTATTTAATTTCATGAAATTTCGCCCGAAACCTTTTCGGATCCTCAATTTTTTTTTTTTGTTAAAAGGAGGAGTCTTTGGAGATGATAAATAACCTACTTTTTTTTTTCAAATTTGCGCTATTTAACTGAAAATCTTGTCTGAATTGAAAAATAATGAATCCAATAAAACAATGATATTACTTAATTAGAAAAGTTTTTAATTGCTTTTGTAAATAAGTAATATTAAGGACATTATTGTCTGAAGAAATAATTTTTTTCTGATAAATAATTAATTTTTACAATAATTTTTTCGTTTTTTAAAAATTTTTAATTATAATAATTTATAATAGTTTAACATCGTGTAAAGCTCCGTATTAGGAGGGTTCCTCGATATTATGTAGTAATTAAGTAGAAAAAAAATTTACGAATCCAAAATTGCTAAGTTTAATAAATTTAGTTGAGCTACTTTTTTTAAAAATAATTTTTTATGTTGTATTTTTTTACTTAATACATTCCTTATTTCCATGTATGATATACTGAAATTGCCAGTATTATTACAAGATCACGTGATTTAAGGGTTTTGTCCCTTTACGCGGCCTTTTCAACATTTCTTATTTTCCGTTCAACTTTAAAAGTGTAAACTTTAAATTTATAGTAATTTTTCTTTTTTTCATTTACTATTTCACTAAATAATTTTATTTTATGTATTGTATTTCCATTAGTGTGGGTCATACTCAAATAGAATATTTTTTTTTTGTAACTCAGACTTTTAAAAATTATGTCATTGATGGTAATCCGTAGTAGCTGTCATCGCCTCGTCATTCAACAATCCATCAATAGGTGGGTCAGATTGACAGGATCGATCGTTAATAATTGGTTGTATATTATTTTTTTACGCTATAAGTAAGAAAGATTTCTTTCAAATCAGATTACTTTAACTTTAGATTTTTTAATTTTACTAAAATAACGTGTCAGAAATTTTTTTAAATATTTTAAAAATCGATAAATTTGTGTTTGTTTACAAATTTCTTAAAATTAAGAAAATGGCCGTTTTTAAGAAAATTTAAAAATTTAAAATTAAATTTGACAATTAAATGTATATAGTTTCTATCTGAAATACACCAGAATTGTTTAATTAATAGAAATCGTAAATTTAATCATTAAACTTTCAATTAAAGCTAAAATGAAATCTTCAAGTATGTTTTTTCGTTGTAAAAAATTCATTTTAAACTTCAATATAGAAAATTTATGCCGAAATAGTGGAGGTACCTACATTATATTAACATTAAAACAGCATAATTGCATATAAGGATTTGTGTTTGTTTTTTCCGTCAAAAAACGACATTATTTTTGCACCAACCTAACATATATGCTTGTGTGTGTGTCTGAGAAAATCTTTTCTTTAAAAAGAATATAATTCACTCAGACGAAAATGCATTGGAAGTACTATAATCCAAAAATACCCTGGGGTTAATATATACTGCACTTCTTCAACCCATCATATGTTCATACGAAGTCATTATGAAAAAAATAGCAAACAAAATATTGTACTGTAAATGAATATAGAAATAAAAACTGAATAGATGTTAATAAAATCTATTGTCAAAGAATATACCGTTTACGCTTACATAAATCCAGCATTCACACGACAAAAGGAATCATATTGTATATATCCAATGTGCATTTGATTGAAATAAAATCAATTTTCTCGATAACGCTGTTTGATCAGTTAAATCTGCTATAATAAAATTTTCAAAATTCTCTTGCTTATACGTGGATCAACTGAAAATTTTATTGCTTGACAAATATATTCTCATATAATATGATAAAGTTTGGTTTATTTTTCAACACACACTCACAACCGACATAATCCTCCGTCGGTTTTGCAGTGCTTGGATCTCAGTACTGAAGAAGCTTTCATCCTGTTGATACAGTCATTACAGAATGTATTTTCTCATCATCACATCGATATTAATTCGCAAGCAAGTGATTTGTGGGGACAGAGAATAGTTAGATGAGACCCGATCAGAAGAATAAAGAGTTCAAAGTCACAGTCACAGTCACAGACAACATCAGGGTGGTGAGTACTGGAGCCTCGTCCCCATGAAATTAATACCCTTTTTGTCAGTTTTCCTGAGTTTTGGCTCTTGATGACCATTTGTAACTGCTTTAGCAAAGTGGCATAGTGCTCTGCATTGACGGTGGGATATAGTCAATAAACAATATATTTTGTATCCGTAAAAACAGATTCCCTCACATTTCATGTAAATGGATTCTCTCTTTGCATCTAGTTCAAAGTGATGCACCTAAAATACATATTGTATTAGGCAGCATTGAAGGAAACTAGCTGAATATGTCTCATAAAAATGATCCACCTCGCGCGATATTAATCTGGTGTCAGAAGACATGGACCCCACCCCGCGCTGAAACCCTCGACATGACAAGTTTATTTTGCAGCCTATTATCCACTCTTCCATGGAATATGCTAATAGGATTTGCTATTTGATTTAAAGCCAGTAGCCTGTGATCGATCAGTAGGGAGTGAAAACAACCAATGTGTTCCTCGGTATTGGCAGTCGTAGGACGTTCAATCTCTGGGTTATCTTCAAGACTTTCACTTACTCTCCTGAATTCATCAGACAACTTTTGCACTTTTGATAAATCTGGTGCATCATCTTCTAACGTAGCGACCATGTCAGCATGAATGCCCTTTCGGGTTAAACACATTTTCTGCTGGTAATTGATAATAACCTCATTGCTAAATTTTCTTCATTTGCAAGTGAGGTCGTTACGAGTCATCTTTGAACATTCAGATGTCAGTTTACCTGGAAAGAAACAATTAAGAGACAAATAAAAAAGAGTTGGAACTAGTAAATATAAAATTTCCCAGCTCAAGCCTAACTCCTTAATAGTCATCCTATGAACTTTTCAGTCCAACAACCTGTGCCATTTGTATAGATTCATCCAAATACAATTCGTATGCATATTCCAAATACACTTCTTAAATTTTTCGAACCATTATCCTAATCTTTGTTGCCATATATATCACAACGTTTCGGCCGTTGCATGCTCTGGCCTTCTTCAGGTCGTTGAAATCTCGAACTGAAACCTTTATTTCGCTCGCTGGGGTAGAATGTTCTAGTTCCACGTCCCATGTTTAATGGATGTCAGTTATCAGTTATCTCCTATTCAACTCGCCAAGATGAGATAACTGATAACGGACATTCATTAGACATGGCATGTTGAACTAGAACAGTATACTCCAGCGAGCGAAATAAAGGGTTCAGTTCGACATTCCAATGACCTGAAGAAGGCCGGTGAGTACAACGGCCGAAACGCTGTGATATGGCAAGAAAGATGAGGAAAATTGTATGAATAATGTAAATCTCAGAAATATAGATACATAATCCAAATATTTGAAAAACGATATTCCTTCCAACAAATATTTGTATGTGACTCTGATATCAGGCATGTTGCCAGGGCTTAATCGCTATTATTACTGAGTAAGTAGTCGCTTCAACAATTAAACAGTCTTCTTTGCCTTTTTTACAATTTGAAAATGTATATGCAGCCTAAATGAGAGCTTTTATTTTAATATATCGTCCTATCAACTTTCTCTCTCTCTCTCTCTCTCTCTCTCTCTCTCTCTATATATATATATATATATATATATATATATATATATATATATATATATATATCGAAGCTGTATTTGAAACACATACGCAATAATCGCCTCGAAAGAAAAAATAGTCTTGTCGTTTTATGCATCCATCCTGCAGATCTGGAAACTTTTGCGCCGAGGGTCATAAACCCAAGTATATTTTCTTACCCAGCAACCAATATGTGAACGATGAGAAACGTTTTAATTTAACGCACGGTTGAAAATGTCCGGACGCTTATCTATTAATGTGATCTCAGCCGGAAAGACGAGACGGCACTCTACATCTCGTGAGACTTTACAATTCTCATCTTACACCTAGATAATTTGAACTTGGAACTCAGCTACCGAACAAAATAATTTCCTTCTTTAAGAAGTACATTTTTCTAGTGTGGCAGCCGATTTTAATTGCTAGGCGGTAACATTCGCATCTTTCCCCAAGTGTAGGCCTGTCCTAAGAATGTTTTCCAAGATTAATACATGTAGGAAAACAATAGTCTAACCTCAGCCGCAGTATCGGATATATATTTTTAATATTACAGAATTTAAATTTAATGGACTTGCATGGAATTTCGTAGATTTTGGAGATACCATTTTTCAGGTGATCAAATAAATTTTGGATTTTGTTTTTTTGCATATTGCCATACACAAACATACACACACACACACACACACACACATATATATATATATATATATATATATATATATATATATATATATATATACTAAGGCTAAGATTAACAGCACATATATTTCCTTTGTACTGTTTTACGTCCTGGATCGTATAAAGTGGACTAAACCTTCTTGCGAATGTTGAAACATTCCAGAATCACATCAGACCTTTCATGAGCCAAAGCAGATTACAAAATCGTACACAGATACGTACTAGTCTTATCATAACAAGTGTGATTTCAATGCTCAGAATAATGAAAAATATATCATTAGGTAACAAATTAAATGAAGCAAATACGGATTACTATAAACCTGCAAGGAAGGGACTGTATTGATAATTTTATACGATTCTTCATAAATATTTAACATCTATTGAGCAAACAGACAGTACTGTTGTCGTTTAAAATTTCTAAAACCTTTATCTTGAAACTATACTTCAAGAAAATAAGTTTCTCAAGTCCCGTAGCTTATATCGCTCTTTCTACTACGGATAGAATTATCTTGCTAACGGATGTTTCCTTTGTTTTATTTGAAGTGGTGTGGAATGTCACACTGCCGACCATACCATTATTTTCTTTTCGATTTACATGCCATATCCGTTTTAGCTGTTAGTGACGTTGAAAGTCCTCAAGTGAATTTTCTTCTGTTTTTCGTAGTTTAATTATTTTTTTTTTCATTCTGTAGCACCAGTCCACAAAGTTCGAAGAAGGCTGGTTTTCGTCAACACGCATTGGCTTTACTTTCTCAAAACCATTTCAACCTTTGATGTCAGAAATCAATTGTCTAGAGTTGACAGACTATTTATGAACTTATATCGTGTTTTCAGCTTAGTGTTTTTTATGCAGTGTTGGACGAAACTGCCTTTACGGAAGCCTATCTTAATTTTCATTTACCTTATGTCCTATTCTAAATTTGTTTTACATTATCCATACAAGGTATTTGCAGTGTTTAGGAAAACTTATTTTTATTAAACATTCCTTATCCTTTATACTATTTTTGTTATAATTAATGCATATAACAAGATATTTGAAGTGTTTAGGGAAACCTCTTTTTAACTTAACTTACATTATATCGTATACAAAATTTGTTATAATTTATCCATACAAAAAGATATTTGAAGTGTTTAGTTAAATTTTATTTTTATCTTCACTTACATTATATTCTATACAAAATTTGTTATAATTCATTCATACAAGATATTAGATGTGTTTAGGAAAACTTATTTTTATCTTCAATTAGCTCATCTCGTATAAGTTTGTTAAAATTTATCCATGAACACGATATTTGAATTGTTTTGGGAAGCCTATTTTTATTTTCACTTATCTTATCTCGTATAATAAATTTGTCCAAAATTATTCATCCCACAAGATATTTGAAGTGTTTAGTAGAAAATAATTTTAGATTCTGATTATTTTTCATGGATTCAGTGTATGTACAGTTACTGCTTCCATTCGAGTTCCAGAGAATAATTTCGGCTCAATTTGATTCCTAATTTTTGGAAAACTTTCTAGAGGTTGTGCATTTTCTTTTCAAGTACAAATTCCAACTATAAATACCGATGTCATAGGCATATCGCTTCTAATGTTTACCGGAAAACGAATAAAGTGAGCAACAAAGAATTTGGGTTGACAGCATAATCAAATGAAGGCAGATCGATCTTGGATCCTTCAACATATGACATAAGTTGACAGTGTATTATATGAAGGTGTAATTTACGCAAAAATATCATTTCTTCCCAGATAAGTGTATAATTTTAGAGCGTCATATTGAATATGTCATTTTAGAAAAGTTTCGATGTCAGTAGTTTGTAAACCTTTAGTGAGTAAATAATAAGCAAGTTTTCACTTTGAATACACACACACACACACACAGAGACACACACACACATATATATATATATATATATATATATATATATATCTTAACAAAGATATATTAGGTTGGTGCAAAAATAATTTCGTTTTCTCACATAGTAACATATGTTAAAAAACGAAATTATTTTTGCACCAACCTAATAATTACGTAAAGTAATACTCTACTCACACACACAAACACACACACATATATATATATATATATATATATATATATATATATATATATATATATATATATATATATATATGTGTGTGTGTGTGTGTGTTTGTGTGAGAGTATTACCTTACGTAATTATATCTTTGTTAAGATATTTTGAAAAAAAAAAACAGAATATAACCATGGTTATGTCCCCAAAACCAAACATTTTTGACCGATTTTCCTTTTCTTTTTTGACTCGGCGTTATGGAATTAATTTTTTGTCTGAAATCGTCTCATCCACCAGCTATGGATTAATTAGTCTGAGTTGTATCAACAAATCATTATTATCGCAAATCATTTATTGCAATCTAATAATATTTTCTGAAATTAAATAACGGTTGATAACCTGTAAAAAACAAATCAAGCAATCAATTTACATCTTTTTATGCCATCTGCATATTTTTTTAATGTTAAGATCATCGGGAGACTTCAAGTTCTCTTACAGTCAGCTCGTTGTAATGAGGAAATAAAACAGTTGAAAGAAACATCATTGTATTCGTTTCTACTGGCTCAATTCATTTTCTGTCTGTATGCAAGTGGATTGTTCTCAGGATATATTGTTGGTTTTCCAAATGTCTTTTCGAAATGGATCAATTTTTCTGTTTTTCAACTGATTCTCAATGTTCTATGAAAACTTTGGATAAGTTCTCTTTAATTTCTGCCTTTGGTATCGATATAATTCTGATCAGCAGGGTCACATTCCTTATAATATCTATAAAAACAAAAACACGGTCCTCTTGGTGTATTTCTTGTCTAATTCCAGTACGCTCTCTCTTCATCAGATTCAGGATGATATGCTTAAATATATGATTACGTAATTCACTTATCGTAAATATATTATTTTAATTGTATATATATATATATATATATATATATATATATATATATATATATATATATCTGTGTGTGTGATTTTTTTATGTGTGTGTGTTTATGCTTGTGTGTGCGTGTTTATGCAATGTATCATAATTAGTCAGACTATATTGTTATTTATTATAATTATTCTGAATATATGATTATGCATTTTAATTATTCTAAATATATCATTATGCCGGGGAATTATTCTAAATATGTGAAAAGTTGAGACAACACCACGTCGGCATGACACGTGTAAACTTAACAACTATTTATATAAACGTGCCGCTGTATTTGTCTTGATCGTAACATTCCCTAGTGGGACCGAAAGAGCATACAATTATCATCATCACTTGTTGTTATAAACATCACCCTTTTAATGTAGTTTATTTTCTCTATTCATTTGTAAGTAATACAAATTACAAAATAAATAATTACAAATAAATATTTGTTTTAGTTACAGTCCAAAAGCGACAACTCACTCGTTTTGTGAAATCAAACAAATATTTTGGAGTTTGTATTTTTCCTCTTTGCCTTTTTCTTCCATACTTTCTCTTGTATTACTAATTCTCTGAAGATCCTTGTTATATTTTTCTAACCGTTTCACTAAATTCATTTTACAGCCGTTTCTCTAGACAATAAATTCTCTCCTTTTACACATTCAATGACATATATCTCCAAATTATTTTCGCCCTTAACTTTTTTTGTAACGGCACTAAATTTTCCTATGCATTCGACGATTTCTCCAGGCCGCCTGAAGAAGCTATTTACTGGTTTTAATATATGTTTTCTCTCTCCTATTGTTATCAGTTTCGCTTGAGAAAATGTCGATATCGGCACCTGTATCGATTTTAAATTTCACTGTCCTTTTACAAAATCTTTCAATTTTTATACCACGCGTCATTAAAATCGGTTTCTGTAAACTCTCCTAGGATATATTTATTTTCCTCATTTACCGTCTGTATCATATTAGTTTTAGTTCTGCAGGCGTCACCGAAATGATTCATTTTCCTGCATTTCTTGCACTGTTTCCCTTTCGCCAGACAGATTTTACAATCATGTATTTTATTACATCTACGGCAATTACTATTGATGTTTTTTTGCTGTTTACGCATGATCTTTCTTTTTTTTTTAAATTTTATATTTCGTAGGTATCATTGGGTCTTAGTCCGTCTACATTCACGTGGATACTACCATTTGAGATTTTATTTCTTCATTGCTCCTTCATTGCTCTTCATTGCTCTTCATTATTCTTCATTGCTCCTGGCGCTTTTCGAGGTTGAATCCGAAATTAATTTTAATCATTCGCATTATTTGTCTATTTTTCTGAGATGTGGTATTATGTACAATATTTAGATTATCCGAACTATTGTCCTCATCGTTGTTTGCCATATTTATTACAACGTTTCGGCCGTTGTACGCTCAGCCTTCTTCAGGGTTGTTGGAATGTCATAGCACAGTGGATAAAGGCGTTAGTTAGATCCATTGACAGGACGCAAAGAGTGTGAGTTTAATACCAAGTTAAGCCAGTGGAGAACTTGCAGAGGGAAAATCAGGAGATAACTGACAACTGACGTCCATTAAACATGGCACGTGGAACTAGAACAGTCTAACCCAGTGAGCGAAATAAAGGGTTCAGTTCGACATTCCAACAACTGAAGAAGGCTGAACGTACAACGGCCGAAACGTTGTAATAAACATGGTGACAAAGACGAGGACAATAGTACGAATAATGTATTATGTTGGTGCAAAAATAATGTCGTTTTCTCACATAGTAATATATGTGAGGAAACGACATTATTTTTGAACCATCCTAATAAATAGTGTTCATTCGGATTATTCTTTATACTGTAGTCCTATCACGTCCTCTGGTTTGGTTCTTTTTCTTTGGAAAATCACTTGCTTCTGTTAATTCGGGCAACGCGTAAATAAAGCTTTCCAATGTTTCTCCTGGTAAATGAACTTGAAGATTAACTTTTACACTTTCATGAATTTTATTCCATTTAGGCATTAAGTAGTCATTGATTTTTTTCCAAAATCGAGTCATGAGAAAGAAAATATCAGGAATATATTTTCGGCTTCGACTCATAGTCAGTATATTAATTTAAGTACTTGTGTTTTGTTATCTTTTTTTCCCAGAGTTACGATGCTTCTCGAAAGCTTTGTTATAACAATTGTTAGGAATTATATTTATTCTAAGTACATGTTTATGTATTATAATAATTCTAATTATATGATTACACATGATAATTGTTCTAAATATATCGTTACGCAGTAGAATTATTCTAAATATATCAGTACAAAATACAATTATTCTAAATACACACTTGGTCAAAATATTAAACACAATGAAGTTAAAGAAAAACTATATCTTTCGAGTTATTATAATCAATCACTTAATTGAGTTGAGCTTTGCTAACATATAAATATGAAAAGGGAAAATAAAATCTTAAAACTTGTTTAGCATTCAATGGGGGGAATTCGAATTCAGGGAAATTCGGTTAAATTCTAATTTGTCAAAAGTTGAAAATCATATTTATACGAAGCTTTAATTGCTAAACGTTCAACGAAATTTAGTCATTTGTGTTCAACATCACTTACTGGCTTTTCCTACCTTACATTAGGTAAAAAAAATGTCAAAGGCTAAAAATTGGCCAAAGTTCGAACGTATCAGAATTGTTGAGCTGCAAATGCAGGGTCTTTCGCAGCATACCATCGAAGATGATTCTGGATGTAGTAAAACTACGGAAAAACTAAGAAAAAGGTAGAGATCTGTCCAAGAAAATTTTGCCGGCGTTGAACAGGAGGATTCAACGTGTTATCTGGCAAAACAGTAAGAGATAATCAAACCAGTTTGAATCTCAACAGACGCGGCTGAAAAAGAGTAAGACGGCATCTTCAAGAGAAAGGCTTTAAATATCACAAATATCACAAATATCTTCAAAGTCCACGTCTCTTATTCAACACGGCATAACAATTCGGTTTCAGAAAATTGGAAGATCCTTCGTGCTTTGATGAGACCAAATTAACTTGGATGATCCTGGCAACTTCCGAAGTAACTGGCATAATAAGGCTACTCCACCAGAGATATTTTCTACACAAGAGAGTTGAGGTTGTTCCATCGTGTTCAGGTATGCTATCTCTTTCCAAGAAACAATTTAGCTTCTGTTTATACAGGGACGGCAATCTACGTTTGGGCGAATTGTTATGTTGAAGAGAAGTTGAAGTATCCTTATTAACTGAAGGCCTTCTCTTGTTTGCAAATGACTGAATCTTTTAGCTTGAAATTCTGCAATTCATAAAGCCCATTTTAAAAGCCTTTTTTTTCATTGCGAATCACATGATTCTTATAAACGATCTAGGTTGTTCGCCAGAACTGAACCCCAATGCCAATATTTGTAGTGGATGGAAATGGAAATCCATAGAAACGGATGTCAATCTTCACCACATGGAATAAATTTCTTGACAACCTTCTCCAGATGCTTTTATATAACATGACACAGAGGTTTATTCCCAACGACGTATGTGAAGTTCTATACTGAGACGTTTGTTGGGAATTTCCTACAATGTTTAGGAGTTCATTTAAATATGAACTTAAACTTCTGACCAGCTAGTAATTTTAAAGTATTCCAATTTTCCCTAATAAATACTCTTTATTTTTTAAGTGTCATATTTACTTTTCTTATTTTCATTGTTCGAAAATCTACTGAAATATATGGTTGAGTCTAACAACTCAATATGTATATTTATTCTTTATTTTCATTGGCTTTATGATATTGGTCCAGCAGTATAATGATTTTTCAAGAGTAGCTTGGATGTGGCACAAGGCTGAAAGTATGGAGCACCCAGTGAGAAGGGTCAGCAGTATATATCATTACGCAATTTATTGATGGATACAAAAAAACAGTGGGAGGTTATTAGCATGACGAAGAAAACCTTTCTAAATCTTATAATTTTTTTCTATTTAATAAAGTTTTCGGAAGTGAGAAATTGACAGCACCTACAAGTATATTTGTAATTTTGCTTGTCTGTTTACAGTACTTACAAAGTACGAGGAAATTCGGTATTCTGAAAATTTGACGTGGAATAGAATATTTGTTAATCTAAGGGATTCCCAAGAACATGCTTGCCTTGGAAATTTGATTTTGAAATATTAACTTTTTTACTCAGATATTGATATCTTTAGAGGACACCCATATATGTCAGCCAACATAGAAACCAAATGGACATGCTGAACGTTAGGAATATATTTATTTAAGCAAAATTTCACTTTGGATTTTGTGTAATATTTCGTGTATAATTAGAATAATACAAAAAATATAGTAATACAAAAATACACATGGATTTTATCGTAATCAGTAATTCAAAGAGAATTACTTCGCATTTCAATCCATGGATTAGGTTATATCGAGTGATTTCTGTCTTGATACCATTATCCAGGAATCGAAACTTTTCAAGTGAAATTCAAGTTTCCCAATATAATTATCAGTCAGATATACAGTGTAAAACAAAGGATATTTGTTATTAGGTTGGTGCAAAAATAATGTCGTTTTCTCACATAGTAATATATGTGAGAAAACGACATTATTTTTGCACCAACCTAATACTTGGATACGAATAAATTTGCTTATTTTTTTATTAAGAAACTGTATGCATTCGCCAATGTAATTCCATGAGTTATAGCTATGATCAGTCAGATCTTCAATGTAATTCGTTGTAGTCATATAAACCCAAAAAGGAAACATATACCAGAATGCATCATGTTTCTGAAAATGAGGTACGCTAAGTGTATGAACCAGTTGACAGCATTCAAGAGAAACATAATCCTACATTAAGATTCGCTGGTAAATTTCTCACATCAAATGATCAAACACAAACCTTTGTTTAAAAAGACACTGTGATGAAATATCTTGTTGATGCAATATATGTAATAACACTAATATAGATAATACCAAAATTTTTGCGAATGTCAAAATAAGAGTTACATATAGGAAATGCCGAGCAACGTTCAAAGCAAATTCAAGAGAAAAAAGAAATATGCTGAAGATAAATGGAAAGAACATGGGAGCAACGACGACGATTTGGAGAAAATGGAAACAATAAGGAAAGCAATTGAAAATTCTAGTGCAAGTAATGAGGAAGGAGGGCTCGGAAAACATGATACTCACAGGACATTGAAGGAAAGATGGACAGAGGAAAGCAGCGCGTAAAGTACCTGATGAGCTTGAGTGAAATAGATGGTAGAACAGACTTGGGAGAAATGAAGAAAGACAAAACTTATTAAGAGATACAAAGATAATATAGAAGGCTATGATTATCTACATCTTGAAGGGACACAGCATAGGAAAGAAGAAGGATTTCTAATAGCGCTCCTTTCCAGGGGTCGCGGTTCTCGTAGTTTTGCGCCGTGGTATAAAAAATATATATATTTATAAAATAATAGAGAATTTACCAAAAATGTAATTGATCTGTTATCTTAGAGACGTAAATGATTTTTGTGAACATTTTGTCGAATATTTATCTTGCAGGTAACGAAAATGAAAGATTAATTTTAAAGTAGTGGTCGCCTCATTATTTCAAAAGATAAAATGAAAAATATATAAAAAGTAAATTAAAATTTTGGAAAAGTAAGAAAATTATAGAATAAGATGGCGACAGCCGTAATAACAAATCGAATTATAAAGTTTTAAAACGTCCACTAGATATTTTATTGAAAATATGTCAAATAATGTAGTGATGGAATTTATTGAACCTCTGACATTCTGAAATAAAGAAATACATATAGGGGACATAGCCAGAATTCAGGAAATGTCACATGATGATTTTTAGACTACTTACGAATAAATAGTTTGTTAATGTTTATATTGAAGGTTTATTGTTAATTATTAAATTATATTTTAACATTTCTCAATTCTTGTTACTCTTTAAAATTAAATTCCAATTTGTTTACTATACTGAGATTTGGGATATTTGCAACTTGCATTGTTTGTAAATTCTTCCAATAATGCAATTTACGAACTGTAGTTATTATATGAAATTCCTGTTTCTTTAAATCACTAAATCAATTACATTGTTTTTTTCCTTGAGAATCAGAATTCTAATTTATATATCTATATTTTTATGTGTCCGCCTTCTGTCAACACAAGACCATAATAATTTCCAGTTTTCAAGGTGGATGGATTTTACAAATTAGGTTGCTTCTCTTTGGAACGTTGGTCGCTCAGATCATTACATATTATATGAGTTATGTTATTACTATATGATTTATATTCACAATATCTCATAATCTATTCCGACTGTAAAGAATTTGACTCGCACTCAGAACTTCATATTTATAACCTTCTAACCAGAAAGTCAGTTTTTTTTTTGTGTTATTGTATTGTAATATATGAATGTAAAGTCTTCTTAAACAGTTGTTTAAATTTTTCTAATACAGATTATTATTAGGTTGATGCAAAAATAATGACGTATTAATGTCGTTTTTCGACGTATTTTTAAGGTAAAAAACGACATTAATACGTCATTATTTTTGCACCAACCTAATATATAAGAGAAGTCGTCTTGAAAAATCGTAACAGTAAATATGAAAATAAAAGACTGATCTTTCTCTTATAGAATAGAAAAAACAATTTGAATAAAATTGCTAAATATGAAAGAACAATTTTTGAAAGATATATATTACGAATTATGTTTTATCTATTGTAATACACATAATATCTTTTTTTCTTATATAAACATTTTCTCCAAATTAACACCAGAAAATAGCATAAATGCACTGAGTACCTTATTAGGAATGCATTGATATTTTTCTCGTGATAAATCTGAGAAATGTGAAAGAAGAAGAAATACGTGGTGTATTTAATCTATACACATCGTGCTAATTTAGATAGTAAAAATTTTGAAGAGAATCGTAGAGTGTCGAAGACGAATTGATGTCTGTTGTACGTGTACTGAACTTGTAACATATAAATGGCGGTTGACATTAATATTTTCTCTCCAAAGATAGAAGTCAAAGATAGAAAACGAGAAAAAAATATTAAACGAAAATGGAAAGAAAAAAGATTCATTGATTCACTCCGACAAAACTCTTAGCGATAAATTTTGCCTCGTGACTTCATTAAATATTAAATATATTAATCAAAATAAAATAAAAATACAAGCCAATAACTATGTTGTATTTTCCATATTGTGGAAAATAAAATGATTTAAAAAGTAAAATAGAAATGAAAATGGAACTGAAAAAAAGAAATTGATCTCAGATTGTGAAAATGCAACAGAATAAGACGGTCAAATACAGTTTTATTTAACAAGCGTGAAGGCGTGCTTATGCAGTTATAGTGGAAAAAAATTGAGGAATATATATTTACATATTTAGTATTGGTCTGAACGGAAAGCAGAGACATACAGAGATGAAAATAATATTTGACTTAGAAAGGAAGCGAAATTGTGGAGAAAAAAAAAAGATCGCATTTGTTTTGAATTGATAAGACACATAAAAAATGATACTATGTTCTCGTTAAGGATATTAAAAAATAGAATGTATATTAATCACAAGCGAGTGGACACACATAAAAACAAACGCAAATAAACACGGTAATAATAATGGCTATGTTAGCCTTTTCCTTATAAGGAAAAGTCTGGTATTCATTGACCAAGTAGCCAGTACTTCTGTCAGTTGAATTTTTGAAAATCTTTCTCTTAAAACCTGTTTCAAGAAAATACGTTACTCCATTCAGTAGGTCTTAACACTCTTTCCACTACTGATGGGTCATTCGTTACTAAACTTTTATTTGAATTAGTGTGGAACGTCTATCTATCTATCTATCTATCTATCTATATATTATATATATATATATATATATATATATATATATATTCTTTTATGTTTCATATATTTATGAACAAATGTACACTATGTCAGAGATAGAGCGTATATAAATATAAAAGTGGAAGCCCATGTCAACATCAAGTGGCAATAGAGATTAGAAACTTCTATGTATATATGCTGATAAGATTTGAATAATGAATAATGCGATCTATTCTATTAATCTAATGGTTACGGGTTCGGCGATAATGGCTGTTTCATATTATTCAAGAGATTATTAAGTAGGAATTATTGTCGATCCGTCTGCAGTTATTCGGAGCTATTTATTGCGTTGTTTCTCATTATTTTTGTCGATTAATTAATTAACTTTTGTTGATTGATATTAGAATTTTTAGTAGTAGTAAAAGTATTATTATTATTATTATTATTATTATTATTATTATTATTATTAAAGTAATTCAGAAATATGTGTATCCGAAGTTTATTAATTTAATAAGTATTTAATTAATTTGATAATTTTTTTTAATCATATTTGTTATTGAAGTATTTTTTTTCTCGAGTGTTAGCTATGTTATTTGCTTAGTTTAAAGAATTGCCATGGTTAAATGTATATTAGATTATCAGCATTGAATATAGTGTAGATAATTGTAAATATTTACATATTTTTTTGTATTTTACAAGTAATACATTTTTAGTTTACAATTTTTAAATAACGATAAAATATGTTTTTGGTCTGCATTTTGAGATACTTTCTAATAGTTTATATAATAATTTTTGTTGCTTTGGGAAGATTGATATTGGCGATTTTATCATCTAGAAAGTGTTTACAGTTTAATTGGATTCATTGTTTTAGGCTGATACTATTTTCTTTAGTATTCATATTTTTTATGTATGTTTTATTTTTAACTTTTAATGTCCCATATGTGATTAGAAAGCGTTGTACTAGTCAAGTCTGAATTATTTGTAAAAGATTTCTTCTGGCGTAGATTCTGTTTCTAATTTCGTTCTATGTATATTCTTCTTTGTTATGTATCTGTTGAATTTACACACACACATATATATATATATATATATATATATATATATATATATATATATATATATATATATATATATATATATATATGTATGCATGTATGCATGCATGTATATATATATATATATATATGCACACACATACACATGTATATATATGGACAATTATGCTGTTACACCACATATATATATATATATATATATATATATATATATATATATATATATATATATATATATATATAAGGTGTATATATATATAAGGTATAATTGTCCATCCTGCAAAATGTTTAATATCTAAAAAACAACGAAACTAATTGACATTCTTTATGTGAGTTTTTCTGACATTACGTTTAACCCTCTTGATAATATTTGTCGTAAGAATCACTGAAAAATCTTTTGAGATATTCAGATAGAAGAACATTTTAAAATCGTTTAGTGTCAGCCCTATTAGATGCTGAAATGACAAATAGCGAGAAGAAAAAATCATTCAGTCCTTGAGTATCGGTACCAACATTGATATACGGGCTCCCATCTTCGAGATACCATCACGAGAACGGTGAATGAGGGAAAAGTGGAGAGGAAAACTGGATCTGGAGGTCACAACGGGAAGACAGATTATCCTTTCAACTTAGATGTAAAAAGATCAATTAGATTAGATCCAACTTAATCCATAAGAGATTTGGCATGCGAGAGAGAATTTTCTCCAATGACAGTCCAAACAGTAAGTGAAAAAAATACTTTGAAATGAAAACTGTCAGGTACCTTGTTACTCTTTGACAGAAAGTGAGAATGTTAGAGATGGTGAAGATCATCTTGAATAGTTCAGAATATTGACCTGAAAGAATATATATATATATATATATTTGAACATTACATCAATCCTTCAAGGGCTTTTGATCCTTAGCTATGATAAATTAATATTGAATATGTCATTATTGGTCATGACCGTATTCATTACGATTCTTTTTTTAAGCTTGGAGAGTAATTATACATTATTATTGGTCAAAGTAGAGTCAAATAGTGTTATAAGAATCTCAGAATATTCCAGTAAGATATTTGCTGTTAGACACTATAATATACATATGTTCCTAATGGTCTTTAACTCTTTGTCATGCATATAGATATCTCTACTGGATTTCTTTGGCATAGTTCCTATCACATTTACATAGGTTTACCTGCTGTCACATCAGTCAACAGTGAACTCACTAGTTATTACCTAGTTCATATTTCCTTTGTCCATTCTTTTAAATGTGACTTTACATGTTTGCAGTTAAAAGAATTTTGATGCCACTCTTCTGCACTTTGATCTGTCTGGATATTGTTATTGTTGTATTTGATCAATTTTCTATCATATATTGTTCTCATTATTATCTAAGACTTTAGTAATCTTTAATTATTTTTTGTTCATCGATTTTCTCATAAATGTTTTTGTTCATAGTGATTGTTACACCACCGTCGTCCGAGGCAAAGATAGAATTATCCTGAGTCTAACTATATATTTGACGTCTTTATCTGCCTTTGAAATAGCGTTATTCTGTTGTCTGTTTCTAAACTTGCATTATTCATTTCCTTGAGGGAAACACGTATTAAAGTCCCCATATATATATATATATATGTGTGTGTGTTTATATATATATATATATATATATATATATATATATATATATATATATATATATATATCCTAGCCCTTCTTATTTATTGTGTAATTTGCATCTCTAATTTTAATGTCTAATGGTTAATAATCTTGTAAGCAACAAGTTTTTCTATGTGTCCTACATATCTATAGTCCTTCTTTCTACTACTTTCACACAGTAAGTGTTGTGGATTCCGAGATGAAATTCGGTCTCCAATGAATGACTAACGCAGGAATTAAAGATAAGAAATTATATGTATTTACCCAATAATACAATGGGTAATACTGTTAGTAATTGCAGAAACGGGGTTAGTAGCAATAATAATAATAATAATAATAATAATAATAATAATAACACCCCCTTCTTAGACCTCTTTTTGGGGTGAGTTAGTATTTTTCTCTCTTATGCTTGATAATCAGGGGTTCGATAAATTATCTCTTCCTGTTTGACCTTCTCATATCTGTGTCTTCTTGCCATTTTCATTTATTATCTGAGCTAAATATTTAATTTCATTTAGGAAAAAATCACACTTTTCTCCTTTTACTTTGAACCCAAAGTCCTGGATCTTCTGAAAACTTCCTTTATGTGTGATATGTGTTCTTCAAAATTGTCGCTCTTAATTAGAATATGATCCAGATAAGCGGTCGCAAAATTCTGGTCCGTGAGCATTGTGTCCATCGTTTGCTGAAAAATTGCAGGTGCAACTTTTACTCCGTATGTTGAATCTGTACAACGCTTTGTGCGTATAATTGCAAAGGATTTTAATATTCTCTTCTTCTACTGGGATTTGTAGATAAGCCTCACTTAGATCTATTTTTTAAAATATCTTACCGCCGTTGAGCTTTGTAAATATTTCTTCTGGGCTCGGTAGTGGGTAACGGTGGTCTTTTACCGCCTTGTTGAGTCCCGTCAAAAAATCTGCGCATTCGCGGATTTCTCCTGACGTTTTTTTACATAAACCACCGGCGCTGCCAACTCGCTATACTCTGTTTTTGATAGAATCCCAGTTTGTCAAGTCTCTCCAATTCTTTGTCTATTTTTCTATAGTAGCGAAGGGTACATTTCGCTTCCTTTTAAAAAGTGGTTTGACGTTTTCTTTTAATTCTATTTTGGCCTTAAATTTGTTGCATCGTCCCAAACCGCTTGAAAATACCTCAGGAAACTGATTATATAATCCTTCCTTCAATTTTATAGTATCTGATGGGTCAACCTATAACTTTTTGCAAAAAGAGTTGATAGGTAGGTCCCAAACGTTGAACTTCTGCATCCAGTCGATACCTACTAGATTTACAGTATCTTTAATGACGTATATCTTAAGTTTTTTTTGTTTTGCCGTGAAATTTAACATTCACGATTATTTCTCCCTCAAATTTTATTCGTTTGCCTGTAACCGATTTGGAATTTTTTTGTTTTTGTAACATGGTAATTCTGTTGATTGTTTTCCATGTCTGTAACTTGATTATCGTGAGGTCGGAACCCGAATCCAGTTGTAATTTAACCTTTTTATTTAAAATTTCCATTTCCACATATAATCCTTCCATTGGTGTTATCATCATTATTCATCCTTGTAGCTCTTATTCTATTAGTATATTTTATATTTCTACATTGGGATGCCTTGTGTCTCTTTTTTCCACATTTTTTTTTTATATTTAAGGCGGCAATCCTTGTTCCAATGTAATCCTCCACATCGATAACATGCTGATGGGGGTGACTTATATTTGTTCCGATATTCGTCATAATTGGTCCTGTATGTTGTACTTTTCCTCTTATTATAAAATTTTCTTTTTCTTTCCGTGGAGGGTGACGATCTTTTTTCATTGACGTAAAATTTTAGTTTTCTTTCCGGGGAGGGTGAAGAAGGTAGACTTTTGTTTAACTTACGTATATGAGAAACAGCTGATTCCTCAACGCCCTTTGCGTCTTTCTTTATACTTAAACATATCTGGCAATCTTCCGATAATTGCTGTAAAGTTAGACCCGGTTCATTTTGTAATTCTGGAAGCATTCTTCTACGCATTTCTCTATCTTTTGTAGAAAATAACCCTTGAACAAAGATGAAACATTTGAAATTATCCGTTATTAATTCCGCTAGTTTAAAGTCGTCACAATATTTAGTTACGATTGGGGCAAACGTGCAATAATCCTCATTATCGCCCTTTACCAGGTTAAGACATTTCCACCTCCTGTAGAAGAGTAATGTTTTCGGGCTGAAGAGTTCTTTAAGACATGTCACTACTTCGTCAAATGTTAATTCGTTTGTCTTTTTTAGCAAGATATAATCCACAAACTTTGTATATTCTTCAGTTCCTAATTTTCTAAGCAGCAGACGTAGCTTTTTTGCTTCTGTCCAATTTTGACAGTCTATGTTAAAGATGTATTCATGTCTTCTGAAGTAATCTCCAAAATTATTGTCCTCATCTAGAGCATATTTGAAAATCTCTATGGTATTCCCCACTGCGTCTTGTGAAAATGTTGCTTCTTTTTCTATATTTAATTGCTTGTTGCCTGCTACTTTCAATATTAGTTCCTGGAGCTCTATTTGTCTTTCTTGATTTTCCTTTTGCGTTTGTAATAATTGCTTTTGCCATTTTTCTTCCATTCGTTCTTGTAGTTGTAATTGTTGATCATTTTGCTATTTTATCAGTTCTACAAAAATATTTTTAACATCTTCCATGATAATTCAATTTTATTTTTTTAATCCTTGTAACTGTTTGTCGCAAATTTGTTGTGGACGAGGGACGGATTTTTCTATTTCTTCTTGTGTGATTTCGAATCGCTCGGCGCGAATTTGTTGTTTTTTTTTTCCGTGTGTGTGCATTTTGCTTCTTGGAGGACAAGGGAAGATTTTTCTTTTGCTGATCTTTTCTTTTCCGCGTGAGTATCATTTCTTTTCCGCTTGGGTTCGAATCTTCGTCGCCAATTTGTTGTCGGACAAGGGAAGATTTTTCTTTTGTTGATTTTTTTTCCGCGTGAGTATCTTTTCTTTTCCGAGTGAATAGCTTTTCTTTTCCGCGGAAGTTCGAATCTTCGTCGCCAATTTGTAGTGGCTTCCGAGATAAAATTCGGTCTCCAATGAATGACAAACCCAGGGTTTAAAGATAAGAAATTAAATGTATTTACACAATAATACAATGAGTAATACTGTTAGTAAAGCCAGGAACGCCGTTAGTAGCGATAATAATAATAATAATAATATATATATATATATATATATATATATATATATATATATATATATATATATAATATATATATATAGTCTCGAAGTAGGACTTCCTTAGAGTCTACGTGATTGTAACTGACTTCTACATACGGTTACCCAACACTATTACTCTACCTCCAAATTAATCACAATCTCTGTTCACTCTCACTCTCTCTATATTCTGACTGACTCTAGGTATTTAACGGCAGCAGTCCCAGTAACACTCTGGTCGAGTCCACTTATATGAAAAAGGGGAGGACCCCATAACAGCAAGTCAAATTTGTGTTGGAGTTTATAGATTTATTTTGCCAATTGTGTTGTACGCCGTAAATGATCCGATTATATTAAATACCGCTTTGAGATGTCTACAAATATACATATAATCTTACATTTTTAATATAACCTGGATCCTTGCATTGAAAGCTTATTAAGATTACAACCCTCCCCAGACCTCAGGTGAAACTATTGATGCTGCTATAGTCTATAATTAAAGACACAGACCAGAACAAGACTGGAGTATTACTGCCATCTCAGGCAAGGGAAGACTCACTGCCTAGTCTTCACTTCACTTCCCTTTCCCCAATGGTTTACGCTGATTTATGGGCGATTAAATATTTTCCCTTATACAATCTCCTATTCACAGACAAAAACGTTGCGAGAACCTCGCTGTTTTATCGCTATTTCTTTGGCCTGTGCTCAATCTTTTTCCATTCTTCAATCCCATCTGCCATAACATTTTTGTTACGTAGACAAGACTGAATCATCCCCATACTCTTTACTTTTCATTCGTAAGAAGTTCCAGTCGCACCATTTCTTCGCAAGAACCATTTCTTCACAAGAACCATTTCTTCACTGAAAAAAAAACAAAACAAAAAAAAACTCGAGCCAGGAAGTTTACCCAATCATTACAAACCTTAACTTTACCTTACCTGCATAAACCCAAGACATTTGCTTCTTTCATTTAAACGTTTATACAACACTACACATTCTCTGGTCTTGTATTGGGGGAAAAAGTTTGAAAAGATTTTCAACTGTGATGGCTGGCTATTGAGGTAATCTATATAAAAATGTTAATAAGCTTGATATAGTAGTTAGGCGTACTGTACAAACTACGTTAGATAAGGGAGAACTTCATATCTCATATAATACACCAAAACACGATGATCCAAAGAGCAAGCATGATGGTTGCGCAAACAGAAGATTCAACGTTATTTAACGTTCTGTACATAACTAATACCCGGATGTGAATCGCACCTTCCTACTGACGTAGCTATTAAATGAGTGTAGGTGGATGGCGAGTTTATTTAGTTTGACTGGAAAGAGAATTTTGAAAAATAACGTGGATTTTTGTGTGTGTTTTTTAATTCTTTGACGCGAGTAAATATGTAGGGCGAGGAGGAAAATATTCAATATTTCATTTGTCTCCTAGCATATTGAAATGTCAGACTTAATATCTTCCAAACAGAGAAAAAAAAATGTTTTTTTTTTTTCATTTTTTAACGTGAGCACATATATGAATATATTTCTGAGAATAAACAAATACACGTGCGTATGTATACATTTATATCAAGATGTTCGCCTGTCTCTCAGATTCTATTTCCAGGTATATAAAGAAGACTTATGCTACACATACTTAAATAAAGATATGTAGCTATTTAATTCTCTTGAACATATATATATATATCCATATATATATATATATATATATATATATATATATATATATATATATATATATATATATATATATATACACACATATATATATATATACATATATATATATATATACATATATATGTACATATATATATATATACATATATATATGTATGTATATATATATATATATATATATATATATATATATATATATATATATATATATATATATATATATTTATATACATATATTTATAAATATATAAGACCTAGTACATTAAGGAAACTATATTATCTCAGGATATCCAGACCTAGAAAAAATAATGCACACGCACACACACACATAACAATGTAGCGACATATGTGCACTGGAAGATATGCAAGTAGTACAAAAGCGAAACAGTGAAAGGCGATACCACCAACCAGATACATTTATCTAAAATAACGATGTAACTAGACATGCCAATTCAAGCTTACAGGAAAATAAAAGCCAACCCATCTGATATAAAAAAGACAAGAAATTCAGGATGTCCATGATTATCCAATACAATCTGATTTTAAGCACCTCCCTGAAAATTGTGAAATTGTACCAAACACAAGGACCTGTAGATGGAGATTAAAAAGATATGAGGAATGAAGACTGAGACCGTATCAATTGTAATCGGAGCTCTGGGTCACGTGAGAAAAGGAATGGACAATTTTAATAATAGTATCCTAGGTAACATCAACATAACGTTTACCCAGAACATCGCCCTACTAGGAACATTCAATATACTCAGAAAAGTGATATTAATTAAATGAAAATTCTCCTATATGGTCTAAGGACCATAGTTTGGACCTGGCTCTACAGTATGCAAAGCAGGAAAATGCACAAATAATAATAATAATAATAATAATAATAATAATAATAATAATAATAATAATAATAATCCAGTGTTACAATGGTACACATGGCTTTTGGTCTTAACTTGTCGGGGCTGTAAATATTTTCAGCTTTTTTCTCTATGAATCAAGATGTTCTAGAGTAAATACATGGGGCTGACACTATTTTTCAGACATTTTAGGTAGCACAGGCAGTCTGTACTGTTTTAGTGTAACGGCAATAACATTTAAAAGTTGTTTCAATACTATAAATGGAAAAACAGAATTCAAATTAGAAGTATTTTTTATTTTTTTCACAAATTTTCACATTACACAGGCGACAGTATTTTTCGGACATTGCAGAAACAATGCTAATAGTTTATGGCAACACTCTTTTTCTCAATGACGTCTAATAGTCTATCTTCATAATGGTCGTAAATATTAATAATAACGTCTGTTCGTGTTTCTAGCAGTCTATTTTCAGCATCTTGTATTCGCTGCCACAGTTCAGCCTCTCTGGTCATTTCTGGCCCTTCGCAAACAAGCTCTGCAAGCATTTCCCATATGTTTTCAAATAAATTTAAGTCTGGACTTCTTGCAGGCCATTCCAGAGTAGTTATATTTGCTTCACACATCCAATTTTTCACTGATTTGGCCACATGGATGCTGCAGTTATCTTGCTGCAAAATAACATTACTTCCCATTTCTTTTTCTATGAGTGGTAGGGCTCTCTTTTCCAAAAGTTCTCTGTAGCTCAAGCTATTTTGACGTTCTTTTAACCACTCGAGCCACAAGTTTCCATTCGGAAATTCCATACCCCAAACCAAGAATACCCCTCCTCCCATCAGTCTCTTTTTGAGAATAGCAGGTTCACCTTTTCTTGGCCATGTACACCACACTTCAGCTCCATCGAACTAAAAACGTTTTTCATCAGTAAATATCACTTTCTTGAAGTCGACATGGTTTGTTATCCATATTTTGGCGCTTCCCAGCCTTGCCTCCTTGTGTTTTCTCGTTAGTGCAATTCTTTTCTTGATTTTAGCAAACTTAAATCCAATTTCGTGTAGCTTTCTTTGTGCAGTTCGAAAACTGACGTCAAGTTCACACTTCTTCCTTACTTTCTTCGCTGTCACCTTTTCTCCATATGATAACAACTTCGTAACACTCCTCTTCATTCTTCTTTCTGTTCTCTTGGAAATTGTTCTTTTCCGTCCTCTCTTCTTCTTCCGCTCATAGTCTTAGCATGTATTCAACTGATGACTTCGGTAACTTCATCTCACCGGCGATCATTCGGATGCTGAGCCCGACTTCTCTCTTCTTTTGGACCAAACTGATGTCTTCTTTGGAATGCATTCTTCTTCAGGATTTTAATACGTTCTCGCAGAAAAATGGTAAAGATACTCAAATATAATGGTCAGGGTAAATTTATCTGCAGAAAATTTGCATATTGTAGAGGTTCGACGACTAAATCATTAAAAAAATTCGGAATTTGTGTCGTGTCCAAAAAATAGTGTCGCCTAAGTTGAAGCAAAAATAAAGAAAACATGAAACCAAAGACAAACCCATTAATGAATGTTCATACCATTAATGGGCAGTTACTGCTGAACTACATACTTATCAACACAAAAGCTCTTGGCAGCAAAAAACACATTTAAGCACACTTTTCAAAGTTTCCCAAAAATAATGTCGGCCCCCTGTAGTACATTAAAGAAACTATAACAAAAATGCACTGGCGAATTACCATTCTATAATCACAGAAATATTATATAAATATGTCTTTGTGTGTAATTTGGAAAATAATATATTCAACAATTGTCGATATTATAAAAATAATATCGACAGATTCCCTAACAGGGACATTAGTGAATAAATGTTCGATGTCAAGTGACGCTTGCATTTTTATGCTATATTTATTAGGAAGAAATGGTATAATATGTTGGTTGATGATTTTTCTTTATTGATACACAGGGAATTTGCGTTATACTGAGAGGAAGAGAGTAGTTATGTCCGTGTGATTAATAGGGACATATATGTAACCGGGCCTATAATCACCTACAATTTTAGGAAGATTTAAAAATGTCCTGTTCAGTAGTCTTAGCATTGGTAATTTTGTTAAATTTTAATTTTAGTTGATATGTTGTATTTCTGTTAATCTTTAAAATTTTGTGTGATCATTAAGTATTTATTCGAGTTTTGTGCTGTAGTCCGATTTGTTTAGGACAACAAAGATGTTAGTTTCGTCTGCTTTTCTGATGAGTATATCAGGATGATTAGGTAGTTCCATAGCCGAAATTTCAAGAGCTATAGCATGGGCAGCTAAGAAGAAGAAAGGTTCAGAACGTTCTAAACAACCCTAGGATGGGTAGGACATCCAAATTATATATATATATATATATATATATATATATATATATATATATATATATATATACACAGAGTGACACAGACACATGTACACGCGTACAGACAGACATACACACAGATATACATATATATATATATATATATATATATATATATATATATATATATATATATATATATATATATATATGTATATATCACAGTGTAGTTGTGGTTCACACTGCATAGGGAGAACTACTCAAAGACTTGTTGTCAGAATAAAACAACATGTGCCAACAAAAATCCGAAATGTTTAGAATTCTCCGTCAGTCATTCTGACCATCACATACAGATCTTCCATAGCGGAAAACCTAATAAATAACCAAAATTGTGCAGCTAATTTCAATAATTTGTTTTTATTTATGCTTAGTAAGTCGCACTCGACTTACCTAATGAAAATATTGGAGGCCATATACACTGTGTCCACAAGACCTTCGTTATGCAAACAGAAGGATTTTGTACAGGTCTCCAATTAAATTCCATTTGATAATTTTTTATATATTTTCCACCCATTTTACTGATAATTCTATATTTATTAACGACGACTTATCTCTATTGGGCGAGATTCGAAATCGTATTTGTAGCCCGTTTTTAAATTTTATTTTTTTATAGTAATTAAGATAAAATGTGTGGTAATAAATATAAATTTGGTCTATTCCTGAAGATCATGAAATTTTGTACCATTAATAAACCTATACACACACACACACACACACATACACACACACACATATATATATATATATATATATATATATATATATATATATATATATATATATATATATATATTAAAGTCTGTTATTCGCATAATTTTGGGGGCAAGTGTTGTATATATTAACTAAATATGCTCACGTTCACTTATTGTGCGAATTTGTATATTTATGGAAACTGTTATTAATGTGTTTCTTTGACGCTATTACGCACATAAACATACACATATATGTACATGGGTAGGCTTAAATGTGTCGATATATTATCTTTGCATTCATTCCTACAAAGTTCTATAAGCCATTCATTCAGCTAAATATAAAAATCAATACATTAAATCCTTGATGAGCAAATAAGTCATTACTCGAGAATTTAATAGTAACTCGTTTTAGCATAGTTTCAAGTGTTGATATTAGTATAATTTTGAGTTAGATTGTTTGTAATTTACTTTAATTCGGCAAATTTGAGGAGAAAATCGAAAACGACTTCATTGCATGTTTAATGAAACAAGCAACCAGTCGCAATACGGATAAAGAAAATCATACATTCAATACAATTATTGGTAAATCAATCGATAAATGCTGAATTGCCAACGATAAATTAAATACTGGAAGTGAGGGATTTAGTTATCAAATAGTTTTTCTTGTTATTTTATAATTACATTTGACCAAATTGCATTTCATCTCCAGCATATTAAGAAATTATATTTGCACAAATGCATTCACGTTTGACATCTTCGCAATATCCACTGTTGCCATGACAGTGTGTAGATTTATCTTCATTAATATGTCACATATATGTCGTCATACACATTTATTAAATTGAATTTGCCGTCTGCAAAATGACACATTCCCGATGTGAATCGATTTTACTGCCGTTGTAATCAATTGGGATATTCATTTGATATATAAAGAATTTACTTTAATTCTTAAGCTAAGCCTATTTTATGATAACGTCACATGAAAAAGTAAGCAATCCTTCACACTCTATTATTTATTATCTGTTAATTGACAAGGATATTGTGAAAGAGAGTAGAGTGGTTTACGTTATGTTCAATACGGTGTAGGTACGTGTTTCCATACACAAACTGCGGCTACTCAAGTTTAGAAATCATATTCACTGCTATTTCACCCATACATGGAGAGGGAAAATTACCTCAGCATATTTTTGTAGCAGTAGCAATTCTGAAAAAGACCGTACAAATATTGAAATGAAATGAGTATATATATATATATATATATATATATATATATATATATGGGTTTGTAAACAGTGACTATTATAGCTATATAGCGAGACTCTTCGCAAGCCGAATTGAGTCACTGTCGGTCACTGGGCGTGTTTCCAAAAGTAAATACGCTAAAAATCCACCTTCATCCCGACCGTGCGCCGACAGCTTAGTGGTAGAATATCCGCCTGATACCAATTCAGAGGCAACCAGATATCTTACCGCACTGATGAGCTGTGATACAGCGAAACAGTCTGTCTGTGGATGACATTATATATATATATATATATATATATATATATATATACAAAAGTGAAAATTGAAGTCAAGATAGAGTCTACAGATGTTTCATGCTAGACGCAAACGCCAGGCCGCGAGTGGTGCACTCTGGGTAATCCAATCTGGCGGTTAATTTTTGCAGGATTGGCTTGTTACTTTTTTTTTTTTTTTTTTTTTTTTTGCGGGTTAATTTTTTTTTCTTCATTTTCAATGTTTATTATTTATTCTTTTCGGGTTTTGAAGATTTATTAACGTAGAAAAAATTGGGGGGGGACATGCTTAAATCACTTATTTAATAGTTTGCTTCGGTCTGGGAAGATAATTAAAGCTATTTAATCCTCGAATGTTTAGATTGGTTGCCGGAGTCTATTCTGTTATTTTGACATGGGGGCCAATTTTTCATTTATTTATTTGGATTGATTATTTTTACTTGTTTTTACTTATTTATGCTTAATTTTATTTGATATGACAGGTATTTTAGCCGGGGTGATGTGCTAATTTGTTCATTTATGTATTTACTTAGATTATTTATCTTATTTTAGTCTGTATATTTTTATTTACTCTATTTCGTTTTCGATTTTTCACTAACGTAATAATGTTCCTTTATCGTTATATAGCAGTTATAGCTATTTTGACATCCAATTTTAGGAATGGTTATTGTATCCTATCATGAAGGTTATTTTAGCAGGATTGTTTTTTTTTAATTTGTTTAGTATTATTTACGTTAATTATTTATTTGAGTTGATTAGTCTTCCTTGTTTTTCATGTATATTATTTTTATTTCTTCTAATTCGTCTATTCTAGCGGGGAGAGTGTTTAGTTAATTTCTTTATTATTTTGGCGGGTTAATTTATTTTAATAGTTTTATATTATTTTCTTTATTGTATTTATTCATTTCAGTTTTCGATTTTTAAGTAACGTAGTAAAAAATGTTTTAATGACTGCATTTTCAGATGAGCTCAGATCGTTCAATTAGTAAATTCTTTTGGTCTGGGGAGGTAATAATGGCTATTTTTGGTCCAAACAAAGTTTACAGGTTTTTGATTGATTGTTGCAGGTGGATGATCTTTTCCTAATTTTTCATGATATTTTTGGCGTGATTTGTGTTTTGTTTTTAATTTTCTATATATACTTTATATTACTTTATATTACTTTATATTTAGATTTTTGCTGTTCGCTTGTTTACTACTGGCAAAGGATATTTTGTGTGCACAGTTTTTTTTTATTTCTAGGGTCCTTTAGTTGCTCCTATGTATATATTTTTCTTCATTAGCTGGTGATTTTATCCTGGCTTGGTATATTATGTTGTGTTGTAAGCCAAAAGCATATGATGTAAAAATAAATAATGCAAAATGAAATGAAAAAACAATTAAAATAAATTGAACCAAACAAAAAATCAGTATACAAACAAGCCACTCCCGCAAAATTAAACGCCGGAGTAGATTACCCTCAATCCACTACTGACCCATATATATATATATATATATATATATATATATATATATATATATATAGTAACGGAGAAATCCAACATTGGAGGCCTGATGATTGCGTCTAGCATGAAACAGCATGTCGCTTCTGCGTGATGAATTCCATGTTCATTTTTATACTTTTATTTGCATATGCCCTCTCTCTGATATTGAGCACTTTATCCCATGAATACAGCAGATATTAAATCTAGATTTCTTTATATATATATATATATATATATATATATATATATATATATATATATATATATATATATATATACATACAAGAAAATGGATTCAATCCGGTATATTTTTAATTTATTTGATAAAGGTTCATTTCTTAGTTATTACTCATATTTAAACAGATAATCAGATTTTATAATACCGACTTTAATATTAGAGAAAGTTATTCATGGTGGAAGACTCATATTTCCATGACATGATTTATTGAATCTTCAAGCCGGTAGATGTAAATAAATAAATATATTTTATAATAATAAAAACAGAGCATCTGTCCAAATATGAGTATCCATTAAAATAACGTTTAAACGGATATATATATATATATATATATATATATATATATATATATATATATATATATTTGTACATATATATATATATATATATATATATATATGTATATGTATATATATATATATATATATATATATATATATATATATATATATATATATATATATATATATATATATGCGTGTGTGTGTGTGTGTGTACATGGAGCAAATTATAATATTAAAATATTTTATTATAATAGATTGCAATAAAACATTTTACATTGCTACACAAAACCTTTTATTTTTGAAACTATAATCGTGCGTCATCGCGTGAAGCTATATAAAAAAAAAATTAAAAATGATTTTTGGGGGGAATTTAAATTTTAATTTGCGGGGGATAATTTCTTAGTTAAGTGATATACGCGTGTGATCATCCAATTAAAATTAGATTCGTTAAATTACAAAAGTCTAAAATAATGTCAGGGGCTGGAGAGAGATGGATTATTAATTCAAGTATTTACACATTGACACTAGACATGTTAATTTTGTTGATTAGGCAGTAAAAGATATTTCTATATTAAAGTTGAAAATATCTAATAAAATTTAGTGGGCCGTTATATACTTATAATATAATGGTTTATATGTCAATGGCTATGTAAATTTAATGCATTAAATATTAATGAAATATATACATGAATATATTTCAATGTAAACTTCAGACAATGCCTACATATAAATTTTAGTTAATTTTGTTGGTTTAGACGAACTTTGTTTTGAGGAAACTTTATAATAGGAAACTTTTCATGCAAACACAAGGGATTTACAGATTCTCATAATTGTTAATATTTTTGATTTAACCTTAGGAGTTTTACTAATTTCTTTTTAGTGGAAAAAAAATATTTAGAATGGCATGTTCAGATACGGTTGGTATTGCTGCAGCATTATACTTTGGCATTTCTTTTTACTGGTTTTACTATCGCATGGCAAATTTGAATAAATTTACTTATTTTGATCATTTTCAAATGCTTAGTTCTTTATCTATACTTCCGTCACAATGAAACCTGAGAAATCGACTAGAGATGTGTCCGTTGCAATTTATAACATAGCGTGTGAAAGACAAATCATTTTCATTGAAATCCATAGCGATTGGCATTTCCTGTGGAGTATTAGTTTTAGATGTTCGAAAATAATTTTATTCAAGATACTTATACTCTCATTTGTCATTTTCTTCAATTGCTTCCGAGCATTGGTTTTATTCTCGTTCTTTCGGACAAGAGATTATCTCTACAAACAAGTATGTAAACGCGATACATGAGATTAAACGGCGATTTCCGTTTTGTTCTCACATTTTCTGTTATGCTATTTGCTTCATTCGCTGAGTACATCTTAAATTTCCGTGATATTCGTCATACATTGAATTGTGCCACCACATTTGGTCTAGTGCTTATGCTCTATATTTAAAAATTCTTAATAAAAAGAAGAAAAAGTAATATTAATATTCGAGACTTGACAAAGCGACTTAAGTCATATACCCATCACCGTACTGTAGATTCCCAGTGCCTTTTGCGATGAATACTTTCATGGTAATTTTTCAGATAAGGTTTACTCTATGGTAATGAGACCTCAGCAACTTATGTGAAGTTAAAGATTGACAGTATGGTCGAATCATTTATTTAAAAATGGCTAAATATATCTGTAAGCTAATTTTTTCTTTTATCTCACTTCCTGTTGGTGGAAATCTGTCCCATTTTCTTCCATTCAAGTCAACATGGCTCTTTAAAAATATAAATGTAATATCAATTTTTATCTTCTAATTTTAATTCCTGCTCTGTTATCATTCACCCCACTTAACAATGTTTTGTTTTTTTTACTCGTATTTTTTAACCTTTGCGTCTTAGTTTTTTTATCACTTATTCTTTATTACATTTTTCTTAAGTAATAATACCATTCATGACATAAACTCAGCGAATCTTAGGTGGTATATATATATAATATGTTTCCCTACGAAGAATTCCCTAGCATTGTTGTGTTACAGATTACCGCAGAAAAATATTATTTTCTAAATCAAAATAGAATAAAAATTCAGAACAATTTTACATTCCATCTAGTAAAAATTATTGATTTATTTCCTCACTATATATCACTGGCTTTTATTTTTATTTGATATTGGTAATCTTGAAAGAAAAGGTATTTGTTAGTACCGAAAATAAATCATGCGTTTAATACAATATATCCCATATTAATACTTATTATATCAGACAATCCCTTACTATATATTTAAAAGACAAAACGCCGACTGTAAAATTAACCAGATAAATGCAAGGTAATCTAGTACCAGTTAACAAAGATTATTTTTGTTAATATTTTTCAAGTCCTTGTGTAAGGAAACTTGTAATAGCACTGACAATTCCAGATGACTCCGATCAACTTGTCCTCAACATTTCATATGTTGAAATTGTTACATATTATCTTCTTTAGCATTTCATTCATGTATCACTTTTAGCAGTTGAAACGAAACATTTAAAATGTAGATTTAGTATCTAATTTTGAGAAATGAACCTGTGTAATTATGGCTGATGATATAAACTGTTTCATTGTATATATAACCTCTTTTATGAAATATCAACTATTTTCTCGTCCATTTAAATTTCTTTTAGAGCCTCGCTCATTCAATTATCATCTATTCAAAATGCATAACTTTTTTCTTTGATTAAACGCATGTATATATACATAAATATGCGTGAGTCAGTATGTGCGTGTTGTTTCGTACCCGTCTACGTGTACAAAATCCAGCATTGAGCCTAATTGTCATGCAGCAAACTTTATCAGTCAAATGCCAGAGATATATGTCAGCTCGATTTCACTGGTGCACCTGGGACACACGTAATGTGGCTAAAATATAATATGTTGCTATATATATATATATATATATATATGTGTGTGTGTGTGTGTGTGTGTCTGTGTGTGAGAGAGAAAGAGAGAGAGAGAAATGTGCAGCAGTAACCGGTATGACTACATATAATCTTAACGTAATTTTAGAGTCACACACTTAAACCCGTATATGCCCGAACATGACCAGGATTTTTAAACGAAATATGATTCACTGTCGAGCAAAAGAGAAAAATGAGGGTGTTCATTATTATGTGTTTATGCGTTTCGCTATAATCCATGACAAGAAAATTAATTTTGCAAAATATAAAGCAGCCCTTATAATGTTTAAGCAGGTAATTGTATGAAGTGACCCAATGAGGCAACCAGCGGATGAGTTGACAACTTGTTAAAAAATAATACTAGATATTAAATCGCGTTACAATGACAAAAATAAGATATTTGAATTTTTTGTTTTTGCTTTCATTACAATAGCAGAAATCTAATAGAAAAGTAAACTGGAATATTTGTTAAATTCGTACATGTTATAAAAATGTGGTTTTTTCACTTAGGGAAGCCAAACCTGCAGAGCGGTTTAATATCTTAAAAAGATAAGAACGCTCACCTAAATATATCCTGTCAAGTGTACAATGAATAATTTCAAAAACTTCTTTAAATGACAAAAAAAAGTTTCTCACTTGAGTGTGGATGGACATAACGCCAACCCTTGTTTCAAGGACTAAACGAACCTAAGAACAGATAATATTAGAATAAGAAAAAGGAATAACATATGGTTCAACCCAACCTTTAACTTACACGTAAAAGCAAACATAGGGAAGATATTCTCAGTCTACTAAAGCGATCAGACTCTATAGGTTATTTAAATGCAATACGGCCTTATTGAGTTATACTTGCACTAGTATTAGCAACATAGGTAATACTATCAAAATATTGATCAGTAAAAATCAAAGCTTGAAGAGGACGTGAGAGGTGAATATAAGGTCCATTGTAATTGTAGGATAAAAATAATTGTCCATTTAATGGGATATGATGTACAGTACGGGTCGTGTACTGTGTCGATGGGGAAAGTGACAAAAATACACCGGATACACTGAGGGCCAGTTTAAAGAAATGATATAACAATACCTTATCTTTTAGAATACCAGAACCACTATTGGAGAATTAAGTATAAGAATAACAGAAACTCGGCCATCCAATGAAGTATTTTACGAAGTGTAAAGGATAACAAAGTGGTGGCAAATAGTGTAGTCTGTATCAGGAAGAGACACTAGCTTTAGCATTATACAAAGCTGACACTGAGTTGTTGAAGAAGTTTTCTTGGATCATGAGCAAATGTAGACACACCAGAAAGTTAATTCTGGGGTATAGGAATCACGGATGAATTTGGAATAACACACCACATCCCAAATAATTCCGGTGTCGAATTAAGGCATTTAAGTTGTTGAGTTTCTTCTGAACAAACCAACTGACCAGACCATGACTGTCGAAACCACGGTAGTGTTTCGGTCATCTTTCTTATATATATATATATATATATATATATATATATATATATATATATATATATATATATATATATTTCCTTATAAACAAAAAAATAATACTCACTACAAAGATGCAACAGCGTTTTGATGAATTTAGTTGCACCTCGACTGGTAAGAAAGAATTGTTATGAAAAATTATGTTTGTAAGCCGGTCGCATGTGGAACGGCACTTCATTTTTTCTATTTGCCTGAAGAGAATAAAAAAAAAATTGTGGGGCGTTTAAGCATAAAGCAAAGATATGAAAGGGAAAAGGGTTACAGACTGAGAAAAAAGTCCTTGTTGATAGCATTTGGTGGAGGATTTTTGAGGTGTTATACTGATCGTTAGCCAAAAGAATCAAAATTGGCAGGAACGGTCAAGGCTTTAGGCACAGCATTTCCATGCCTCCCAAGAGTGATGGGTGGGGGAGGAAATGTATGAATAGAAGAAAGTAAGACGATTAGAGAGGAAGGAGTGATAAGTATAAACTTTGGTTACAGTAGTGATTGGAAAACTTTTGGGTAACTTTAAAACGAAGACGGAGCTAAAGTGCGTATTTATTATGGAATTATTGCTACTCGTTTTGTAATCAATTAAGGTATTTTGTAAATTAATAAATTAATAGGTGGAGATTTTTCTTGGTAAGTTGAATACATAAGTAATATGTTTTTTAACAATAAGTTTCGGTCCAGAATTGAAGATATACGTAGAAGGCTATATCATATCATGTCAATTTATTGTTGTGATTCTTTCAAGTCCACCGATGTCTAAATTAATAGGCCAAACTTATTTTAATGCAAATATGCAGACTAAATACACACACACATACACATACCCATATATATATGTGTGTGTGTGTGTGTGTGTGTGCACGCCTGTGCGTGGGTGTGCGCCTGTGCGTGGGTGTGCGCCTGTGCGTGGGTGTGGGAGGTATGTGTATGCATATATATATATATATATATATATATATATATATATATATATATATATATATATATAACAGACATATTTTAAAAATCGTCTAACAGCATAATTAGCCATCAAACAAAATGTTAAAAATCTGACAAATCTCTAAACTGATAGAGTTCGTTTCTTTCAGTCTTTCTGATAAGACGTTTCGCCAACTTCACACCGGTTTTATTAAGAATTACTGAAGAGTGAGAGAGAGAGAGATTCTTTCAAAAATATTTAACAGAATTTGGAGTGGGTTCCGCAAACCAAACAATCACAAATGTCCATATAAATAAATGACCAAAATTATTCGTTTGTGATTTATTAAGTTTCTAGTAAGTTTTCAATGGGTGGTGATATGTCACTATCTAACCTCGTTTCCATTTGTCATTTTGGTTAATCTGTCTTCAACGTTTAATTTCTGTGGTCATGAGCTAACCGAGAAGTGTTCCGTTTACCAATGTCAAGATATGCATATTGTTAGCAGGAAGATATGATTGCGTTTCCTGACCGAATGCAGCCGAGTCATACAACCTTTTCAGCTGTCTATCTCCGCGTTGCTGAGGCAGGATCCGTGGCACTTCAAAGTATTGGTCGTGGAAATCCGTGATGCTCTCGTACGGCTGAGCACGAAGAACACATTCTAGTGTTTGTCGGAGATGTTGCTGGTAGCAGTACACGTGAAATAGCCCTCGCATGTCGCACCTATCATAACACCCCATTTCAATTGAAGTTCATGTATACGTATCATTTCTAACATGCAGGTCTTTCACCCTCTGTTCACTCATCACGGGAGAAAAAGTTTCCCGCTGTTTATTGCACAAACTGCCGATGCGTCCTTTTTCTCTTCAATCGTGTTTACGGATGAATTATTATTTGGATGTTATGGAATAATAAATTTACTCAAGCAATATTTAAGTGCGGATCGGAATTCCGTTTAAGACGACGGATGGAATTATAGGCCACTCTCTGGTAGCTCCATGTGTTTTCCCTGCACGTATTACAGTGGCTATATACAGGGATTATTTATATATATAAAATAAGGTGAAGTAATGAATGGGGCATGGATTTAGGAATCAGGGTGCCGAGTTCGAATTTCGTTCTAATCCATTACCTTCACTGACGTGGTAATACACTTGGGAAAGTTATGAAAACTATTCTTCTCCCTCCATCTATGGCTAAAAGGCAGGACAGACTGTGTTCTATATCCTTGAAAGGCAATCGGTCTAGAAGAAGGATATCTCTGAATTCAAAACTAGTGAAGAGTCGTTTGTGAACATTTCGGTACGTGGTGCACAAGGTCCCTGTATTCGTCCCTTCAAAAAGTGTATATGGTTCTGCAGAAACCTTCACAAATATAATCATATATCATGTGCTGGTGTTGGCCTGTCAGGTCCTAGGAACTGATCTGCTTGGCACTCATACGTTGAATTAAACGGGAGAGTCGTATATATATATATATATATATATATATATATATATATATATATATATATATATATATATAATTTAATATTTATGTATTAATAGATATATATATATATATATATTAATATATATATACATACATACATAATTACATGTGTAAATATAAAGCAATGTATATATATATATATAATATACATATAATTGCGTACATATGTTAATATATATATATACATATATTAATGTATATATATATAACTATTTATATATACATATATTAATATATATATATATAAATTAATATATGTATATAAATATATATGTATTAATAGACATATATTAATATATACATTTACATATATATATATATATATATATATATATATATATATATATATATATATATATATGTTTGTTTGGGTTTTATGGCATATCAACCACTGTGGGTTAGTTAATGCCAAATCCAGTTTATATGAATTTTAAATGCCTATTTTGTATGGAATAAAAAGCGTATAGCTGGCAACATTATTGTTTTAAAAACGTATAGCTTGCAACGTATAGCTGACAACATTATCTTTTACAAAAAACGTACAGCTGGCAACATTATTCCTTACAAAAAACGAATAGCTGGCAACATTATTTCTTACAAAAACGTATAGCTGGCAACATAATTTCTTACAAAAAACGTACAGCTGGCAACATTATTCCTTACAAAAAACGTACAGCTAGCAACATTATTCCTTACAAAAAACGTATAGCTGGCAACATTATTCCTTACAAAAAACGAATAGCTGGCAACATAATTTCTTACAAAAACGTATAGTTGGCAACATTATTCTTTACAAAAAACGTATAGCTGGCAACATTATTCTTTAGAAAAAACTTATAGCTGGTAACATTATTCTTTACAAAAACGTATAGCTGGCAACATTATTTGTTACAAAAAACGTATGGCAGACAAAATTATTTTTAACAAAAAACGTATAACTGGCAACATTATTGTTTCAAAAACTTACAGCTGGCAACATTATCGTTTCAAAAACTTACATCTGGCAACATTGTTGTTTCAAAAACGTATAGCTGGCAACATTATTTTTAACAAAAAACGTATGGCAGACAAAATTATTTTTAACCAAAAACGTATAGCTGGCAACATCATTGTTTCAGAAACGTATAGCTGGCAATAGCTGGCAATCGCGGATGTAGTTTATCGTCATACCCAGGACGTTCAAAAACATATAGCTGGCAACATTATGGTTTCAAAAACGTATAGCTGGCAACATTATTGTTTCAAAAAAGTATAGCTGGCAACATTATTGTTTCAAAAACGCATAGCTGGCAACATTATTGTTTCAAAATTGTATAGCTGGCAACATTATTTTTCCGAAAACATTATCTGAGGCCTTGCTGTTGGATGTAGTTTATCGCCGTACCCAGAACACGGAATAGTTTATCGCCATACTCAGGACGCGGATGTAGTTTACCGTCATACCCAGGACGTATATATATATATATATATATATATATATATATATATATATATATATATATATATTTATATATCGTAAAAGTGATCAACAAAAAGATCTACATGTTTTAATTATTACAGAGCATATAAATTACATAATACAGAATTCCAAATTTACCCCATGACTATAAGCTATTTTAAATAGCATCAATGCGTTAGCTTTTTTTTTTTTTGACTCAAATGGTGGTCTGATTCTTTGTTAGAAACTTAAAATTAAATATTAAAAAAAAAACAGCTGTTGAAAAATTTGTAAGAGCTCACCAAACAAAACGACCGGGTCGTGGTAACGGGAAGGCATATGCTGTATGGCTTAAATGGAAAAAAGTCTACGCAGATTCGACCCCGATATTAGCCTTAACACACCAACCTGGGGGTATGAAATCCTTTTGTTGAGAAATCAAAGGAGGGCCTGAAAACAGAATTTGAATAAAGAAATTATTATTTGTTCGTTATATAACAAAAAAACAGGGCAATTTTTACCATTAACATTTAGCAAAATATGACTGCAAATAAAATATATGAATAATAATATATCTTTTAAGATAGTTTACATTAAGAAAAATAAAAAAATAAAAAAAATAAATTAATATATTTATAAAACAATAAAAATTAATATGAAAAAAATTTAAAATATATAAATATATAAAATATAATTTTTATATTATTAAAAAAAAAACTTTATTAATATTGCTTCTCGTCAGACCTATGCCATTGCGAAACAGATACCAATTATTTTCTGCACTAGAATTATTAAATTTTTGTTTAACATAAATATCTTTATTAAAAATAAAAATTATATGGGAATTCTCTCTATGAAAATGTTTCTAGAAACAACCTATCCTACTTAAACCACATAAGTAATACTGAAGAATCTCTAATGGTATGTAAGCATAGAAAAAGCAAACGAAGTTTATATGATTGAGAACCACGTCTGTAATTTATCCACTCGTAATATCCGACAACATTTTCTTAATTTAATAAATAAACATTTTCTCAAAAAACAATCCTATAAGTAAGATCTTCTATAGGAAAACAATCAAAATAAACTAGTGTCTGAAAAAGAGTATTACGCTCAGATCTTCGTCATGATGACATGTGAATTCCTGAAAGCAAAGCCACCAACAAGGGTCCTGTCTACCGTCTAAGGTCTACCCATTTTCAGGCACATGGCTTGAATGAACCCGTGTCACTTCACGTGCCTTGGCATCGCTACCTCCAAACAGATAAAAGCAAGAATTCACCTTCCTGACGAATTGACCATGCTGCGATTCGAACCTATATTTTATGTTCAGAAAGCCAAAGTTCTAACCATATTGTATTCTTCTTGAATCTGGTTCGTCTATTATCTTTTTCCTAAATCCCCGCTATACACATCCTTCTCTCTCAGTTCCGCCCCCTCTAACCCCTTACTTTGTAGTGGTATTCCAGAGTTCCTTGGGCGAAATGATTAAAAAAAAAATTACGATAACATGTCTAAGAAGAAAACTCACGTTACTTCTCTCTGATCATAGCTCTATAACGTCACATATGTTATATCCGTGTTATTTAAATCATTCAAGAGAAAAGCATCTCTAGCGCACCATGTGTAATTGCCATCTCTAAGGCCATTTTATCAATATTCACACCAATGTAGTATATTTATATAACAGGTCATCGCATATTTTCTAATTACATTTTCCTCTATTTTTACTGTTAATTTAAGACATCTCTTTTAATTTTATGCACCGCTTGCTCGTTAGATTTCACATCTTCTATTACAGAAAAACATCGATAGAAAAAAAGAAAAGACTGCTGAACTTTTGTGTGATACATTGCAGTGAATGCTGAAAAATCTCTTCAAAGGGGAAGAAGAGATTGAAGCTACAGAAATGAGCTTCCACAGAAGAATGCCGAGAATACCGAGTATGTTTGAAAATGGAAATAAAAACGATAATTTATACTGAAGATCACGAAGAGACAATTGAAATTTCTAGAGTACATAATGAGGAAAGTGGGCTTAGAAATTCTGATATTCACATAACAGATTTGTGGCAAGTGGACAACGAAATACTTAGTAAGTTTGAGTAAATGGATGGCGGAGCAGTGTTTAGAGAATATAACAAATAGACAAAGTTAATTTAGAACGACAAAAGACGGGAAATTTTGGAGGGTCATAATCCTCTACGTCCTAGCGGAACATAGTACATAAATAAGAATACTACACTAACAAGATAATTACATCCATGCTCCTACTCTCATCTGACGTATCCAGGTAGAATTTCACAGCTTGCTAAAGAGAGTAAATTATGTATTTGCAGTTCATGTGTTAATCGTTATTTGTGAGTTTCCTTTACAAATAACGCAAAAACGTCTCTCTTTTTTTTTTCAAGATTTACTCCTAGGTTATGTCCACTGAAACTTATATATAACTTATTCCGGGTTTTATGACTTTGGGTCTTATCCGACAATGATGGATATATGAAATGGCTTCCCTTTCATTTCAACTAGAAAACTTTGTCCGGCAATTGCCAGTACCTCAATAGACCTTTCCTATGTTCTTTGTCTTATGCTTGTTATAAACCACTTAATTTTCCTGACTGGATACAAGATTGTGTCTCCTTCGATTGTTATGTTCACATTATTTATCCATCTACACCTACTTGAAGGAATGATAAATTTCAACCTATCAATTTCCAGTCTCTCATTTTCTAACTTAGGAAAATAATAAAGATTCTAGACTTTTCATATTCCGGAAACAGTTTTGTCTCTGCTGCAAACAGTTGATTGATAAAGGTCAGCTCTTGATATCAGAGGAATCAGTCGTAATCGTACTGAAAGATTCATATCAATATATGCTTTGTGTGTGGTTTACTGATATTATTTGTCTTGCGAAGGGTAGTGGAACGTATTCGAGTTTCCGTGACCACTGTGACTTTGTTGTAATATTATAATCAGTAAGCTGGGAGTCAACTCATTGTATTTGTTCCGGCAGTGATGAGGTTCATTTACCTATATAAAGGGTGCTTAAACCCTCACGTCACCCAGCTGGAAAAGGATGGGTGAAGCAGTTTCGTCCGAGGATCAACCACTCACACACCAGCAATATTTTCTTTTATGCGACTTGTTACATTATGAGGATTCTTTTTCGCTAGCAGTGCTAAAAGCTGTTATATAAAGAATTTACCTAAGCTCGTTAAGTAATTTATTCATTCCTTTCCCGTGTTCCTCAAGTATCCAATATATTTTGTTAGTGTTAAATTTTCTAAGCCTCCTTTCAGCATAACGTGCTCGAGTCATGTAAAGTATTTTTCCAGGTTCTATGTCCGTTTATGTACACTTCATAATGAGTGACGTCATTTGTTTACATTTGGGTACACTTTGAGCAGATATGAATGCACGTGAGAAGATTGCAGTTTAAAAAAAGTTAAAATCGACCTTGCTAATTGAACCATCCTCCGTGGCTCGATCATTTCAAGCTATATGACGGTTCCGTATAGGATACAGGTTCGATTCATGTCGGTAAACGAACATTTTCTATGAAAATATCTTGGACATTCAGGACGGTAAATGTTATTAATACTGTTCATTATAAAACAAAGCATTTACGTAAATATTTGTTTCTATAAAAAGAATATATATATATACATAAACAATGTATCTAAATAATTGTAGGACTTTGTCCATTATACATATATAATAATTTTAGTTAACCGTCGTTATTTTTACATTAAATTTCCTTTAGGTAGCTCAAATCCATCTTCTGTTTAACTTGAGCGTATAATCAAAAATGAACAAAGACTGATTGGTATATCTTGTTTTGTCATTTTATTAATTTTCTTTTCTAATTCCATATTTTTTTCTTCGCAGGTTTGCATTCTTTGCGCATATTCCAACCATTTTCAATTTCCGATACTAATTCATCTTACTCTTTTGACTCTACCGCATTTTATTGTCATAGTTTATTCAGAAATGAGTCAATGAAGACATGATGATTGCGGCACTCATTTCGTTTTAACGCTCCTAGCAGCTACTGGTTTGCACTAACGTCTGCGTGAAAGTAAATCTTATCAACATACCAAGAGACTCTTCAGTGTATTTGCTGTTTGTGTTGAGGTCGCAAATAGGTTTTCTCTATAATCCTTTGCCTTTTCAATTCCTCCATACTTTTCGTAGTCTTTTCAGATAAATTCGCAATGTTTCCCAAACAAAACGTGGTTTGTTACCTTCATACGAAAAAAATCCGTTATTACGCATAGTTTTGGGTATGATATCGTTTAAGTAATAGTAAAATAGAATATCTTGAAAAAATTACACTGATTCTAACTTAATACTGGAAGCCACATTGAAATCTCAAAGAAAAAAAAAGTGAAATGAATGTTATAATTCCTAAGATAGATTTTTTTTTATCGTCTATACTATGATTCCATGCATTGTTTGTATTTTTTCTACAATGTTACGTTTGGGTACAAATATAAGAAACAGTATACCTATCATAAAATAACTTTGATCAGAGAAAACAAGGCCTAGATTGGTTTGAGAACAGACACGCGTTAACACGCGCAGAGTATTCTCAGATATCAAGATATGACTCTCTGTCGCCTTGGCTACCTCATCCTTCAAACTTAAAAAGAAAACACGACTCCATTACACATTAACGTAAGACCCTCACATAAACAGAGGTGTACAATGCATGAGGTCCAGCGGATATGAGTAACCATGATAATGAATATGTATCTAATGCGTCCTATTTTAAATAACTATTTGAAAACATTAATATATTAAGACACCCAATCAATTATGATCAGATAACGATGGGAGAAATACCTACTGTTGTGTCAGATCATATTTTTTATGTACTATATTAGTTTTTTTATTTAGCTATTATATTATGTATTTTTATATTATTTTCTATATTATTAAAAGATCGTTACTTTCCACTTCAAGCCGAGTGCGTCACCATTTTTATTACCAGATCTAAAACGTTAATATGTTTGCTTCCTTTATATGGAAAAGTTTAGATTTCTTGTGAACAGGAAGTTATTCGCGATTCGACTATAAAATGCTAACCGGAATCCCAGTGTGTGATTTTTGATGACGAATTGCACAAAGGTCGATAGCCGATCAGTATCGTCTGGGTCAGTGTGGAGATTGGGTTTCAAGTTGCAAGACCTGATAACACAAAAGAACCTCGGCTAAAACATCACTGATGATGGGTTTCAAAGCAACAAAATATCGATTTCACCAACTTATTATATTATTTATTTATTCTTCTATTTATTGCTTCAATATACAGTTTGTTTATTTATTACATTATTTATTTATTATGTTACCTATTTATTTAATTTATATTTTCATATTACACATATATTTATTTTATTATTTTATTTTTATATTATTTCATTTGTTTAGTTATTAATCTGTTGAATAATTCCAACATTATTCCTTTATTTTTTCTACCATTCTTCCATCAGTTGTAAATGCCGACTTAATCAATGTTGCCAGCTATGCGTTTCTGAAAAAAATAATGTTGCCAGCTATACGTTTAATATTACTATATATTTAATATATATATATATATATATATATATATATATATATATATATATATATATATATATATATATATATGACTTAATTTGGCATTAAATGACCTACAGTGGTTGATATGCCATAAAACCCAACCAACCAACCGACTTAATTACAACCATCTCCGTCATTCTCCGAATTTTTTTTATTTCATTAGTATCTGCCCCCATTTCTGAGATGAGGTATCATGTACACTATTTACATTATTCGGACTATTGTCCTCATCTTCGTCACCATATTTATTACAACGTTTCGGCCGTTGTACGCTCCGGCCTTCTTAAGGTGGTTGGAATTTCGAACTGAACCCTTTATTTCACTCACTGGGGTAGAGTGATCTAGTTCCTGTGACCGGACCCAATGTGTGTGAGTTCAATATCCGGATAAGGCAGCGAAGATATTTGGGTGGGGAATTAACAGGAGATAACTGACAAATGACATACATTAAAAACATGACATGTGGAACGAGGAGAGTCTACCCCAGTGAGCGAAATAAAGGGTTCAGTTCGACATTCCAACCACCTGAAGAAGGCAGGAGCGTACAACGGCCGAAATGTTGTTATAAATATAGCGACCAAGATCAGGAAAATAGTCCAAATAATATAAATACTCTCCTGATTTCTCTCACTTTATTTTTTACTAATGCCGTTGTCTGGATAATTGTATCTTAGCCCTTATTTGCTGTTCTAGTGATTTTCATCAAATTTCGCCGCGTATCTATAATGACTCATTCATATTTTCCTTAATATAACAAACCGGAAATTGAACGATTATGTATTTCCACTAATTCATTCAATTTGTTATCTGCGTATTATCGTGAATTCTTTGTGATTTGATTAACACTGAATAATCCACGAATATTAATTCATAATTTTCCTTATTTACACATATTGCAACTAAAGGTTGGAGATTCCTGTTAACTGCTATTTACCCTGTAACTGGTGGGGGAAAGATGGATTCGTGCTTTTTCAAAGTTAAATCGTTATAATATGAACGGAAATGATGCTTTGGGGATTGGGACTCAGTTCGCTTTCCGCCATATCTTTTAAACTCCCAAAATCATCCACTAGTCAAGTATAAATAAGATATTACGAAAAAGGCGGCAGATTCTTACTATTTCATTAACTCTTGTTTCTTTTTCATCTGAGATCAAGTAAAAATATATTACCTTGATTAATTTGACCTGTAAAACTGGATATTCAAAAAGAATTAATCGATATAGTTTGCACCTCGAGACGCTAGGTTTATATTTTCAAAAAGAGGAATGGAAAAATGCTCACCTTTATTGCCGTCTCCATTTCTAAGTTTAAAAATTATATTACTGCGGACTAAAAACAAGGAATGGTGAATGTGAAAAAAATATACTGGAAATGAATAAAGCAATCACCATACAGAAAATATTTCTTTCATTCTATTACCCACTAAAAAGATTTCCGTCTCTATTCCTTCGGAGATAAGAAAAATATATTTAATCGGCGACGCAAATACGAGGATAAAGGTTGCCTTCTGTAAATAAAGATGACCACTAAACAGTTCATATATATATATATATATATATATATATATATATATGATTAAATATAGTTTTAAAGTAAACTATATTTATGGGGTAAAGTGCTCAATATCAGGCATAGAGCGTATAAAAATATAAAAGTAGACAATGTTGTTAGCTATTAGAGGCGACAGTCTGATAATGTTAAATGCAATCGTTAGGCTATTTGACGAATGAGCAAAATAAGCATGGTCAGGCGGATGCGTATAGCATGAAAAACTTTCGCCTCGGAGTATTGACATCAATGTGCGCACACACACACACACACACACACACATATATATATATATATATATATATATATATATATATATATATATATATATATATATATATATATATATTAATCCATTTCACCCCGTGCAAGGTAATAACGCCACTGAGACATACAAAGTTTTACTGGCTATACAAGATCTATCCAGACTGCTGTTCTCATCATTATTGTTATTATCCCAACGTTTCGGTTTAGCGATCCAAGCAAGCTTCAGAAAATTGGGAATTAAATAATTTATTGAATCTACATGAGTAGAGTGTGACCGTTCCACTGAACATATCTAGGAATATCTCGCTTTCTTAGCATTTAATGCTTCTCTTCTTTTCCGCTGAGTCCGAAGTTTCGCTTCGACAATAATTGTGTACAGAGTGGAAACGGCGTGAGCAATAACTTAGTACGAAATAACTACAAGGCGAGATATTCATAGATATGGATATGGACAGTAGAGCGAAAACAGAATACCTCGTAGATTAAATAAAGGGTTGGTTTTATATTACCTAAAGGTTATCCAGATCGTCAACCATTCTGAGGAGGCTAGAGGTCAAAACTGCAGAAACTTTGTGAAAATAAAAATAAAAATCAAGACAATATCCGTATTACTGTTGTGTATTCCGAGATGAAATACGGTCTCAAATGAATGACAAACGCAGGAATGAAATAAAGCAAATAAATGTATTGACGTAATAATACAATTGGTAATACTGTTAGCAGATCCAGAAATGCGGTTAATAGCTATAATAATTATATATATATATATATATATATATATATATATATATATATATATATATATATATATATATATATATATATATATATATATATATATATATATATATTTCTGAGTCTACGTGTTCGCAACCTTAACTCCTACAAAACGGTTACCTCACACTTTCACCGTATCATTGTATCTCTGTTACTGTCTAACTCCCGGGTATTCACCGGCCACAGTACAAGTACACAATACTCGATTCCACTTGTATGATAAAGGGGGTGGACACCATAACAATTACCAATAAAAGAAAATAATGATAAAGCTTAATCTCAGAAAGTTATACAGAAATAATTCGAGATTTTATTCGTTATTTTTTTTTTAAGTTTGAAAATATCTGATTCCTTACATGTTTAGGAAAAATATATCATGACAAATGGTCAGAATGCATTGTGTTATAATTATTCAAAGGTAAACTACTTATTTCGATCGTGTTGATTAAACAGGTAAAGCGTTACAATACTAATTTGTAATTCCCTTTCCACTATGTAATCTACTACCAGAGAAAAAAAAGGAATTAATTAAAATAGTGAAAATAAAATAATTTGCGAATTTCCATCAGAACAGAAAAAGGTTAAATATGCATCCAATATATATATATATATATATATATATATATATATATATATATATATATATATATATATATATACAGTAGCGGCCATAATATAAGGAACGGAAACAACAAAGGCATAAACATGTGTATTACTTAAAAAGTAATGCGTGATTAGCAATTAAATTTTTACCGAATAAAGATTAGGGTGTAATGCATAAATATTATACAAAGTTACACAAATTTACATAATATTTTTTTTTTTCAAATAAAGATTAAATTAAACAAGGGAAATAAGCTACTGGACAAAAGTTAAGGAACAATCTTGTTAATACTTGATTGGGAACAAAATATCAACAAACTTAAATATTTGATAAACATCCCCTTATTTTCAATGACTTCTCTGCATCGTCGATCACATGATCGAATTAATTTCTTGCAAAAATCTGCAGTAATTCCCTCTCATTCGTCTTTCAATAACACCCATATGTGATCCTGGTTTTTCGGGTTTTTTTCTGAACCCTTTCTCCAATTATCTTCCAAACATTTTCTATTGGATTCAGGTCGGGTCTCTGGGCTGGCCACTTTATTAGGGCGATTCCTTCTTCTTCAATTAAAGACATAAGCTTCTCAGCCTTGTGGCAAGTTGCATTGTCCTGCATTAAAATAGAAGATTCATAAAGCTTATGGTGTAATCTTGGTACCACATTCTGCTGAAGAAGTGTTTTGTAAATCTCAGCATTGATATTGCCATGTACGCAGATGATAGGGCCAACTCCTACAGATGAAATCATTCCCCACACCATCACACTGCCGTCACCAAACTTAACGGTTTTCTTGACACATTGAGAAGACAGTCTTTGACCTGTTCTTAGGCATACGTAAGTTTTGCCATCAGAATCAAATATAGTAAACTTGGACTCGTCACTGAAATGAACTGTATCCCATTGTACGTCAGTCCAAACAACATGTTCTCTCGCATACTCCAGGCGTGCCCTTTGGTTTTGCTTTGAAATGAGAGGCTTCGAAGCTGGAATACGGGCATGCAATCTTGCATTTTTTTAACCTGCGAACAACCGTTTTCCTTGAGATCTTATTATCTGTCTCTTCATTAACTTTACGGGCAATTGATGTAGCAGTTTCAAAACGTTTTTTTTTTAACAATTCTTCGATCTTTTCTTTGCGATGTTTTTGGAGGTCAGCCGGTTTAATATTTCGCATCTAACGTTTTAGCAGTTTTATACCTGCTAATTACACTTTTAGACCTATGAACCAAATCAAAAATTTCTGAAATTAACATTTTTCTTGATAGAGCTGAGATTTTTTTTCTTCAAAGGAGAGCGTTTTGCGTGTAGAATTTACCATATTGCTTAGAAATTAATTCCTAATGATAAATGAACTTTTAATTATTGTTGAAAAGCGCTTTCGAGATTTTAACAATGTAAATTAAAACTTTATGTAAATTATTAACATCATTCCTGAACTTTTATCCAGTAGATTATTTCTTTTATTCTATTGAATCTTTATTTAAGAAAAAAAAACTATTATATAAATTTTTGTAACTTTGTATAATATATATGCATTACACCCTAATCTTTATTTGGTAAAAATTTAATTGGTAATCACGCATTACTTTTTAAATAATACCCATATTTATGTCTTTGTTGTTTCTTTTCCTTATATTATGGCCGCTACTGTGTGTGTGCGTATATATATATATATATATATATATATATATATATATATATATATATATATATATATATATATATATATATATATATATGTAGGTTTCGTTTTAATTAACTTTGTATTACATTTTTCATTGAAATGAATCGGCTTAACTGAACCCTTTTTAAATCTCCTTTCCCCCAGAATCTAAACTATATATGATGTTTTCTGCGTTGGACTTTCTAAGAACATGCGACGTTCTATATGATTCCTAATATGAAAGAACCAAAATTAATAGAGAAAATCATTTAATTAAAGGAAGATTTCATTACAAGTAGAAAATGGTTCTCAGATAAATACATTTTATGTCAATGTAGTAAATACTTTAATGAAAATAAGTTTTACTGTACGATAGAAAAAGCTTATTCCAATTATTTTTTTTTGAAAGTTATTAAGAAGATCTATTCGCATGATTAATTGAATAGCACAAGTCATCAACATAATATTTATCATAATGTTATTCAAGAGATGTTCAATTCTAATGTTTTGGACAAAGTAATCTTTGTCTAAATCCGAGTAAGCATGATTGGGAATAAGCATAGTTGAAGTATACGGAGTAGGTGAGCGCTGTGAATGTTGAGAAAACACAAATGCGTCTGTAATAAGGATTGTCTAACCGCCGGAGTTGAGGGTATTCTCAAATACGAGTGGCAAGTTATATATATATATATATATATATATATATATATATATATATATATATATATATATGTATATATATATATATATATATATATAATATATGACTGTGTGTGTGTTTGTGTATACATATATGTACATATATATGTTAATATAATTCTATATGTATACATTTTAATATATGTATCTATATGCGTGCGCGTCCCTTTCTCTGTCAGTGCATGTGTACGCCCGTGTATATATATATATATATATATATATATATATATATATATATATATATATAGAGAGAGAGAGAGAGAGAGAGAGAGACAGAGAGAGACAGAGAGACAGAGAGACAGAGAGAGAGACAGATAGATAGATAGATAGATAGATAGATAGATAGATGAAGATTTAGTTGAAAAAAACAGCGTGTCGTGAGTGGTTGATTTTTATATAATTTCTTATGTGTTCATACAGATTTTTTCTCAGAACATAAATTATATAAAAATTATCAGGACGTTTAGAGTATATTTTTACGTATTACCAATGAATTTTATTTTTTATTTTCACTTAAATTTTGACCTTAATATGCACGCACACACGCACACACACACACACACACACACACATATATATATATATATATATATATATATATATATATATATATATATATATATATATATATATATATATATATATATCCGAGAATCATGATCCAGCACATGGAATTCACATGTCGAAACATCATCCCGTTAATAATTACAAATTGCGTGACAAATGTAGGAAAAAATAAAATAATACTTACCATATAAAGTTCGGTGCTCGTGCTATATATTTAATCATTTTTAATAAAATACAAAGAAAAATCAACAATCTTACGGATCCTGATATAATGTCTCGGCTTCAGTCTATTTCCCATCACCCCAGTGTTTTTCCCCGCGCTTTTTCTATTAACACTGTAAAAATTGTTCTGATGAACTAGACTTTATGAATTTGTGTTTACTACTAGATTTGCGAGTAGGTCTTTTCAATTTACAGTTGAATTGGCTAGATTCATTTGTAAGTTCTATGCCATTGTTTTCTTTCCGCGCACGTCTCGTTGGCAAAACATCTCTTCAGACTCCATGTTTTCGATCTAATTTGATCTTCGAAAACAATATCAATCGTATGTCTCCTGTCTATTTGATTACTCTTTTTGTATTTTTCGCGTTTCTTAATAATATATCTCTTTTATTTTATTCTTTCATACTCCGTAACCGACTGTGTGTTAGTTAGCTTACTGTCTTTGACAAGGGTAAGCTTAAGTAACAGTTCAATATTGTATCCCTTCCTCTTAACTTATTGCTAATCTCCGCGTTTGACCTTTTCTTCATCACAATTTATGCATAATTATTATTATGTATTTCTTTCTATTTTTTTTTTTTGTTTTTGTTTAAAATGACATATCTGATCAATAGCGTTTAAATCTGATTATGTGATGGAAAAATATGTACTTGGAAATAAATAGTTTTTCTTGGAAGAGTTCATATTCCTTCCACTCACGATTTGGTGGATGCATGTATTTCATAAATAAACACCCATATCACATTAGTTAGCTTTTTGGCCGGAAGTGGAGTAAACAATCTTCCTCATTTTAGCTTGGAGAAGGGATCCCAACCCTGCGGCGGCACCTACCTCATTACACTAAGCGTGGTGGGATTGATGCTATATCGACGTCAGCATGACACAAGTCTGTGTGACTGAGCAGTTTTTTTTTCTTGATCTATATCCATACGAGTGTATAAGGGCTTCCCGTAAAAAAAATCGATCTGCTGTCACATCCTGCCTTACCAGAGTGGCCGGGTATCATACCCGTGAAGGCAGATTCTAATTTCATTAGTGACATTTACATAACTAACCGACCATACCTTACGAAGCTTTCAACAGCTTCGCCAATACTCTGCTAAAAAGCATGTTCCATAGAACTTTGCTAACGAATCGAACCATTTTAGCAAAAGTGCATTGTGCATAATTCATATGAGCAAGCAACAAGTGTTTCATATTTTTGGGACTATAAGCTAATGTTCTCTGTCGTAACCAAATCTTCTAATCAGTGTCATGTAGCCAATAATCGTAGCATGTTTGAACACCAAATTAAAAAATAAAAATGTAACATAGTTTTAGCGGTAGCTTAATTGAAATGAGATGGCATTTCATTAAATATTCCTGAAATTTGGATGGTTGTGGCTTTTGTTAATGATTGGTGATTCATTTCTGTATCAGATGATTTGAACCCTAGTTTTCTTGCATTGCTGCTGCATGCCTTGAAATTGAGATAACCTAGATTTACTTTTGCTACATTTGCCTGATATATATGAATTGGGATTAAATATGGATTAGAATCCAGCAGAATGATAGCATGGGAAATAAGTAAGAAACGTTTATAAATTTAACATGTTTCTCTTTTATTTGAGGTATATCAGATTTTTTCTTGTAAAAGAATCATGGAGGTGAATGTTCATGTATGTGTGTTCAACATCGTACTGCCTTGTCACTATCATCTGCAGGAATTATACACACGGCCACAATAACCAAAGCGTACACACACAGATATATATATATATATATATATATATATATATATATATGTGTGTGTGTGTGTGTGTGTGTGTGTGTCTGTGTGTGTATATGTGTGTTTTTGTTTATGTATGTATGCATGTATGTATATCTATATGTATATATATATATGTATATGTATATATGTGTGTGTGTGTTAATATCACATGACAAAGACACGTAAGACCTAACTGAACAATGCAAAACAAATTCACAACTAAACTTACGAGCACTTCCTCTTCCATGATTACTTTAAAAAAAACAGATGAATATAAAAGTAAAATGGCTAAATTTATAAATGTTTTTTATCCTATCATATATACGTGTGCGTGTTAACTCCAGCATGAAAATTAACAAATACATCAAAAATAAAACATTTTCTTGCATTAATGTCGTGCGATGAAAAATATTAGTGTAATTCTATTTTCACAGACTCCGCTTAAGTAAAGTAATGAACAGTTTACACTAAGGTACATTAGCTAATTAAAACTTTTAAGACTGAACATACGATTTTTTGGCATCCTTGAAAGTATCTACTTTCTATGAAACCATCACTAAAAGAAATAGAACTACAGATCTCACAAAACGTAAGTGACTTTCTTTCATTTCATAAAAAAAGAGAACACAACTAGTTTATTTAATCAAATATTGCGCCCTAACGTGATTTCGGAGAAAATGAGGTATAGAATTGGATGGCTATATTTCTCTAAGGAATACAATCTTGTTTTCGTAACCTATTTCTTGATGCTGGTTCCAAGGGAAACTGAGATTTCTGGAAATATGCAATATGTGCACACATATCAGAGAAGATCTTTATTGAATTTAGCCTGATACGGTTTATAACGATCTAAGTATTGCAGAAAAAAATCTTATTGAAAGTAAGATGAAAAACATCTGCATAAAAATTAATATAACCGTCACTTTACATCGACAGCTTAAATTTTTTTCTCTCATTTTGATGTGTATGTTGCATCAAAAATACATTTACAAAATTTTGGGTCGGCTTCCTCAAAACAAAACAAGGACAAGCTTCATAAAACTATATGTTCGTAAATCCTTCGTTTTCAGTTGTTAAGTTTAAAGAATATTTACATTAGATGACCCTCTGTTGATAAATAGACTAGGTTAGATTTGACTTTAGTCTATATTTGTAGATAATCTGTATTCAATGTTTAACGTGTGTAGCAGTGGGTTACCTGAAGAGTGTTCCGTTCAATCTCAGGATCACGAGCATGCAGATATGATCTTTATTTACGGCCGCGGGAATGGTAATAGATGCGTGACTGCACGACTGTATCAGATTGCATTTAGAGACAAAAGCAGCTGAAGCATCCAACATTTACTAATGTCCATAGTCGAGTTGCTTTGACTGGGCTAGTCCCACGACAAATTATGGATCGTAGAAGTTCACGTAGAACACAAATTACAGGCTGGCGTATACGATCCCGGTATCAGCACACGTCAAGTGGACTTAGCATGTCGTATATCTCTTAGTAGCGCATAATACCGCATAGAGGATAATTCAAGAACTGCTCTTGTATCCGTAAAATTTAAATTGTGTGCAGTCTTTCGCCCTCTGAACCCTCATCACGTGAGTACTTTTGCCCATGGTTTGTAGCACAAAATGCCGATCAGTTGTTTACCTTTTCAGTTGTGTTTATTAATGAAGCAGCGTGTGGAAGAGATGGAATTACTAATTTATACACACGACACTTTTGGGCGGATCGGAATCCCTATGGAACAATAAAGGCTAAAAATCAGCATCACTTTGCGATTAATGCGTGGGCAGGAACTGTACGCGACAGTCTGGTAGATACATAAGTTTTAACAGCACGTCTTAGAGGAGCTGTCTACAGAGAGATTTTTGACCACCCTTCCACATATTCTAGAGCATGTACCCCTGTTAATACGAAGACACACGTGATTCAGACTTGGTGGGTCTCCAGCATATTTGAGTAACATTGTTGGTGATGCACTAGTTAACATCTAAAATGACAGACGGATAGGTAGGAGATAACCGGTCCCATGGCCTGCACGTTCACCGGAACTAAATCCTTTCTATTCTCTTAGGGTGGGGGCACCTAAAATAATTGTTTTATGCAGCAGACATTAATAATACTGATACGCTTCATCAATGTATCATGGGGGCCTTCGAAGCCATTCGACACCGTGTGTGAGTATTTGAAACTCCCGCCAGTCAATGGTCCGACGGGTGAATAGTTATGTAGAAGGAAGTGGAGGACGTTTTGTAATTTTGTTATCAGTTGCTGTGTTGAGTTACAACGATGGCCTCTTCGAAATATGTTTATATGGACATATTCTACTGTTTTTGTGTATGCAAATGTATTTCTGAATTGTATCTTGCATTGTGCATTTAATAGCATCTAAAATAAACTTAATAAATAAAAAACGAAGGATTTGCAGTCATGTGTCTATAATTGTCGTTTGTCCTTGTTATTTTGTGAAGAACCCTCCTTCAAAATCCGTAAATGAATTTTTGATACGCACTCTCTATATATTGATGATTTACCTACGGGTCGATGAGGACAAATTGACAGCTAATCCCAAAAAGGATCTACAGCAAACGTAAAATACGAAACTATTATCTTTTAATCATCAGCGAGAAAGCTTTTTAGTTTCCATCCATATAGCTGATGCCAACTAACAAGAGAGTGGTTTACCTCTCCTTCTCGAACTATTTTTTTCAGCTGAAACGAACTGGAAAGTGTATATTGAATCAATTGCTAAGTTTGCATCTAAGAAAATTTGTTCTCTATGTCGTGATAAACATTCTTTTCTCAGCAGAATATACTTAACATATTAAAGTCTATCATTCGTCCTTTGAATATTACTACCACATCTGTTCTAGTGATCCATGCTTAGAATATGATCTCGTGGTTCAGTTATATAGAGATATATCTTTAATAAAATTCAGTGCAATGTTATTGGTTCAGACCTGGCATCTCGTCTTCAGACATTTTCCCAACCGTACAAAACTAGCTATCCATTGTCGTTTCTATAAATACTTCCATAGTATTTTTTTCTCAAAACCATTTCGCCATTGTATGTAGTCTTTAAGAACCGATGTGCTGTACCAGATTGGCGATATTTTTTGAGTTGAATCGGCTAGGTGTAACCGTAAGTTCTATGACAACATTTTTTTTATATCGCTCTATTTAATTGTAGAGCTCGCGTACTGCTTCTCGTTTCCCAGTCAAGTCTGATTTAAAAAAAAAAAAAAAAAAAAATTAAACAATTTCAGTCGGTATTTCTCTTATTCGTTTTCTTGTGTTGTCCTCTCTAAATAATAGTACTTTTTCGTATACTGTAACACTGACTAATATTATATTTTATTGTCTTGTTGCAGAGAACTTACACACACACACACACACGCGCGCGCGCGCACACTCACACACACGCATATATATATATGAAGAAAGTGATATATTTTTTAATTTATTAATACGATAGAAGTTATTACTTAAACCTTACTTTTACTGGATACACGTATTTGAAAAGACGCTCCGTTTATTTATTAAAAACTATATATATGTTTATTTTCGTCCTTTGTTAAATATAATCTTCATCCTATGAACGTTCACTTCCTATTTCAATTACCGTAATTCTCCGTGTATAATACGCATTTTTTTTTCTAAAATAAATATTAAACATAAATAGAGGTGCGTATTATGCACAACTACAAAAAAACCTTTAAACAGTTGCCGTTTCATAGGTGGATTTCAGTTGCGAAATCACTACTCACCACAAACATGGGGCAATTTGGCAGTAACATTCGACCCCATAAGGATGTCAAATAGAATCACATGTACCCAACAATACTTAAGAATGTTAAATTAAATAAGAATTATCATAAAACCAAATTAGAATAATGTTATTCTATGTTTAAACCATTATAATAAGAGTAGGAAGCGCAGCCAGTAATGAAATTCGAGAGGGACAATTTATAGAGTTTGATTACAAAACAAGTAGAGGCATTTTCCAACACTTTCAGCACAATTTTATGGGTGGGTATTGTGGAGGAAGGCGTATCATACAATCGGAATTACTGTAGTTAGGCAATGATGTGTATTTAGAGTGTAATCAGACATTTTAGAAAATGTACGTGATTTCCAACTACGGCCAAAACAATAACTTATTGTTTTATTTTACATACTGATATATATATATATATATATATATATATATATATATATATATATATATATATATATATATATATATATATATATATATATATATATATGTATATATATATACATACATATATATATATATATATATATATATATATATATATATATATATATATATATATATATATATAGGTCTATCTATAGATATATTCCGTTCAATCTCAGGATCTGTCTATCTATCTATCTATCTATCTATCTATCTATATATATATATATATATATATATATATATATATATATATATATATATATATCTGTCTATCTGTAAATATATATCTGTATGCGTGTGTGTAATAATTAAAGCAATATATGTAGAATTGATATATTTATATATTAGGCGTTTCTTATGGATATTATTTGAATGGCTTTTATTATTCAGTAATTTGTACACACACACATACATACATACATATATATATATATATATATATATATATATATATATATACGGGCATATATATATATATATATATATATATATATATATATATATACATACATATATATATGTATTTATGCAAGTGTGTGTTATGTATGAATAATTAAATATGTGTAGTTATATATGTGTAATTATATATATGTATTTATATAAGTGCGTGTTTCTGTGTGTATAAATAATTAAACAGATACGTATAGAGTGACTTACTATCAGCAACAGTTCATCAATCAGCTAAGTGAATAAAATTATTTATATTAATACAGCATCCTGACATATTTACGGAAGCGGACCAATCCGTCCACTCTTCAGGGTTATGAAACTCACACACACAAACACAGACACACACACATATACACACACACACGGGGACACATATATCCATGTATGTCTGCATGTATGTATATATCTATATATATATATATATATATATATATATATATATAAAGAGAGAGACAGACTGTGTGAGAGAGAGATGTTGATATATATTATTTGAATCGGATTTGTCAGTCAGCATTATATATATATATATATATATATATATATATATATATATATATATATATATATATATATATATATATATAAGTAATGTTTTTTGTAATATTGATTACTGAACCCCCCCATTCAAATATTATATATGACGATTGTGATAATTATACATGTATATATATTTCGTTATATTGTTTAATACTCTCTATCGCTATCTGCGGAAGTTCTCTAATGGTAAATATATAAATAGTCCTGGGAAATTGTACAGTGTGACAATCTACTGCAATATTCAGACTTATATCCTAGATTATATCTTAATCTTAAACTCTAATATAATACTGAGATGTTCATTCATTCATGTTTCATTTCCAAGTCTCTGCAAAAGTAAATATGCAAAAATTCAGCTAAAATCTGTGAGAAACGAGTAAGATTTAGTGAAAACGTAAACAAATTAGAAAGTTATGCTTCTAATTGGAATGTTAATGTTGAAGTTTTTCGAACAAATAACATGGAAAGACGGTCTGGAGTATTGGACATTCAGAGAATTTATTGAAATTGAAAGAGATTAAAACAATATGTAATATATCTAACGAACCTACGTAAATGGTCGGCAGAGATTAGGAGATATTTACTAAGAACAAAATAATACAGTAAATTGTGGAGAGCAATGGCCGCCTACATCCTGAAGGGATACGGCACATAGGAAAAAAAGATTAACCCTGCTGATGATAATTATGCTGTTATATAAAAATTATCAGCGATAATGATATGAAAATCAAACATGTCTCTGAAAAGTGCTATTTTATTGAATGAAAACAAAAATAAATATACTGAAGTCATATGTAATATACATATTCCTATACGACTCTATATACTTTAAAAATTCATAAGGATATTTGAGCAATCATAATGAAGTCCTACTGACAAAAACTATGGACGGAATATGTGAGTAACGTAGAAGCATTGTGGTAAAATGAAAAAAAAAGAAGGTATTTATTCTTAGACTCAGAAACAGACAGTTGTAATTTATCCAGCACGTATCTAGGAAAGAGTGTTCGCAGAATTTGACTCTCAGAAGTGACACTAACTGTAAGAGAGACAGTTGAAAGCAGTTATCATCTCCTGTCTAACGGGGCTTCTGTCAAAGGTTGACAGAACAAGGACTGGGGTAAATAGAAAAAACGACAAAAAGTTCCAAGGCACAGGTTAGTAATGATCACCCACTCCCTGATAATGTCACAGAGAAGAAGTATGCCCCATTCGAAACAATATATATATATATCCATATAATCACTGCCTATGACAGTCATTCCTTTGTAA
>OZ010571.1:28048468-28073468 GCA_963932145.1 Acanthosepion lycidas
ACACTTGCGACCAATGTTTGCGACTGACACACGCTCTGAAAAGCAGGACAATAGAACAATAGCTTGTTGCCAGAAAATGACAGCGGGAACAATCCCTGAAATAAAAGACCAATCGCTGAAACTCTGAAAAGATAAAAGGCCAAGTAAAATTGATTTTTGAAGAGTTTCAAATAATTCCTAGATAAACGAACAAGCCTAAAATGAATAAAGTTTGTAAGGTCATGAAAATTAATAATGGAGATTAAAATGAACTCATTGAAATACAATAGTAAATAACAAAAAAGAACAGAAAAAAATTATTTACATCACGTAAGATCGTAACCTCGAAATCCAATAATAATAATAATAATAATAATAATAAACAGTCGTGCATTACTCAATTTAATAATACTCTCTCATCAGTGTTTAGTCGAAGTTGATATGTGAAGAACTAAAATAAAAATGAACACATACCACATACGACGTGATAAATACCAAATCCTATTATCCTTAAGACGAAAAACCACTCCATATGTTTACAGATGGATAGTATTTCTTAGTAGCATGAATAACACATGGTTGTAGAATTAAGTACATTAATAGTTGTTTAATACATGTTCAGCCTTGACGAACCAGATGTGTTAACGCACCTATGTAAATCGTCCGAATAACCTTTCCGCTTATCGAAATGAAATGTTCCCAGGTTTCCTTTAATGACCGTATATAGAGGATGCAGCTGAAATACGTTCCCCATATACCTCATAGAAATGCCAGATATTGTTAGACATTAGTGACAATGATGTCTTCATGTACCTAATGTTTACGATTAAGTTGGAGGTATTTCTGGGTGGTCTATGTGGTAGCTATTTCTGTAGTACCATGTATTATAAACCATCATTTTGATGTTTACGTCTCAGACTTTAATAACACTATGTTTTTTTCATTAAATTGTCCCGTCCTAGAAAGTTTATATGAAAAAAATCTTATGCACATTTGGAAAAGAGCGTTTATTTGAAATTAAAAACAGATTTAATTTTCGTCGAATGACGTTTACTACAGAGTGGGAAGCGCTTTTCTAACCACTTTCTGCATTATATTAAAATTTGTCTAAGAAAATCCTAAGATATGAAATAGGTATGCAGACGATTCCGCCGCTAACAAAAAAGATGAACAGAATATCATCTCTCATATCGCAGTGGGGCAAAGAGTGGCTTGTATCCTTCACTGTCTCCAAAAGCAACCTAGTCTCACCGTAAAGATTCTGAATTTCCTCTAGTCCTGATGAAGGGTACTACTTACAATGAGTATCCTTGTTTGTACTTTCAGTGCGACTAAAGCTTACACGACTTCGACTTCCTCGGATGTATGAACTATGACTAGAGATTATATAAAATGGCCGGCTCTTTGCTTCTCTCAATAAAGTAACTGACTCCTTATGCTCTTAGTGCCAGATCGAACCAAAAATGTCTACAATAGCCTTTCAGTACAGACCAGACACCAGATTTGTTCTCGGAATGCAGTTTTTTTCCCAGTCAAACGATTGCGGCTTAAAATTAAGTCTTTACTCAGCCACAAATTTAAGCATGCGACAAAATTATGTCAGAACGCAGATTTTATTCAGGGTGTAACATTTTGCGATAGATCAACGATGCAGAGTCGTGATGAGTGGCGACTGGGCTAATGGGCTTGTGAGCGTGTGCCTTCTTTCGCGTCACGGCAATCGGTCCTCTATATTCTACCGCTAGTAACCACTGTCTCATGGAGACAAAATTCTTTCCTCTAGAAAAGTAATTCAGCAAGACCTCAAGATATGGATTCACTCAGAGACTTTTGCCAGTATCGTTTGTCATGGATCTTGTGATGGTGCAATTACATTAGTTGATAATCGTCCAGACATTAGCTGTAGAAACAATTTAGGTAACATTTTTGAGATTATCTTTCGTTAGCAATATATTGTCTGGCACACATATCACTTCATTAAAATATCTAGACTATAGCTACCAAATCCTCCATTTGAAGCAGTGACAGAAATCAAAAGAGGTTACGTGGCCGTCGTTAAATTTATTATTTTCTACGTAACATCAGTTTTAACAAAGACACAACGTTGTAGGATTTTTCTATTCTTCCATGGAAAATCTGCTAAAGACTACATTTCTTAGTTTCCATCAGCTCACACAATTACTGCAAAACCCCGCCATTACCTGTAAACATCGTCAAACCATTCTCATTTCTTTCACATTTCAGTGGCAACAAGGAAGTTCTATTTGGGATATTCTATTCAAGAATTGTTAGTTCTCTGTACAATCTTTGTAGAGGTTGTCTTATTGATCAATACGATTTTAATAGTTTCAAGTCTTAGCTAAATCGCTATCTATCCTACATAATGTGCTCTTTTTATTGTTTCCATTTACGCACTGACAACAACGTCATTCAGTAAACTTATACCTTGAGTTGTTCCTGAGTCATATATGCGTTGAAGAATAGTACAAAAATGATATTTTGAAATCATACGTTACTGTATTAGCGTTATTTTCGTCATTATATTTTTCTACAATAAATCATATTTCACATTAATATCAATAAATCACTTATTTCCTAACTAATATGATTTATAGAAAACGGATATCAGGTAATGATATTCAGAAATTGAAAAAATCGGAAACCACTTAAAATGAATGAATTTAAGTAAAGTATAAGAAAAAGTTTCAAATAAGAGTGATTAATATTTTTTTCCAAATACTAATTTTGTGCTCAGATTCATGCGAAAATACAAGTATACATATGTAAATGTTGTCACACATGAATACCCATTCTTACTCTAACGCCAACTGACACGAATTTGCGTGAGGTCGATTTCAGAAAGCTTACATAAACATTCATATACACACATAATTCCTATGAAGTACACAATCTTCCCCTCTCACTTAGTGGTTTTCATTCATTTTCCCCGAATCCTGAATAAAATTTGATCATCGTATCCAGGTTTTATATAGTGCTTTCGGATAGTTGGATATGATAGTTTTCTCCGGTTTATATTGGCAGCACCAAAGTGATATCCTGGTCACTGAAAAATTGTAATTTTTGCCCTGTCGTTTGGCATGAGGATCTAGGCGGTATGGGGCCACAAACTCGAGTATCTAGTGAGATTCTAACAGATAGTGCACCGGTATATCTGGGACATCGGCTGGGAAGTGTTCGTATCATTCACTGAGTTGCTCGTAGGCATTGAAAACCGGAGCTTAATTGCTAAAATCACAGATCATCGCCTCCGTTTATCACTGAGTCATTGAACAAGCAAATTGTCTCACTGCAGCTTATAAAAAGCCTGCACACGAGGTTGCCAAAAGCCGCTACACAAGTACAATAAAACAGGATAAGAAAAGTTCGCGAGGTTATAACACGAAATATTCGAACAGAAAACAATGAACGGCCGGCATTGGAGCATACAATCCGGTTTGTTGCACTCAGCTTAGAAATGTGGGAAAAGATTTATATTCAAGGTAAGAAGAAATATTCAAAGATCGGAAACACATCGAAGATTGTTGGTCTTCACCATTGTCGTATGAGAGTGGGAATCGACTATGATAAATGAGAAAATGTATGAAGAATTGGTTCTGTTAATACTTTAATGTCAATACATATTGAATGAAATCTCTCCTGTATGATATAAATATATCGCCTAAGTGTTAGGCACCGGTAACAAGTTGTTCGGGTTTTCTTTCACGTTTTGAGAGATCGTTGCTCTACAAAAGTACCTGTCCATTCCTTCTCTAATTATTTCTCCTTTATAACACCTCATTCAGCTACATATGCTATACATTTACAAAAAAACAAATTATGTAGACGAAATTTGATGACATCTTCCTAAATTTATCCCTATAGAATAACGGAAACAGTGACGCAGTTATATACAGATGGTAGTTGAAAAGTAATTCTTGCTCAAACACTCTCGATATTCTAAACAATCGGCTGTGTGGAAATTGATTAAGTGACATATCATTTTCAAATCATGAAGGATAGTAAATATTGGATGTATATAATCCGTGTTTCCCAATACGATCGCACAAATGATTGCAGACTTGTTAAATATATATATATATATATATATATATATATATATATATATATATATATATATATATATATATATATAATAATAATAATAAATTCTATAATACACCCTTTGGTTAAAATTTATTTGGAAATTTTGAAACATTCATCACTTGTGATTCAGAGCTTTAAGGATGTTTGATATGTATATATATATATATATATATATATATATATATATATATATATATATATATATATATATATATATATATGAATCGATTATTTCAGGATATTACAATAACGGTTCGTCACCTCAGGTGATTGTAACTTAGTGGCCAGTAATTTACAATCCATTTGTAGGGTTTATATAGTGGCTTTAGTTTCGACAGAAAATAAAAATACAAACTGACCAACATTAGGATTTTTTAATATGCATTTGCATGATATAATCTTTCGGCTCACATAAGCCATCATATAGCCACTCTGCTGATGGCTCACGTGAGCCGAAAGTTTAGATAAAGCAAAAGTATAATAAAAATATCCAAATGTTGGAAGATTTTTCTTTATTTCCTCCCGAAACTAAAGCCAATCTCTGAAGCCTAGAATGACTCATAATCAAGCATAATACACATTCGTTGTTTGTTATAGTAAACAATATATTTTTGAATATATATCTATATTTCTCTCTCTCTCTCTCTCTCTCTCTCTATATATATATATATATATATATATATATATATATATATATATATATATATATATATATTGTATGTATGTATTTTATTGCGCAGAATAAACGGACCTTGTAATCATTCAATTAAATCGCATATAACCAACGAACATATGGTAACACGTAAGCCAACAAATGCTATCAATAATACATACAATCTACATCATATACCTCTAAAAAGATGGCTACAGTTATTCAAACCTTTAATCATAAATTAAAAAATCAAAATCAAAAAATATCAAATTTTTGAATTGTTGTTTAATTCAAAAATAACAATGCAGTAAAAGGAAGTGTCCAATGAAGACATGAACTTTGAAAATAAAGAAACTTCATGCGACAGAAAAATGCGAGATTTGAATGTGATCAGACTACAATATCTGAAATCGTTGATACTGTTATATTATCTCCGAACATACTCAGTGATGAAAAACATTATATTTAACTATGTACCTGAAAGGTTCAAAATATCGAAAAATAAAACATGTATATAGAAGTTTTCGATGTGTTTTTGCACTTGCGTCCTAGTTTATAAATTCTATTCATTATTATTATTTTAGAGAAATTGATGATACATTTATAGACTACTCTGTCTTTCAATTTTAATTTACATATTTATACAAAATAATTTAATATTTGTTCAAAACCATACTGTTTTTCCATTTTAGTTTTTCTTTCTTTAATAACACCAATACAATTGTCATTCGGATAGTATATTGAATTATTTTATATTGCGATCAATACCTTGCTTTATAGCCCCTTGAGAATTCATCCTTATTCAATATGGCGTTATTTTTCATCCTCATAAGCCTAACGGTGTGTATATTTTTGTGACTTCTTTAAAGTCTTTGTAAATAGTTATTTGAAGGTTATCCGACTTTAGATCAATTTTATAGCATGTTTTCATACCCGCAAGATAGGTCCATTGACTGACCTCGTTCAAGTTGATCTTGTTCTAGTATTATTTTTTTCAGTTTTTCCACAACTATTGGTATTAGATGGACTGACACTTTTTTCGGCTTCAAAATACGAGGGGATGATATTTTTCTTTAGTCCGTCTTTGTTTTTCTTTTTGCTTTTACACATACTTTTAAAAGGATTTATTATTAAACACTTTTCACATTTTTTTTTAAACGCCGGACATTTTTGTTTTTTTTCTTTGATGTTGATATTCACAATATTTTATCTTTTTTTTCATCCCGCATGTGCCCAGATCTGTAACTTTCCAATCATAGATTCTGAACAAATTCAACACACTATTCATGTGATAATTCTTCCCAGTTGTAAAAGTATTAGTCATTTGTCCATACTCCATATTTTAAAGCTGTTTAGCAATCTCATTTGGATTTAATCCTCGTTGATTGGTTGTCTGATACCAGTTTCTTAAATTCACAATATTTAGCGTCCTGTCTTAAATGAAGAAATTATTCGATAACTGTTGCATTCACTTTGAGAGATATTCATAAACTTAGCTCTCATTGCATTCACTAATTTTTCATAGGTGTTATGTTTTTCACAATTAGTTGACTTATATCGTCAAACGTCATTTTCTCCAAAAGTTTTGGTGTTTAATTGCTGATAATTTTATGATGGTCTCACAATCAGCAGTAGCCAATAAAAGATCTGTTACTTGGCTTTCTCCTCTGATTGGTTATAAATCCTTTAGCATTTTTATTTTACATTTAGTTTCTAGTACCCTAAGCCACGGTTTTGTGTACTCATAATTATTGAGTGATAATTGTTCGTTCTGTTCTTCAGATGTCAGCGACGCCATTGAAGTGTTACTGAATAATGGGAATTTAGTATGCACTCAAATGCATGATAAGTAATAGCGTTAGCTATTTCTTCTTTCTGCGACTTCATATTTAAATGAGTCACATCATATTCAAATAAGATTTCTTCGCTAAACTTAAAGTTTAACCGTTACTAAAATATCGGTGAAGAAATAGAATGCAAAACCGAAGCCATCGAACAAGTGAAATATATTAGAAACACTTTTCACAATCAGGCGAATCAGACAGGTTTAAAAACGTGTTACGACATATTCCGAAATTGCGCCAAAAGCCCCGAGACTTTTTGGTCAGCCGCCAGAGAGACTCACAATTAAAATGTTATTATTACTCAGACTATTTACTTTTTTTTAACATTTGGTCCTTTCTCACAAATCTTTTTCGCGTCATTTCTCTGTCTACGTCGAGATTTGAAGAACTTTTTATCTTGAATTCGACAAATACATGACACACTAATTTATTTACTATACATAATTTTTTAAATTTAATTACGTTTTAAACATTCTCAGACAGAGTGGTTTCTATTTTCTTTTATAAATTTTTCAATCCTCCTTTACCCATTTTGAAAAAAAAAAAACAATAAAATTTGGTAATAGGAAACGGTCTGTTGGAATGGATATTTCGCTGAACTTGATTGAAAGGGAGCGACCAATATTTCAGGAATTGAACTCTACACAAGAGTACACAGGCGTGGGAATGAGAGTTATTCAACAATCTTTTTGTAATATAGCTAATACTTGGTCAGTAAGAAAATTAATGTATCTTGTATCACAAATTATTTATTCAAATTCACACAAGCTCATGTCAAACTTCAAATGAATCCTTCTCATGTCTAATGCACTTTTCCATCTTTCTCTGCCAATATTCTGTGCACAGTTGGAAGGATTATTTTTGCATGTCCCTCAGCTCTGTCTTGATTGGCTCCATGCCTTCAACTGGATCTTTTAATGATCCCCTTGGTCTTGTAGGAAACAAAAATATCGAACGGAGCACGATCAAATGAACATGAATGTTTTCTCGGTACGTTGAAGCACATCTCGGTCTTGAACTTCTTGATATTCAGGGTGTTGTGAGCATTTGTATTGACGTCGTTACGCACCCATGATTTGTCCCGACAGAGAAACATGTGAAAAACATGCAATGTTTTAAGAAAGTTGAGGTTACAGATATATACTATCGAGATATGTTATATGATAACACAATAAGCTTATCGCTCTTTAACCCAGAGCTCACACAACACAACCTGTCTCGTTACTTTTCAGACAGACCTCATATATTGCACATTGTCAAGACAGATCTCGATATGCCTCCATCATGGGTGACGTTTCTACCAAAAGTTTATGTATCTTAAGTAGAAAATTAATGAAATGTCTTGTTGAAGTATCAGAATTGACATCCCATTTTTTTTCCTATATGTGCATTTTAATTCTTAAGATTGCTCCTATTTAAATCAATTACTATTTGTTGCAAATTATCTGATAATTATACTACAGCAAAAAAAGTCAGCAATCCGTATGTCTCTCGAATACTCCTCGTTCATGATTACGTCTATTTATTACCAGTTCTTTTTTTTTCGAATTATGGAAAAGAAATATGATCTAAGTATTTTGGAGAAATACAATCCCCTTGTCTATTTCTTTTTCGCCGTATAATTTTTTCATTATAAATATTATTATCCTGTTATTAGATAAATCCTCAATAATTTACATGTTACTTTAATATCATCTTTCATGTTATTTCAAAAGAGCCAAATGATCGTGTATGTAAATACATTATATAATCAATTAAAGCGAGGTCCCTCTACAGATTCAATAAAATAGTGGGAATAACTGGAAGAAGTAATACATAAAATTAAATAAAAACAATTTTTGTCCTCAAACTTTGTTCGATATATTTAAGAGGAAAGACTAAAAATATTTCCATTATTTAATTATATTTTTTTCACAATGTTGTTTTACTTGCGTCAGTTTGAGAGATTAATATAGGGAATTTTAGCGTCGTTTTTAGGAGAAAATCATCGATTTGGGAACTTTAACAAAAATCAAATTATTGTCAGATTTAATGAAAATTTAATGTCTTATTGGGAAATGAAATAAAGTATTTAAAAATGTTTATTTTTTAGAAACACTTTATAACAAAAACATGTTTTAATATCTGTTATCCGCCACTAATTTAATTTTGTGAAATTTCGATTAAGTCATACATAGAATACTTGGATAATTTAAACATCATTTTATTTTTGTTGTTAAAACAGGAAGTCTAATTACAGAAAATCTGCTCCAAATTACAATAAACATTATGCAATAAAAATAAAATATTATTGGATTAGAAATTCCTTAAATTGCTTTTAGAAATAAGATATATTACGGGAGCTATTCTCTTAAGAAAAAAACATGTTTTTGATGAATAATAATTTCATACATGAATATATATATATATATATTTTACATATTTAAATTTTAAGTAGAATAATTTACGTTTTAAATCTTTCAAATCTCTGCATTAAATTTTATCGGTTACATGATATTGTTATGAAGTAAAATGTATATTTACTAATCATAAATGGAAAAACAAACTACAATTGAGAGAACGCCAATCTTCTAAAAAGAATGTTAAATTATTTTTTGTATATGCGTGCCCGATATTTGTAAAAGACAGTCATCTATCCACGAAATTATCAGAAAATAAAAGCGGTAAATATAGTCAATTTAACGTCAAAACGCTTGAAATTTTAAAAAAAAACAAACAATTGATTATGGATAGAATTTTCCTAAATTAAAAAAAAAATTACTGGATCAGTATATAATTTATAATAAGAAACATCACTTACATAATATTCCTCAGATAGTTTTTACAGATATATTGCAGTTAAACGAATATAGGTAAACTTCAGCCGGTCATTTAAGCTGTCAACACCTTAAATACATAACGCCGTGTTAAGGATACATTTCTACATTTTAATCTTAAAGTTAGTAATATTTGTTTCAAATCAAATTAAATAAACTTGAAATCAGCTAATATTCCACAAATAAAGTTTCATAACGTATATTTTTTTTATAAATAGAATTACATTGAATTGATAGGTGGCTAAACGATCGATATTCCACGATGAAAAAAAAATACTTCAAGTCAATTAAAATCAATTTTGATTATTGAACATATTAAAATTAATCTAATAGCTTAAAATTTAACTAACATAAAAACTGTAAGAAAGATTTTTTAATTTTAAAATTCATTTTAAACCTTAGATACCGCGTTTCTCTGGAGGTACCTACTCAATTATTAGGTCGATGGATTGTAGATAGTTGTTTGTTGTGTAGCGATATGGGAAAACTGCATTTTACGTTGTTTATTTTTATCTTGTGCTTGTTTCTGACGCATGTGGAGTGATTTTTATGAATACTTTTAGGTTTTTCTTAATAATATAATATTGGAATATTTTCAATCCCTTTGAAACCTCTTTTTTAATAATGGAGGAGTATTATTTTTACACAGAATTATTTCTGGTGTAGCTTTCTTAAGCTTATGGTCTGATTAAATAACTGTACTGAATCATCCTTGGAATTCTCCTGTGAATTTTAAAAGAACTATTGCAGTGCTATGTTCGCCTCGTGTTTTTTCAGCGTTTCACATCTTTAAGCGCGAATATTATAACATCTTACCAGCCAGAGGTATCTTTGCTGCTCGTTCATTTCTCAAGAACACATTTTCCATAGTATTCTTCGTTTATGTTCAAAATCTTGCCTATATTTATATTCTCTTGTTCTTGTCTTTTAGTATAAAATCTTTTGCATTTTTATTAATATGTGCGTTGTGTACAGGGCATGTCTGAAAATACTCTCCAGTTGGATAGATAGTCAGTGTTCCAAATAAAAGATGTGGGTTCGAATACTATTATTGATAATATTCGTCTGTGCAGATGATATCAGCGTAGCATGGTCTTTAGAAGTTTTGCAAATCATAGAATTAAAAGATATACCATAGTTTGACCTCCTTCTCAGCGAAATTAGATAGATGGCTGCGTCTGGAAATCATTGATTTTTATGTGAGCAAAAAGTCACAAATAATCGTAACTGACGCTTTGATGGTACTGAACTTGTCCAGTAGCTGATTCTATGAGATTATACGTTCTCTCCCCACACCTGTATCTTAGCATATAAAACACATGCCAACGTTCAATCAACACTAAAATAATTGACTAGCCACATGCAAAAATGATAATCTTTCTACCCTAGAAAACAGATCAACTCGAGAACCAACAGCCATTATATATATATATATATATATATATATATATATATATATATATATATATATATATATATATATATATATATATATATATCATATTTTATCTACATATGTATTAATGTTAACCTATGGGTTTACTATTCATCAGTAAATTAAATGCTATTAAAATCTAGTATCTATTATAAAAATAAGTAAGTTTTGTAAGAAATAAATTATTTTTAACAATATCCTGTAGACTTCGTAATATAGTTACGTATACTCATACGTGCAAACGTAATATTACTGTTGATAAATTCCAGTGATCATTAGCATCCTTTAGCCTATCTGAAACCAGGAATCACACCGCCATTATGTCGGTAGGCTTCATCTCGATAGATAATATTGAAGAAAAGGGACAGAAATATCGAAGTATAATTTAAAACCCCTTTGCTTTTCAGTGACAATGATTATGTCTCTTGGTTATACAGAAGGAGGTAAAGAGATGAATAGATTAGTGGGCAACTTCTGAGGTCAGCGACATTTACATGGTTTCTCTTGTCTGGAATAATATCTAAGAGGTTCGAACACATTGTTTCGAGGCTGTCTCTTTGGTCATTGAAGTAATGGGTGGAATTAACGCTTCTGAAATTGCACAGCGGCGATGAAAGGTCATTGCCAAAGATCTGGCCTTATTTATCGTTTATGTGTTAAGCTTCTTAATTACTTCCGAATTGATCACTTCCAAATGTTTTGCTTAGATACAGGCAATTTACAATCTAAAGACCTGCGTGAAGTTACTTACAAATTACTTGTAACTTTAAGTTATTTTCTTCTTAGCTACTGGTCGATCCCTATTAAAATAAAGGATGTATCTTTACAGAGTCGTTATTGGTGTATAGACATGATACAGAATTGGCTTTCACGGGATTCTTGAAATATTTCAGCATACCAACGATACATATGAAGTTTTCTGTATATTACTAGGTGCATATTTGTAACTCAAAATATATGTAATATTAAAGTCTTCGTGAATCATTTTTCAGTGTTCAACCAAAAGTTTTTTTAGCCGCGACCCATCAAGATGTAGGAGATATCGTTCCGCATAGATATTTCTAAAGGCTACAAAGGGAAAGTTATCTTTTTTAAACAGTAACTTCCTCTTCTATTTTACATAATTTCGATAGGAAAATATGACTAAAACTGAGTGTACTCCATTCATTGCAGTTTTTCGCAAAGAATATAAAGGTGATTTCTAAAAGTCTAAGGAAACATCGAGAAGCCGTAGTGAGGCGAGAGACAATAAAATATATGGAGGATCATGTATAAGGAAAGCGTTTATTTATCGAACCCTGTGAAATACTGGACAAAGGAGAACATTGAGAATTCGGACGTCTGAAAAATTTAGAGAATATGCTTGAAATATTAATGCAGATACATTACTAAATATTAGGGAGCAATGCTAACCAAAGTGTAAAAAATACATTTTAAACAAACGTTTTTTTTTTTCAACTACTTTCTCATGATGAATAGATGCCCAGATATCGGATGTTTGTTTATACATTTATCTTTGCCCATATTGTCTCACAATATTTCAAGTCCCGAATTAGCTTCATTCCTTTCACGATAACTATATTCTTCAGGAATAGATAGATTCGCCATTCGATTGATTCAACCTACTTCCAGGTCTTGTGAACAGGATTAGACGTTTATCTCTTCTTTAGGATTAGGTTTCAGGTTCTTTCAAAACTCTACCTCAAGGCTATACATACATTTTCTCCGTCTAAACGCTGATTTAATTCTATTTACTTTTTTTTTTATTTTTCCTCTGAAGGAATAGATATGTTCGCCTATTGTCTGTTTCACACACCTCCCCGGTTTTATTTGAATAGGAGTAGAGTTTTATTCCCTTTTCGTGTTTATGACTGGGTATTCGGTTTCTTCTAAAATATGCTTAATTCTCTTTCACTCCTGGTAGGCCATTGTATCTTAGTGGCATTACCGCCTTGCTTGTAGTAAATTAATCTTTAAAATTATCTAATATTTGGTGCTAGTTTTGTCAAATGATGTACGCGGATTTCTGTTTGAACGTAAATTAAAGTAATATTGAATTAGTTTTTGAGGCAAGCATTATGATTTGGGAGAGATGTTTTTTTCCTTTGGATGTATAAACTGATCATCCTCTATGTGTGGAATATCACGTGATACAAAAATTTTTCAATATATGTCAGTTTCGAATATTCTGGCCTTTCAAAATATGCTAATTCTCTTCGGGCAGCAGAATTATTAATTCTACTACGCATGTTCAATTTTTCTTTAAATGTTTATACACACACACGTAAACACACACACACACACACACACACACACACATATATATATATATATATATATATATATATATATATATATATATATATAGATAGATAGATAGATAGATAGATAGATATAGATATAGACATATATAGATATATAGTGTAACCCGGATATAAAAGAGTTGTCGGGACCGGAGAAGAAGTATCTTATATCCGAGTTTCTCTTATATCCGGTTTTGGTCTATTTTGTTTAGGTAATTATGGATCTAATTTGGGACTAGAGAAAATCTATCTTATATCCGGGTCTCTTATATCAGGGTTACACTATATATATATATATATATATATATATATATATATATATATATATATATATATATATATATATATATATACACATTGGATTAGAAGAGATGGCTACATTTATCAGTTTCGACAGTGAATGGGTGTGAGAGCGAGATGCTCGCTTAAATTCATGAAGTCTGGGAACCAGAAAAAGCAGCTCATCGGAGCAGTTACCATGAAAGTATTTGTAAAAAAGATAGAGGAAGGCAATCTCACAGACGCGTATATAAATACACACACACACACACACATATATATATATATATATATATATATATATATATATATATATATATATATATATATATATATATGTATGAAAATGAATGCCTTCCATTATTTAACCATTATTATATATGGCATCTAAATCTCAACCATTGACTGTTGAAATACCTAAATGCAACGGCCACTTCTACTTCAAAAGTTGCTTTTCTCACACTTCCCGCCTGTCGAACTCACTTCTGTTTACTTGCTTCCCTGAGAACTACAATATTCAAAAACGTAAATGCAACGTCAGTCAAATCTTTCATGTTTTTCCATCCCGTTCATCTTTTATCCTTGTTTCAGTCCTTCTTATACCCAATTTTTTATCTCACTTTCACACGCTGTAAAACCGCTGCGTACAAGTGGCATTCCAGCTTTGCCATGTGTGAAATGATTAAAATAAATAAATAAATAAATAACCGGAAGTAGATGGGAAGAAAATACAACAACACCAGTTACAGTTTACATCGGAATGTTACAGATACAAAATATTCAGCTTTATGTTTGAATTTAGACATCTGATTTGTTTATGGGGTTCTCAGATAAACATCACTTTTATTTTCATGTTCTTTTTGTTTTCTTTTATTATTTCTATTTGTACTTCTTTCAATCACCCCACATTGTGAGCTGTTTGCAACCGTTTTCTCGAATCAAGGAATGAATCTGTTAATGCTTAGAAAAGACCCTCTCCATCATATATAATGGGCAACCACGAAATAAACACCATCGAATAATTTTTACAAAAAAAAGAAACCACAGCGGTTGAAAAATTTCAACAGCAGAAACAGCTAAAATAGCACATATAACTGGGAGAAAAAATGATAATATAATTTTCCACACTACGAAGTAAAAGAGTAATAATATTTAATGAACTGCCAGAGACTCCTTTCTATGAAACGTAAAAAAAATGTTTTAATAAGATTTTATAAATTTCAGTCGAGAGTAATATTAATTGTTCTGTCCATAGATTCCCATTTTTTTTCTTTGTATGGAAACGGTTAATCTCAACATTACTCTTGAGAATGCTTCGACAATAATTATGTGAGTAAAGGAGATAGGATCTATGGAACAGAAGGAGTATATACCTAATCAGATTCCGTGATGAGACACTTTCAAAATATTTGTTCCATCAATAAATTGCTTCCTTTTCGTGGAGTCGTACAAAGACCAGGCAAAATTGTTTTTATTAAATTTATCCTAATCTGGAGTGTTCAGTTAATAGTTCGTCCTGTGTTTGACAATGAACTACATCCTTCACCAAAACGCCTGATTGGGAGATATTGGGTTTTGAGATGCGTGGAACCACGTCTTAACTGTTGTTGTTTTCAGGTATCACCAGTTAGGTTCCCAGGTATCGGCAAATATTGAACCCCGAACCATAAATAAAGAGTAGATATTATAATATAATGTGCAACAATACATTTTATAAAAAAAATATCACTACAACGCTAAAAAACATAAAAACATAGATTTCTTTTGTAAAATTACCAAGAATGATCTTTTATGATCTATTAAATATCTTTTATGATCTATTAAATATATCTAAAAAGCATACATTTACTTTGAAAGTATACAATGGTGAACAGAAAACCTTAGTTAAAAGCATAACATACAAAATATTTAGATTTCGGTCTTAAATAACACATAGAGTTTTATATTCCGATAAATAAAACCAGACAACAACCTATAGCTATTGTTGATATATTTTTTTTTTATAAATATAGTAAATTTACCAACAATATATAAGTAACATTATCGAAAATACATGTTTACTGCAAAATTGACAATACATTTTATCCTTTAGTTGAAGGCGTACAATTATGTTCAAAATATATTTAGTTGAAACTATAAAATTTTGTTCAAATTATGTGGATCCAGGCATTAAGTAACCTATGGAGGTTGATATGCCGCTAAACAAAATTAATTAAACAAATTTGTTAAGTGTAATCTTGTTGTGGAAGGATCCACCTAATTTGCATAGTGGAGTACCGACCATATAAATATGGTTGGTACCAGGAAGAGAGAGAAGGAAGGAAGGAAGAGATTCAACGAGAGACTCTGCCCGACTGCGACTCAGTCAACACATTCCAGGAACGGTCTTCCCAGGAATATACAAAAGACTATATGTAAATATTGTGTACACTTCCTTGTTTCAATATTTTGTTCTAAGTACATTTTGTGTTGCATTATTATTCCATGCATTAGTCAAGTTTCAACAACGGCGACGAGGTAGAAAGAACCATACGAAAAAAAAAGAATTAATAATTGATAGCCTTCAACAATTGGGACAAGTCATTGAAGAACCCAGGCTGAAGGAAAAAAAAAAATTATTAATTAAAAGTCCAACATCTAACGGAACGGCGAAGGATTCTGAATTTCTGGATATTTAGAACTCGGTAAAGGACGGCTAAGCATAAAGGAACGTTCACTCAGAAAAATTTGAAAGGTGTCGTAAACGAATAACTGTGATTTTAAATTGAAAAAATTATCTACGAGACACCCGTTAAAAAAAACTGGCTGATTACAAAAACGTGCATGGAATTAAAAGGCGCACAAATACACCGTGTCGATTTTGAAGGGTAACGAACTTTTAAAAAATTATTTGTTTGCTCAACAATATTTTATAGTGACGAATTTACTTCTGATCAGTGATTTGCCACTGAAATACGCGAACAGAAGTAATAAAAAAATATATATCAAAGTTGATTATCACGGGTTTGAATGTAAAAGCAAGACATAAAATAAAAAAGTCGTACGTTGTTTCGATTTTTCTGGTCAGCTTATATTATATCCATAGATACACAAATTAAAGGTATATTCTTTGTTGCATGAACACTATCAGCTAAAGATGGATGAATTATATAAAGTCATATCTGAATTATTCAAATCCCAGCAGTTGAGTCAGGCTGAATTATTCAAATCCCAGCAAAAATATCAAAAAAAGCAAGAGGAAAGACTTTTAGAAATTCAAAAGTTAATACTGGAGAAATTAAACAACAATCAGGCAAATGAGGGAAATTCTTCATATTCTAATAACACCATATTTAATTCGCTGGAAACTTTCAACTATGTGCCAGACGAAGAAAAAGCGTTTGAAGCGTACTTTAAACGATATGAAGATATTTTCTACACAGACTGTGAAAACTGGTCGAATTCAAGAAAAGTCAGTCTATTACCAAGAAATCTAGGTACAGCAGAACATAGCAAATTTGTAGATTTTATTCTACCGAGAAGAACGAATGAATTGGAATTCTCGGAAACAGTGAAGTTGCTAAAAGAGCTGTTTGGAGCAAATAGGTCGCTTTGGCATAAGCGATGGTTATGCATGAATGTCACTAAATCCGACGATCAGGATTACTTAACATATGCATCTATAGTGAATAGACATTGTGACAATTTCAGATTGGCAGATTACGGTTGAAGAATTCAAGTGTTTAATTTTTGCTCAAGGACTGGTATCCAGTAAGAGTGCCGAAATAAGACGTAGTTTTGTCTAATCTCGAATCTGAACAAAATCATATCCTGAAAAAGTTAGCAGAGGAGTGTCAGCGGGCCGTAAGTTTAAAGAAAGAGTCTCAAAATTCGAAGAAGCTGGCATTGCTTATATTAAAAAAATAAAAAACAGTCAAATTACCCATCAGAAAAAAATTGGAGTAAAAATTCGGCGTATTTTAAAAATAGACAAGAAAAATTAAATAAGAAGAACGAGGAGGAAAAAAAGGTTCCACCATATAATTGCAGACGTTGCAACGAAAGACACTGGGAGGTAAATTGCCCATATAGAAATAAGAAATGTTTCGTGTGCCACAAGAAGGGACACAAAGGATCGTGTTGTAAAACGAAAAAATTCAATAGCCGAATTAGACAAATTCGAATATCAAATCAGATAGAGATTTGAGGAAATATGTGACGACTGAAATATTTAAAAAGAATATCAAATTTCAACTCGATTCGGGTTCAGATTTAACAATAATGAACTATAAAAAATGGAAAATTTTAAAAAGGCCTACAATAATGAAGTCAAAGAAACGCGCTCGAAAGGTAACTGGAAAGGAAATTAACTTCGAAGGCGAGGTTGTAATTCCCATGAAATTGAACGGGATCGTTAAAAAAATAAAGGTTTTCATTCTGAAAAATGGAGAAAACTTGATGGGTACAGATTTTATTGAAACATTCGAATTGGGAGATAAACCGTTAAACATTCTGCAGAAAAGTAGAAAGTAATACGCAAACAAGACAGGACATTATAGATGAATTAAAGAAAAAGTTTCCGGAAACCTTCACACCTGGTCTTGGAAGATGTAACAAGTTTGAAGCTAAATTTGAATTAAAGGAAAATACTATGCCAATTTTTAAAAAGAAACGTAACGTGCCTTTCGCAAGTGTAGAGAAAATTAACGTAGAACTTGATAGGTTGGAAAAAATAGGAATTATTTCCAAAGTAGAATCTAATTCATGGGCTGCGCCGATTGTGTGCATAAAAAAGAAATCAAACCAAATCAGAGTCTGTGTTGATTTTTCGACAGGATTGAACTCGGTAATCAAGGTCCACCATTACCCGTTACCGAGTCCGGAGGAGATTTTTAACAAGCTAAATGGTGGAGTTATATTTTCAAAAATCGACTTATCAGATGCTTATCTCCAAATTCCCGTCGAAGAAGAATGTTCGAAGTTGCTAGGGATAAACACGCATAGAGGGTTATTCAAGTACAACAGGCTTCCTTTTGATATTAAAGTGGCACCAGCCATTTTTCAACAGGCTATGGACGTCATGTTGAATGATTTAGACTGTGCTTAGACGACATAGTAAGGAGCGCAACCTGTCGACGAACATCTAGAGCATCTCAATCAAGTTTTTAAAGATTCAGGACTTTGGATTTAAAGTCAAAGAGTCAAAGTGCTAATTTGATTTGGTGGAAATTAAGTATTAAGGTCACATAATCAACACAAATGGCAGATGTCCAGATCCGGAAAGGTCCATTGCGATTAGACATGCCGACGCCCACTAATGTGGTGATGTTACAGAGTTTTCTGGGGCTCGCAAATTATCATCAAGCGTTCATTAAAGGAATGTACAATCTAAGAGCTCCGTTGAATGAACTACTAAAAAAAGACAAGGCATGGGAATGGACGGTAGAATGTCAGAAAGCCTTTGATGAAATAACGAAAATGCTTACATCAGACCTCTTTTTAACCCATTACAATCCAAAACTTGATATTGTAGTGGCAAATGACGCCAGTTCATACGGGATAGGAGCGTGTATTCAACACATAATGCCAGATGGTTCTAGAAAACCAATTGCACATGCTTCGACAACTTTACTCCCAGGAGAAAGGAGTTACTCACAGATCGAAAAAGAGGCGATGAGTATCATTTTTGCCATAAAAAAATTTCAGATACATCCACGGCAGACATTTTATTCTTGAAACGGATCATAAACCTCTGATCACTATTTTTGGTTCGAAGAAAGGGTTGCTCGTTTATACAGCAAATCGTCTGTTGCGATGGGGAACCATTCTTCTCAATTATGATCTTCACATAAAGCGCCTATCATCCAAAAATATAATTCATGCAGATAGCTTATCAAGACTCGTACCGAGTCAAGAAGATTCGAAGAATCAATTATTGCAAATATCGGAGCAGATTATGAGGTGAAAAGCATGGTAAACAACATTTTAAGAGAGCTGCCGGTTGCATCAAAGGAAATCAAAAAAGAAGCTGAAAGCGATGATTTCATTTTAGAAATAAAAAGCAAAATGGTAGCAAATGACAAAAAAGTGCAGGAGATTTATTCAATTTGTGACGGAGTTTTATTATATGGTGAGAGAGTAGTAGTACCAAAAATTTGCAGAAAAGAATACTACGGGACTTTCATATGGGTCACCCGGGGGTTAATAGAACAAAAAGCTTAATGCGAAGCTTTGTATATTGGAAAGGAATGGATGTGGATATCGCAAACATGGTTCATCGATGTAAAGGGTGTGCACCACCTATAGTACACAAACCATGGCCCAAGACGGATCATCCGTGGACAAGATTACACATTGATGTCGCTGGTCCAGTAGAAGATTATTACTACTTAATAGTGGTAGATAGTTTTACAAAATGGCCGGAAGTACTGCGCTGCAAAAAGCCTACGTCCAATACCACAACAACTTTCTTGCATGAACTATTTGCGCGGTTTGGTGTGCCAGAGTGTATTGTGAGTGACAATGGTACACAATTCACTTCTGAAGTATTTAAGGAAATTTGTGAGTTATATCAAATTAACCAAATAACCACGCCGCCGTATCATCTGAGGTCCAATGGACTCGCAGAAAGATTTGTCGATACTTTAAAGCGCGCGCTGAAGAAAGCCTCAGGAGTTCCAACGGAAAAGGCGCTTCAGCAATTCCTACAGGTATACAGAATTACACCAAACCAGAGAAAACACTCAAACATGGCTCCAGCTGAACTAATGTTCCCTAGGAAAGTTAAGTCAGTGTTTGACAAGCTTTTGCCAGGAAAGAATAGAGTAAAGAATACGATGTATACAGCGAGAAAAAGATACGCCTCCGGAGAGAAGGTGTTTTTCAAGTGCTACAAAAACAACGTTGAGTTCTGGGAGCGAGGCATAGTGGACAAGAGAATCGGTGACCTGATATACATAATTAAAGGGCCGAAGAATACTCATAAAAGGCACCAAAACCAACTTAAAAAATGTTACATTCTAGAGCATGAAGAGAGTATACTGGATGAGGAGGAAGATCCCATTGATGTAATGGATGATATGTTTCAAGTAGAACCTCCGCAGAATATTCCTGAACCGAGAAGATCCGGTAGGAAACGAAAGTTCACGGACCCATTGGACGTGAATCCAAAACGAAAAAAAATATTAAAAGTATGCAAATGGATGTACAAAGAAATAGCTATAATCATCAACCCATATAGGAAGCCAGTTTGAAATCCAAAAGGGATTCCAAGGCTTGGGAGGGGGGTGTTGTGGTAGGATCCACTTAATTTGCATAGTGGAGTACCGTCCATATAAATATGGTTGGTACCAGGAAGAGAGAGAAGGAAGGAAGGAAGAGATTCAACGAGAGACTCTGTCCGACTGCGACTCAGTCAACACATTCCAGGAACGGTCTTCCCAGGAATATACAAAAGACTATATGTAAATATTGTGTACACTTCCTTGTTTCAATACATTTTGTTCTAAGTACATTTTGTGTTGCATTATTATTCCATGGATTAGTCAAGTTTCAACAAATCTTAATAGATTACGAAATCAATTATTTTTGTGTTCAGAATCAACGTAGTAAGCGCATACATTGATTTAACTTCCGGACTGTAGCGATATCAGTGTCAGCTGATATCTGATTGTATGGAAACGAGATAACGTGACACTGATTATGGATTCGGTCATTTATTTTTCCGATGGTTATCCGTAAGTGAAGTGGTCTTCGAAAGTACATAGCAAGCGGTTCGGACAACGACAGATCCTTTTTAGACAAGGGTGATAAGACAAAGACAATATCCTCAATAAGGCAGTGGCCATGGAGAACGATGCAAAAAAAAGGGCGACCTTTAAACTGTACAAAGCGCCACCTCAGTTGCGCTCGTCTTTTGTAGAAGATTACAACCTGGAAATAAAATTACTTTACTGATACACATTCTCATGGTATTAATTCATGTGTAATGATTTGTTTCAAAGGGATATTTCTTAAGATAAAAGCCTTTCTGTACGCTGAGAACGAAACTGGAGTATGGTCTAAGCTGCAACGCTACACATAGGCTATCAATTTACAATGAATTTATATGAAAAACTAGAACTAAATTAACATTTCTGAAAATATAATAAATAAATACAGTGTAACCCGGATATAAGAGAGTTGTCATGACCGGAGAAGAAGTCTCTTATATCCTGGTTTATCTTATATCCGGGTTTGGTCTATTTTGTTTAGTAAGTATGGCTCTAATTTGGGACCAGATAGAATCTCTCTTATATCTGGGTTTCTCTTATATACACTGTAAATGATATACTTAATCTGGAGTGTTTATTGAAATTCGTAGGCGCATTGGGATATCAAAAGTTGTCTTCCAAAGGTTAAGCAAAATCTTAAGAAACAGGAGAAATAAATTTGAAACAAAGAATAGTGTTCTGAACTATAACGAAATATCAGTATTTCTGAATATAAGAAACATTCTTTTTTTCAACCCCAAGCAAGGCGGGAAGCCTATAGCACGGACGGGATGACGGAGAGTCGGAGCGAGAGCAAATAGGAGTGATAGAGGAAAGGATGAAGAGAACAATAGGGGATAGATCAAGGAATGGGGAAATTTCGATTGACATTACATTTGAAAAGTTTGAAATCATAGATATCAGGGAGACAGATAAAGGGGAGGGAGATTCACAGGCGAGATATGAAAGACATGGAGCAGTAGGCGTAGAAGACACGGCTATATTTAACAGTTTCGCCAATGAAAGGGTGAGAGCGAGATGCCAGACTAGCTGAACGGTGTAATTCATGAAGTCTGGGAACCAGCGAAAGCTGCTCATCGGAGCAGTTACCATGAAAGTATTTGTAAAAAAAAGACATGGAAGCGACGGCAGGTCTGTGCATTTCTCTCAAATGAAGAAGGGACTTGAAGCTAAAATATGAATAACAACGAAATATTATAGAAAACTTAAGCAAAAAAACATAAAACACGTTGGAAATTACAATATTAGAAAGATAGTTGAAATTTCTAAGGCAATTAAAGAAAGAGGGTTTGGAAAATTGATATTCAGAAGACAGATTTAATGCAAGAAGGATAAACGAAAACAATCCATAACATGGAAGACAGAACAGAGTTTAGGAGAGATATCAAGCATATAAATTTATTAAGAGCTACCAAAAACAGAAATCTGTGGAGAAGCATATTCACCAAATTCCTGCATGGACAGGGTTAGAGTTAAAGTAGAAAGATCAGAAAGTAGAAAGATAAAAAATGATTATTTCCAGTTACAGTGTGTATTCTACAGCTCCGTACCTCTCGTAATCACAGTTGCACTCTTTAGAGCCACTGTTTCCCTTTAATCATTTGCTCAGCAACTATATATATATATATATATATATATATATATATATATATATATATATATATATATGAAATGCGTGTATTTCAGCAGCATGTTTTCATTCGCGAATAAGCTTTTGTGTACGGTTGTTAAAGGACGAGAGGAAAACACCGTGTTGACTCATATTTCACATTTCTACAGCATACGTAGTTACCTCCCCGTAAACTGTGTGTGCCAGCGAACCACGACACAGTGTTCGTGATTTCATATATAAAAATAATAATCTTCAGATGACCACAAATTTTTTTTTGCTTCCCAACCGTGTACGGAGAATACTTACTCTATATTTAACAATTCCGGGATGATGACATTATGCTATGTCTAAAGTACTCGGAATAAATTACAATAAGAGTCAACACGCTGTTTTCATCTCGTCTTTTATCCACGGCACAAAAAAGCATATTCGCGAATGTAAGAGGATCATATCGAAAATAAGTCAACGGAACATGTCTAAATTATTTAATGAAACCTGTCCGAATATATATATATATATATATATATATATATATATATATATATATATATATATATATATAATGTGTGTGTGAGCGTTTATTTATTTTTCTTTTGTAAGCGTTTACTTTGTTGGACATAATGTGTGAAAATTTATAAATGTTCTGAAAATCGTAGCGTTTTCGGCTATACTATTACTCATTATAAGGGCCGATATTTTTTTAAAAACTGACCGACTGGAAAAAAATTATTCCCACAACTCTAGACACATACAAATACAAATCCATACTCCAGTTTAACAATTTAAAAAATAAACATCGCCCTTGATAACGGCTAAAAACTCTGGGAAATGCACAATATTTAGCCAATTTAAACACATATTATGCCCAGAAAATACTTAAATGAGCAAAAATAATTTAAATAGAACTTATTCACAGTACTTTGTCAGTTGCCTTTAATTTGACATGTATAAAAGAGTGATTACTGTCTAAATACACTATTATATATATATATATATATATATATATATATATATATATATATATATATATATATATGTGTGTGTGTGTGTGCATAAGGATCTACTGTTTACCACTGACGAATGCCCTTTCTCGGTGATTGAAGAAGAACCGTTAATTCACTCTAGAGAATTATAGATTTTAAAAATGCATAAATTCTTTAACATATCTGGTTTGATTTTTTTTTCTTCATTACACAAAGAAAAATTCGTGTTAACAAATGTTCATCTCAAGCAATGGCAGATGCGTGAGATGAAAAGCAGACGGCATTTGGAATGCAGACGTTTCCGCGGGGGTTAATGACTTGGAGAATTAAAAATAAAGACCGTCTAAATTCGTGCAGATTGTTTGGGCTAAAAACGGATTCTTCGCCTTCAGCTAAAGAAAAGATGCTAGAATGAGGCAAATTCATACATGATCTGATTTTGATATGAATACCGTAAGGCGATTCTAGATTTTAGTGGTAGGCAGCCATCTTCTTCTGCCATTTATGAAAATACCATATTAAATATGTCTGTATTACCTTTCTGAACAATATAATAAATGAATACCACCTTCAGTTATTTTCTGAAAAATGTGTATGTGAAGTCTTTGTTCAATTGAACCGTTTTTATATTCTCTGTGTTACATGAAATCCATGATAATACTTGTGAAAGATTTTTAGTATATTCTGTAAAAGAAAAATCATATTTCTAGATCATACTGAATATATGGTGAACTCTCCCGTCGTATTCGACATATGACTGTCAAGCAACTCAGTTTCTAGGAACCGACAGTCAAACACCAGCATATATGATGTTATTACAGTAGGGAATGCGTTGTTCGAGAACCAATCACGCATTCTGAAGGGTAAACTGCGGACTACAAGGTCCCCAAACGACCCTCCGCAGGTTTTGAACTCAGTTGTCCTTCTTCTAGACCAGTTGCCATCCAAGGCTATAGAATTCAGTCTGTCTTGCTATTTACCCATAGCTGGATGGAAAGGAGGATTTATTCATCATATCATGTAAGTGAATGTAATGAATATATATATATATATATATATATATATATATATATATATATGTGTGTGTGTGTGTGTGTGTGTGTGTGTGTCTGCCTGTCTCTCTGTCAGTCTTTGTGTGTGTGTGTGTGTTTCAGAGTGAAACATATATACACATATAAATCGTAAAAAAACAAGTCAGCATAAATACAATCAGCGAACATAGAGGTCTAGTCTTCTTATTTT
>OZ010571.1:28078468-28158468 GCA_963932145.1 Acanthosepion lycidas
TATTTTTGTGAAAAATTGATAAAAAATGCCGAAAGATTTTAATTAATGCCATATATATATAAATAAATATATATATATATGTGTGTGTGTGTGTGTCCGTGTGTGTGTCCGTGTGTGTGTCTTGCAAAGTCTCTCTCTCTCTCTTTCTCACCCTCTCTCTCTATATATATATGTCTGTGTATCTGTGCGTGTGTGAATTTCTGTGTAGTGACATTTTTGTGGTCATTGAGTTCAGCTGTCCTTCAAATGACCACGAAACAAAATGGAATAATTTATCATAGAATGCGTCATATCTACTGACGGCATATAAACATGCACCCATCTTATCAATGTACACATATTACTTGTAATGGACACTTTATATCTATTCAAACCTGAATACTGTAGCCACAAATATTTACGTACACACACAGAAGCACTGAGTGCACCCTGTAATTGCAAATAAATTATATAAAAGAAAAGAAAAAACATTCAGTAAAAACAAAATTAATTTGTGTATAAAATATCGCTGTAACCATGTTCAAAGTGCAACAGATTATTCAATCAAATATGCATTCGCCTTGAAGTTATAAATATATTTGATGAAATATAGTTTTACTGTATGCTATATATATATATATATATATATATATATATATATATATATATATATATATATATATATATATGAGTTAATGTGCTCAATATCCGGGATAGAGCGTATGCAAATATAAAAGTGGACATTGAATTTTGACACCCAGCTCCGACTGTCTGTTTCATTCTTATACACAATCATCAGGCTATATATGATGTGTTTTCCTCAATTATTTGTATATGCAGTTCGATGATGGATTGTCGCAAGTCTATTGAATTTTCTAACGGTTGTTTTTGTGGGTAGTAACGGTTATGTTTCAAATTATTCTAGGGATTTTAAATGGCTCCAAATAGATTTTGCGGCAACATACAATGTTGTTTGCTTTATTACATTCATTTTAGTTAATGTTTTGTTTTTTAATATTAGTATGTTTACTTGTGATTTCGTGGTTTGTTAAATTATTTATTATTTACTTAATATATTCACATATTTATTATTTTTTATTGGTTTGTATAAATTTTACTAATTTTCGTTTATTTTTCTTATTTATTTTTTTTATTTTTAAATTTTACTAAATTTCTAGCAATTTTCTTTCGTGCCTGCATTTTGAGATATGTTTTGATAATTTATTTAGTAGTTTCTTTTGCTTCTTTTTTTTTTTTACTGGGAAGTTAGTTATAGTTAATTTCTCTCCCACGCAGAGTTTACACCTTTGGAATCTATTGATGTAGGCTGCTGGATTTTTTCTTTATTTCCCATGATATTTTTAGTGATTTGTTTTATCCTTTTTTTTTTGTTTTGTTTTTAATATCTCATATATTTTAAAACGTAATTATGTTGTTCGAAATTTTAATATTTGTAAAGAATATTCAGTGTATGTATTTACTTTATTTCCAGGGTCCTTGTTATATATATTTTTCTTCTTTATATGCTTACTTTTCAGTGCATCAGTGTATTGCTTTGTTCTATAAACAAATGCCGTTTCAGGGAAATTCGTTCTTTGTTCTGCAGTTACCCTCGGCTTTGCTTTGTACCAGTGCTTTGTTGATTATTTTCCTGATGTGCTTTTTTATTATGTGTCATGTTCCCGGTGCAATTATAGCTGATTTTACTGTATTTTTTTTTAATATTTCATGTTTGAGTATGGGCGTAAATAGTCTTTTTCCACCTTTTATTTTACGTTTCACTAGTAAGGTGGATTAAGCAACCTGTTGTTTCTTATCCTGTTGTTTTTTGTACTGTGTTGTGTCTATGTGAGTGTTAGTTGAAATTCTTTATTTTTAAGCCCGTTTCATATTCATTCTTGGATTCTTTGGAAATAGATTCGCTGGAAAAATTGTCAAAAACCTGCGATTAATTGATAGTGATATTTACGTTATTATTGATGCTTGTTGATTGGAAGATATCTGTATACCCAGTGATTTGTCATTAAAGCTTCTGTATTGTTGATTTGTGGTTTTTCTTAAGTCGGTGGAGACATCTAGAAAATCAACATTTTTATGTTTATGCCGAATCCTATGTAATTTTGTATGTTTTTTATGATTGTTTTTCTAGTTTTGTCTGTGATTTGTTTGTTTCAGTTTCTTAAGATTATGAGACCGTCGTCTTTATGGATACCAGTAAACTTTATATCGAATATTTTACTTAGTTCATGTACCAAATATATACCTCCTACCTTAAAATCTGCCCTATCGGAAGCAATTTAACTTCACCGGAGTGCTCTTGATTGGGCCTTCGGCTTTTTCAGGAGTTTGCCAGTCACTATGTCTTTCCATATTCTCTGGACTGAAGGCTGTCGTGGCTGCCGTTTGATCTACTTCTTCATTTGTTCGCACCTTCCTTTACCTCTCTGCAGCCTTGGCTCTTTTGATTGAAATGTGCTCCTCTGTTGGCAGATTTTTTTTTTTTTTGCTATGCATACTACTGTTGTAGGAGATAAACTACAGAAGAACTAAAAATTGATTGTTACACTTAAGCATTGCTTTAATATTTATTCAAACCTTTTAAAAGATCAATGATAATTCTGCTGCCGTCACTTAATTCAAAGGCAATTTGATGTACATATGTCTTTATTTCCGTAAAAAAATTCTTATTTCATGAGTGACTTTCCCTGGATTTCGTAATTAATTTCCAGTATTCCCAAATTTATTTTCCAAGTTATAAAAATTTTTATCGAACAAAAACTTCGTCGCAAAGATTCACAGGAAAATCGTGGAAAACAATCTCATAATGTAAACTTAGGAATTCAAAATTTCTGTAACATGTGCTATTGGAAGTTAGAGAGTTTTTTTTCCCTTTAATTGAAAAAGTGTGACTCAATGACAGACCGAAATTCGCATTTATTACACAGGCGAGTACGAGACCCTCGTTGTTTCTCGTTGTAATGGCAAATGATCAATTCTCCTGCACACAAATTGCTCATTTTGATAAAATTATGATTTTTACTCTGTGAAATATTATTTTCTTTTCTACATTAAATCCTAAGTAGACTTTTTGAGGTTACCAAAATTTTCAACTAAATGTTATGGTGCCAAATTTTAACTCAACACTGACTAACTTTGCAAACAGATCAGAAAATTAAACGTTATGCAATGATGACAGTATTTTCATAGATTTTTTGTTAATTTTTTTTTTTTTTAATTTTAAAGTAATTTACACAGAATTGCAAAATCAGATCAGCGAAGCAATGAGTTGACGCCAGAAGCATTGGCAATAATTTTTCAATAAAAATAATTCCATAGAATGTTGCAAGGTAAAAATGTGTACTACACACCGATCATAAACCACTTTCGGAAATATTCGACTCGAATAAAGGCATTCCCTTTCATTCGAGAAACTGTCCGCAACAATGCGTAACGATGTCATTATGATAGGATTTCTCCATTGAATATTTGCCACCTAAAGTAATAGCACATTAGGTTATTCTGTTGAGATTAATACCTATGTGTGGGGTTTTACTGTCTTTGCCTCGATCAGGAAAGAATCAATATACTCTATATTTCGGAGACAATAGTAACAGATAAGGGTATATTTTTTTTACGATAACTGAATTCAATTAATTTTTCAGGGAATAAACTATCGCGCTACAACAACACCACGGTACAAACAAGATTAAGTAGAAGCGCGGAAAATTTTGTATATACTTTTATACGAACCTTGAAAAATCATTCAGGAGGGGAGGGTTAGAAGAATCACTTCAGCAATGTTTGATCGCTTTTAGATAAAATCCAAATCCAAACACGCTTGATGGCACTGCAACATCTGATAAACTGTTGCCAACATGTAAACTGATAAATAAATGTACAATCATTTTTCAAAAGGCGAACTAATATTATTTTGGTTTGGTTTGGTTTGTTTTACGGCATATCAACTTCAATGGGTCATTTAATGCCGATTTTTTTTTTTCCTGGCAATATTTTTGTTTTGTCAAAAATCTATTTCGGTTAATATTTTTTTTCATAAAAAATGTGTAGCTGGTAATAATTATTTTTCAAAAACGTATAGCTCTATATATTATTGTTCAAAAACGTATATGTGGTAATATTATTATTTTTTTACAACAACGTGTAGCTGGTAATTTTATTCAATTTTTTTTTCAAAAACGTATAGCTGGTAATATTATTTTTTTCAAAACCGTATAGCTGGCAACATTACTTTTTTAAAACGTATTATCAGAGGTCTTGCTGTTCAATGTAGTTTATCGTCTTACCCAGGACGCGGATGTTGTCTATCGTCATACCCAGGACGCGGATGTAATTTATCATCATACCTAGGACGCGGATGTAGTCTAAGTGTTAACTATTTGCCTATAGTTGAAGCTCTAACAAGTGCTACCACACCGGATCATGGTGGACCTGGGAAAAGAAGCAATTAAGAGGCGGTTCAAGACTCCTCAAAACCTCCTGATCAGAGGTTTTGCTCCTGGATGCAGTTCATCGTCATACCCAGAACACATATTATTTTGGGTTTACCAAATAGGTAAACAAAAATGGGGAAGAGGAAGGTTCTAGAAACGCATCCGGATGGTAGTATATTTGTTTCAGGAAAAAATGGCCCACACAAGAGGCATATAAACCAATTAAGACCCGGGAAATATAAAGAAAGCAGTCAGACGTTATTATTGGAGCACTCATTCCGGAGCAAATACAGAGGCAGCAAGCCACCTATTTAAAAGTCATCTGAGAAAATACAGTAATAATATTCAGTTGTACTTACTTTAACATTGAGTGCACACAACTCAGTAATAAAACATATTACCAGATCCAAACGTGTTACGTGTTTTTGAAGAAAAGCACTTGATTATTGAGAGCAAAAGAAATAGAAAGGAAAGTGGAAGTGTTACCAAAGAACTTAATTCCTAGCAACCAGTGTCGCTCTCAGCTGTAAAAAATGGACTTAGATAAGCGTGGCTCATGGGGAGCATAGTCATCAAGAAATCCCTGTTAAGTTAAGTGAATTAGCTGAAAAACACTTATAGGTAAAAAAAAAAAAATACTAACTCGACATTTAAAAACTGTCAAAATGTACTGTGGAGAGACGAATCTGAATTTCAACATTATGGTAATATTTGAAAAGTGTATGCGCGAAAAAGAACAGGAGAAAGACTGAATGATTAAGATGTCGTTGCGACAGTTATGCATAGTCGTGGGCCTGTTACGGAGTGGGGATGTCTTAGAGTAGAGATCTGGCGATTTAATTCAGGTTGGTAAGTGAATCACGAGAAAAAACAAAAAATATCATTCGATTTTGAAGACATGATATACCAACTTGTTTAAGCATAATTGGGAACAATCCACCTTTCGACAAGAGAGCGGTCAAAAGTATTTCAAATTACATCATGTCAAAAAACCAACTCCATTTTGAAAAAAAATGTCAGTGTTACTCAATCTCCTGACCATTTTCCCATTAAATTAGTAAATGGTGAATAGGATTGGAGAGTTCGAAGACAATACCGAATTAGTTATTGGTCTTTTTCATTGCTTGAAGAATGTTTCGATATGTCTGATATCTACTTTTTTTCCAAAACTGTTGGAAGGAATACCAGGTATTTTTAATGCAGACAAATGGTTGTTTTTTATTGAAAAATCAATATATTTGCATATCTTTTTAAGAATGCCTTTGAAATATTAAAAAATAAAATCTAGCATAAATCTTCACTCCGAGTGGCATTTAAAATCTTAAATCTTGTGGAGAGCTTATTGGGATACGGCCCAAAACTATGATGACCAGCTTAGAAAACAGCCATTATAAATTGTAAGAAATAGATTTGAATTCCCAAATTTACGCCATAGAACCTCAAAACATCACTAACTCTTAATCGCGCTAAAGATTCAATTTTGATCAATGACCGATTTGGGCCGAAACATCGGTCTGCACCGAAATTCCAATTTCGCCCCAAAATTAAGTTCTTCAAATCACGGACTCTGCAGAACTTCAAAACCCCACGTCCCAAAACATTTCACTTTAACTTTGATTCCTTGGCACTTTGAAGAATTACAAGTGATTTCCTCAGTTAAAAACGTCTTTGTAAATATTTTAAACTGAGGTTAAAACAGTGTTTTAAATTCAAATGATTGTGTTACTGAAAATTGAAATCATTAATTTATCTCATTTGTTTTAAAATTTGAATTTTTAACTGTTCCCTTGAACACAAATCCCAATTGTAGCTGTTGAAGCATCAGATGAAAGGTCAATCTTCACTCCTGGCATTATCCTGATTCCAAAATAGCGTAATATGTCTACAGAGATCCATCGTGGTCCTAGTAGAGGTGTTTCAGACACACGGAATTAGTTATTTTTATTTTATGATAGATAGATAGATAGATAGATAGATAGATAGATAAATTTTAAGCAGTTTCTGATTAGAGAAGTAAACGCCAGAAAGTATAGGTTTGTAAATACTGAGGCATTATTTTAAAATGATATTTGTATCGGATGTCAAATATGTTCAATTGTTAGATAATGTAAACTAAAAATGATGTACAGCTATATATATATATATATATATATATATATATATATATATATATATATATATATATATTTGAAGTCTGAACTTTCTTTGTGCCTACACCATCGAGTAAAATCATTATTAATGAGAGTGCGCCAAAGAAAATGTCTGGATTGACTTTTTAATCTAGGCTCCCATACAGTCACGAGTTCCTCTTGAACCGACAAAGGCTTAACTCAAAAGAAATACTTATCCAGCTTACTTAAAAAAAAATTAGCTCGGAGCTATTTTCGAGACTCTGTATTTAAAAAAAAAATGAAATGTAAGATTTGGTGATGAATTTAAGAAGTCGCATACCTTCAGGCAACTATTGAAGCAAGAACGTCAGCGACAATATATTGACGAAAATAAAATTATATCTTAGCAAATAGAATGAGCTGCCTCTGTGTATAGCACGCGTTCAATTTTTTCATTATTTTTCAAAGATCATGACTCTCCACAATTTCTTATGTCTTACGGTCCTTCCCTGAATATGTTTCTTTCTTTGTGCCCCCTATTTCGCTATCCATTCAAACAAACATGTCATATAGGTACTTTGATACCTTGCCTAAGATATACCATGTGTGAGTTAAGATTTCAAACACTTCTTCCTTATGTACTGAAGTACTGATTATGAGTATAAATATTCTTCATGTTAACATTTACTTTCAGACGTCCTCGTTTCTTTAGGGCTTTCAAATTTCATGGAATTCTTAGTATCCTTCTGCAGAATCTCATTTCATTTAGCGACAGTTTTCTCTTCGTCAGTGGGGCGATTATTGGCTTAGACTTGAACAAGTAACTACTTATATTACAGAGACACAAGAAAGCTTGAAGGAAATAAATCTTCCTTTATTAAAAGAAATAAATAAAATAGAAATCCCAGTGGCAGTAAAAGTCACAATAGAAGTTAAATTGGTTTCAGTTGATTCGAATATTTAAGATAATATCCTTTTCTCTCCCTCTGGAATATATGCAATTTTCAAAAAGCTCTACTCTCATTATTGCTATCTTCTCTCTGTCTTCATCACTCTGTCTCTTCCTGGGATGAACAAAGCTTCAAACAATTTGTTCATTACAAATATAAACTCAATGTATTAAGATACGTAAGTACATAACTCGTGTATATTTTCATACATTTCTTTCCAAAAGTAAATGTATGTGTAAATGTTAAAATGAACATACATTTAACAGAAATATGTTTCTCAAAGTCTGAAATTATATATTATTTCTCGATTGCCAAATCTTTGGAGTTATAAAGAAATGTTCGTTTTTACTATTTATTAGGTTGGTGCAAAGATAATGTCGTTTTCTCACATAGTAACATATGTGGGAAAACGACATTATTTTTGCACCAACCTAATACATGAGTTGACATTACTTTGTAGCAATAATAATTATAATAAGACATATTTTCAGCACAAAACACAAATTTTAAAATATTGCAATACATAGTCTATCATATTCAATCCTTTTCTGTTTATTCTTAATCATATATGTATATATATATATATATATATATATATATATATATATATATATATATATATATATATATATATATGTGTGTGTGTGTGTGTGTGTGAGTGTGTGTAAAGAAAAAAATGGAAACGTATGTTAGCCGATGCGTTTATTTTCCTCTGATGGACGTTATCGAGGCAAATGTCCCCTGATAAATTCCTTCACATGAAGAAACGTGTCGCTAAGATAAATTTTATTTTTTTGATTTTGTTCATATTGTACTTTTACAGAAATACTCTATCCGAAATTTTCACACACACACTGTCTCTCTCTCTCACACACACACGTGTGTGTCTGTCTGCGTGCGTGTGTGTCTGTGTGCGTGTGTCTGTGTCTGTTTGTGTGTGTAAAGATATGTAAGAAACTGTGTTTGTATAAATCCGAATATACTTTGGAGAAAGAAAAATATTTATATATTTGTAGATCTTTCGAGTTTCACCTAAACTTCAAGGAAAATATAAAAAAATGCATTGAATCCGAAAATGAAAAAAAAATGTAATGAAATTTATTTCAATGATTTAAAATGATGTTTGCCTTTTGTTTTCCACTTCTTTAAAATTATTATTATATGACCTAGATTTAATCTACGGGAAATAGTCATCCTAATCTATCGAAGATTTTTAATTTTAATCCCGCAATATCAAGTAATATAAATCATATGAATTCCATCTTATACATTTAAGGCGAATGTTGAGTAATATAAGTACTGGGCTGGCCTAAACATTCGTTCACTTTATAATGTAAATTGACTACGATAAATAAACGAACGAACCTTTTGGCCAACCCAATAATTTCAACTCTAATTGAAATGTGTAATATGAATTCTTAGTAATATAAGCTCTCAAAATAAGTGCTTTCTTTGCTTTTTATGTCAGCCTTGAATTTTTGAATGTAATGAAAATTGAAAAAAATAATAGAAATAAAAATAAACGCCATATAAGAATAAAAACTGTAATGGCTGGAAGCTTGGAAAATATAAGTTGTCTAATTAGCATACATCGAAAATCTTTTAATAACGTTACCTACTTAGTCTGCAGATGTATTTACGAATACAAAGTTTTCTAGGCACATGCACACACACAGAATTCAATAATTGTATTTGTCATTTTTGTGCACCAATATTACGACAGTTTCATGAGTCTCAACCATTCCAAGTCAAGTAATTCAGTGATTCATCCAATCAGTATTCAAGTCACATGGTATTGTCTTAGTGGCGACACATTTGATTTATCTATTCAATTATTGCGGCTGCCCTTAGCGTTTAATATTGTCATAACCGATACATTTTCATCTCTGCTCGAAGATGAATGATAATAGCTTTTGATTTCATTACTTGACAAAAATTGTTTCTACCTGTACACATTTCTACACTCCGCTAAACTTAATTCGTTTAGTTATCATTCATTTAAGAAGGTTTTCTTTGTCAGCAGTTGGAAATAATTCATTTTACAAAGTGAAACGATTTCTGTACAGAAGATGGAACCTTATCTATCAGGTAACTTCGCAATAAGTGACATACTGATCGCTGGCTATTTCAATGATTCTGAGTCTAATAATTTTATTACTGTGATGACCTTACAAATATGATATACACAGGTCTTTCAAAAACGAAAAAGTATTAGGGAACAGGAATATTTCTTTGGAAAAAATTAATAATTTACTGCTATGTAATATAAATCCTTCTGTATAGCAGTGAATACTGTATAGTTTCATCAGAGAGTAAGGGATATTTGAACCACCAATTTCTACAGAATGGTGCTGAGCCTGTTAGAATCGAGGAATTTTTCAAGGAATACCACTTACATTTAGTAGCGAACAGATACACTTGTGTCATTTAGAACATACGATTATAAATATAGGTTTGGCAATTTTGCTACTCGCATGGCATTTTGAAGGCCAAAGGGCAGTTTAAAATAGCGAGTTTCCCACCTAATAAGGTCGTGTGATTTGTATTGATAATGGTATTATTAGCTATTTCTCTATAAGGAAACATGTAGCAATCATTTTCCGAACATCCAGTGCTGACTTCGATTGCAATTTATAAAATCTATCTCTTAAAACACTTATTTAGTTAGACAGGATTCTCAAGTCCAGTAGCTGTTATCGCTCTTTTTAGTATTGACGGGAATCTCCTTTCTAACCTTCTATTTGATGCGTTGTGGAATGTTAGCATCTTGAATATGATTTTATTTAGTCTTCAAGATACAGGTGGCATCCATTTTAGTGGTTGCTGTTTTTGGTAATGCTCAAGATATGTATTTTTTTTAATATTTAGTACATTTTTTGGATTGTGATTCTGTCGCGCTAGCCCACAATCATCAATGCAGGATGAGTATCGCCAAGATCGTTAAGCTTTACTTGCTCAAAATATTTTTTTACCATTGATCTTATGAAGCGGGAGTCACAAGTTGATAGTTTGGATGGATGGAAGAATTAAAAGTGAAATTGATAATCAAAAGACAAAGATTGTTAAGGACTGCATGTGATAGCATGTTTTGTAAAGCCATCATCATCCAGGTGCTGAAGAGATAATTCAGACAGAAGAAGACCATAATATCAACAGTAATGTATTCATTTCTTTTTGTTGATCTCTCTTCTTCTTTGAGATCAGACAACAATATCAAAAAGGAAATTATTAAAAAACAAATATATTTTTAAAGGATTAAAAAAACAAACATATTTAAAAAAAAAACAACAAAAAACAAACATACAAAGTACATTTTGCCATATCTTTACTTGATTTTAGGATATCGACAATCTTTCTCTCATCCGGGCCCCGTAGGTTCGTAGGGGCATTATGTGTACTGCGGCCGCAGTAGAAGTGATGTTTCTTGGGCATGATAGGCTGATGAAGCCAAACCCACTACTAGCCGGATTTGAATTCAGAGGTTTTTCTTCAAGGTTATAGAACATTGGCTGCCCTTTTATTTGCCCATTACCTAGGGGAAGAAGAAGAGAATCCATGACTTTCCAACGGGTATTAACACCTAAGTGAATCTCCAGTTACTCAATCCGAGCCGCCATCCATTATTCCACCGTGCCTCCTCTAAGACAATCTTAGCATAAACAAATAGATTATACTTTCAAACTTCTTTCCGATGTTTGTTTGTTTTTCATATGGTCGACAGTCCCAAAACGTGTAAGGTGAGAGATGTATATGAAAGCAATGTTCCCCTCTCCACTACGTTTAAATTTTTACTTCAGAAACTCGAGGAAATAATTCGTAGCCGAATCACTGGATGCAAAACAAGACAAGGAAATCCATATGAATCTAACTACTTATGATATAGTGTGGTAAAGTGTTCTGGAATTAATCACATTGTTATCTGTCATTTAATCGCATGGTGTGACGTTGTAATCTTCATAAGTATCCAACTGTGAAATTTTCGATTATTTAATGATTTGAATTACGTTATTTTTTTTTTAATCAGGATGTTTTCCCGTAAGTAAATTTCTCGGTGATTTTTTAAAAAAATTATATGAAAATCAAGAATACTCTCTCAGACGTGCCATAGTTGGGGAGGTTTGTCAAACGTCTTCGAGATATATAAGACTTCATTCCTGATGGATTTAGTATAAATCTTTTCGGTTATTACACGCTAAATGATAGTTGAAACTTCTTCAATTGATCTAGAAAAGAGAACATCATACTTTTTGTCGCTTTTGTGGTTGTGATCGAAATCCTTAACGTACTTCTAGATGATTATAGCCTCAGCAAGTTTGTTGATGTCATTGAGAAGGCGATATTGCAACAAGGATGGATTTTCACTCATATTCTTGTAAAATAGGCATGCAGCAGATAATTTCATAGAACCTGGAAGCATTTCTCCTTCCAGCAGTTCAACACTTTTGTTAAAATTTAGAATAAATCTCTCCTAAGATTCGTAATAACAACTACAGGAATTTTGCACGAGTATCTTTTGAGAAATACCTTTTTATAAAATGTCTTTTATAAGTAGATAATTCCAGAACCGAGAGCACCTGCATCTACACCGTGGCTTACATTGTTCCAAAGTATAACCGTAACTATACACGCCACCATATCATAGAATGGCCCGACTGGAAATGAAATGCTCAACCCAGATCCGATAGCATGGACAGCCTGATGATCGGATAGACTTCTTGGCGATACAATAATGATCAGATCCGTGAACAATCTGGTGTATTACGTAAGCCAAGAAAACTTTTACGTTCAGAAGATTAAAGAAGAGGCATGCATTCCAAGAAAAAATATAGGAATACTCGTGGGGAGAACCTGACATTTATCGAGAAATAAAGGCAACGAAAGTTGAATTAGAACTATTGTGACTGAACTGTGCGCCAGGGCATTGAGCCAAGTTTGCTAGCTTGTGCGAACCACTGAGAGAAGGTGGGATTACAGTGTTTGGGTGATACATTAATATTCATTACGCCCATTGATCTTAATAGTACTGTAGAATTGAATTTCTGAAAGAGAAAGCTAACAAATCTAGGCAGAACATATAATTCTCTCAGAAGAACGGTGGAGTAATGGATAGCGTCTTCGATTTAGGAATCGGAGAGCCGAGTCAGATCCATTACATTCACTTACGTAGTAATACATTGTGTTATATAGAAATTCTCTTCTTCTCCCCCTAGCAAATAGCAGGACAGATTGGCTTCTATATTACTGGGAGGCAATCGATCTACGAGAAGTTAACTCTGAATTCAAAAATCTATTGCCAAAGAATCACCACTTCTACTGCGTCATGTAGTACACATGATTCCCCTAGGACCCTTATAAGACAAGGGATTTGCAATCGCTTTAAGTTGAAGTGGTTTTGTAAGAATGTACTTATCTTACATTGCTTTCTATTTTTGCTCATCTGCTAAATTAATTTTATATTTGTATACAGATGGTTTGATGCCAGTATAGTTTCTTATTTATTCACTTCCCGAATATGTCAAGGTTGCTGAGCTAACATATCTTTGTGGCGTACTTTATCGAACGCCTTTGACTAATCTGTAAATCACAGGTACAACTCCTTTATTTTTATTGCATAAATATCACGTTCCTTGTTTCGGTGTCTTTGACGAACTTGCACTGTTCTTTTCCTAAATACGGTTAGAATCTTCTGCACACTCTTTTCATCCGATTTCGAATTATGCTCTGCCAAAACCTTAACAACATATGATATGAAGATAACACAGTGTTGATATCAGACGCAGAAAATAAAGTATATATCTCCCACAGAATGTAGAAAATAAAATGGAAAAACAAAAGACTAAATTTAATCAACATAAACATAGACTGCATGCTTATCACACACAATGCAAATTACAAAATGGAGTTACAAAAATCAATTACAAAATTGGTTGGTTTTGTTTGGTTTGTTTTACAGTACATCAACATCAATGAGTTATTTAATGCCAACAAAATTTTCATTGTTGGTAATATTTTTTCCAAAAATCTATTTCTGGTATGAATTTTCATTCGCTAGTATTTTTTTCAAACAATGTATTGCTGGTATAGTTTTTTCACAAAGATTTCTGGTATTAGACCCTATTTTTTACAATTTCATACGGTTTTGACCCGAGCTCGGATTTTAACGATTTGCCCATAGCTGGACCCCTAACATGTGCTTCCACCCCGAGTCATGATGGACCTGGGGACATCAGCAATTAAGTGGTGATTCCACGCTTCTTAAAGACTCCTAATCAGAGGCCTTGCTGTTGGAGGTAATTTATCACCTTATCCGGGACGAAGATGTAATTTATCGTCATACAGAGGACGGTCAATTACAAAAAATTTAATTTCTTGGAGGTGTTTGGACAAAGGGAAGAATGTGCGACACTGAGATCCGAAGACACATTTTGATATCCAAAGATGCATTGCAAAAGCTATAAATGTGTTAATAGTCAGAAACATAGTACTGAATTGTTTCGTGATTGCTGTCATTCTATATTGAATTGAATGCTGGAAAATCTCCCCAAAAATGAAGAACATTCTTGAAGCAGCAAAAATGTTGTCCTACAGAAATGCTTAGGATAACATGGACCGAAGAGTTGAGAAATGACGAGTTTTTATAGAAAGGGACGAATTGGTTTGGTTACGTTTCTTTTATGTCATACCATCCTCAATGGCTTATTTGAATGCCGACATAATTTTATTGCTGGTAATATTTTTTCCAAAAATGTATTGGTAGTAATATTTATTTCCTTAAAAAAAAATCTATTTCTGGTAATATTTTTTCCAAAAATGTATTGCTGGTAATAATTTTTCAAAAATGTATTGCTGGTAATAATTTTTTTCTTCAAAAATTTATTGTTGGTAATACTTTTACAAAGTATTTCTGATATTAAAACCAATTTTTACACTTTCAGTGTTTAGACCCCAGTTTGGGGGTTAACTATTTGCCCATAGCTGTGACCCTAGCATATGCTACCACCAGGGGTAAGGGTAGACCTGCTAACACCAAAAATTAACAGGTGTTTCCACCCTTCTCAAAACCTCCTGATCAGGGACCTTGCTGTTGGACTTAGTTTATCGTCATACCCAGGATGGGAAATGAAAATAAAAAAGAAACTTATAAATAACATCAGGAATAGGTGGCTGAAGTTTATGGAGAAGGAGGCTTGGAAATTCTGATACTCACTGGACATATAGACGGAGTAAAAAAACAGTAAATAGATGATATTACAGGGTTTCCGAGAAATAGGAAAAAAGACAAAAATTATACAAGGGACAGAAAGATGTGGAGGGCTATATTCGCTACGTCCTAAAGGGAAAGCACCTAAAGAAGAAGAGTATTTATAAAATATTTGGTAGATATTAAAATTGTAATGAATGTATAATATTTTAAATTTTCATTAATCCCTATCTAAATGAGATAGGAACGGAAAATCCAGACAATTTTTCCTTCAAAGAATGAGTAGAAAATAATACAATAGATTACATACCTAAATAAAATGAAATATAACTAAAATAAATACCTCTGAAGCAGGAAGATGCTCTCAGCTAACTCGATCATGGCAGATTTAACATTTTCTATAAGAATCCATTCACAGAGAATCCTTTACTTTCACAAGCAACGTAAAGCTATTAAGACTAATTTATTCCTTCATAATACATCATTTTTTTTATTTCTGCTTTTTCACTATAAACTTGAGCAATAAACATTTCTGTAAGAAACAGTAATCACTTCAGTTTAAGCCTATACAATGTTTAATCTATGATGCTGAAAATCTTGTCTATATCTCCATAATATTTTATGAGGTTTCATAACCACGGTGTGGGATTAGTGGAATAATCTTCGGAAGAGAAAATAAGCATGCTGCTTTAGACTTGCGATAACCGTTAGAAAGTTGCCAGAAATATTATAGTATAACAAAAAAAAGCCATATAACCAACAATTATATAGAATAAAGAATGTTCTCCCCCATAGTAACCAATAGCACTAGAAAATATTGTCAAGCAGTTGATTTGCTCTACTTCAACAGCCATATTTACCTGATCTCCCAACAACCAATCATTATGTTTCGATCCGTGCAAAACGCTTCGATAGGGAATATTTTCGTTAATAATTTCAGTCAAAAAAAGAAGGAAATGCCAGTAGTAGGCTGGGTATACAGGGAGTGAAAGTCTGAAAAAAACTAGCTGTAGTGGAGATCGACAAAACTATAAAATATGAACGGGGTTCAAGAAGATAGATGGCGATTAAGGTTGCATTTAAATTTTTGGAGGTTTTTGTTATTAGGGAAGCAAGTAAATGGAAGATAAATCCACGGGCGGGAAGTGCTAGGAAAAGAAAAAGTTGGAATAAATATAGTGTTTGCATTTAGCTGTTACAGCAGTCAAAGTATGAGACCAAGATGCCAATATAGTCACTCGCTTAAATTAATATATTTTGGGCGCCAGGGTAAAAAAAAAAAAAAAAAAAGGCAAAGCATTTGACAGAGAGAAACCACGCCACGTCGATGCGACAGCGATTGAAGGCGAGGTGCCAAGTAACAATCGATTACATCAGAGATCCTTCTTTGGATTTTATTAAGAACAAAAAGATGAATAGCAAGAGTACCAGTCCAGATATGACAGCAGCATTCAATGCTGGGACGATATAAGATCGTTCTAGGTCAGTATGTCAGTTCTCAGAGTTTTATTTCACTCAAACAATGTACTCTTTCCTTCTCTGGGTCAATATTAAATTTCATGATGGACATAGCTGAAAATATCTGCCAAGATTTAGATATGAATGACGAAAATCGGACAATTCCTTTAGATATGGACGCGTTTAAGAGGGTTTGATATGTTGGTATTTTTCAAACGTTAAATGGTTATGGGGTATCCAGCCGATTTTATTATTTGACTGAATCTTTCTTATCACATCGCTTAATGTAAAAAATATCTTCTAGATATTTTTACTTTAATACGGGTTTCATCCAGGGATCCATTTCTGGGTCTACTTTGTTCCATATTTTCATCAGAATGACCTTTCGCATATACTCAGTATCTATACTCGTTATCAATACTGGTGGTGCAAATATTTACACCTGTCTTAATAGCAAGTATGGTATTTTCGATAAATTCATATTTTCATCTTATCTCAAAATCAAGCTGTTGTTCAATGGGGAAAGAAATTGTTTCTTAATTTTAACCCCTCCAAAAAGAAACTGCTATCTAATAATCATCTTACATAGGTTTTTTTGCTTTCCATCAGCATTGTTGATACTAATCACAAATACAGTAATTGATCGCATCTTCTTAGTCCCAAGTATACAAATAAAATAAAGTAGAATAATTACATAAATTGAATTGTTAAATCTCCTGCACGGAAAGTAGGTTCTCTACGTCGTGCTAGACAATTTATCTCGTTAGAATCCACCGTGCAAATTCATATCCATAACATTCGTCTGTGCATAGAGTATTGGTGCATCATCTGGTTTGTTTGTTTTATTTTATTTTATTTTTTATTTTTGCTATATATCTAGATATTCTTGAAATTACTCAAATACAACTCTTCAGTCGTTATAGCTGTTGACCTGGCATTTTGGTTTCCGTCATTTTCTATCTGACCGTGCCTTTTCTGTAAATATGTGCACATTAATTGTTCCGATTAGCTTTCCTCTTTGGAGCCTCGAGTTCACGAATGAAAGTGTAGAGATAGCTTGGCACTAGGTTTCATAATATAACTCCCTAACTTGTTAAGTGTAACCTTAAAATTTATATGCTGAGAGATTCCTCACTCGCAGGTCACTTGAACTCTTTTCCGGTATTCTGAGTACTTGTCAAATACGAACTTTAAATATTTAAATTACATTGTTAATCGTTATCTTTATTTTCCTTGAATTCTGTTGATTTATTGTCCTGTTTTGTCCACTGTCAGTCAACCAATGGTAGCTTTTATTGCTGTTTCTATAGTAAAGATATTAAAATTATTTTTTAAACGTATCACCCAAAGCAAGGCGGGAGCGTCACTATAACGCAAGGTGTTTCAGAGAGTGAGAACATGAGTAAAGTGAGGAAAGTATATAGAGAAGGACGGAGATCAGGATCTAGGTATCAGAAGATATAGATTGACATTACATTTGAATATTTGAAGTTTATTGTTATCAGAGAAGCAAGTAAGAGGAAGTGACTTCCACTAAACGGAAATGCGAGATAATAAGCTGTTGGAGTAGAAGAGATGGCTACATTTAACCGTTTCCATAGTGAAACTGTGGGACCGAGATGCCAACATAGTAACACACTTAAATTAATGCATGAAAATATTTGTAGAAAAGAGAGAGAGGAAGCAACAGCACGTCTGAGAGAGAGAGAATGACTGTAGACGAGATGCCAGATCAAGACCTATCACTTTGGATATCCGTCTCTGTATTTTTGTCGGGGACCCCGAGAGAGAGAGAATGACTGTAGACGAGATGCCAGATCAAGACCTATCACTTTGGATATCCGTCTCTGTATTATTGTCGGGGACCTCGAGAGAGAGAGAATGACTGTAGACGAGATGCCAGATCAAGACTTATCACTTTGGATATCCGTCTCTGTATTTTTGTCGGGGACCTCGAGAGAGAGAGAATGACTGTAGACGAGATGCCAGATCAAGACTTATCACTTTGGATATCCGTCTCTGTATTTTTGTCGGGGACCTCGAGATTAACAGCATTAACAGATAAACATGGCATACCATACATTTTTTAAACATGTTAATCAGTTTGGAACGGTTATTTTTCAGTGGATGCAATCTATTATTTCACATACGATAGTTTCTTGGTTAATACCTGTGGCAATACCTGTCAAGAAATTTTAATCTGTTATATGACATGATTATCTTATCCTAAGATAATAATTCGCAATACAGTACCGAGTGATGTCGCATACAAATGATCACACAATTTATAACAAAAATTAAAAAAATTCTAGAATGTTTGTTGTTTTATACTCTCTCGGCTATGGAATTTGTTCTATCATTAACCCGACCTTTTTCACACGTTGTGGTTGACACCTGGGAAATTCCAGGTGATTTATTTTGAAAGTGTCAACGGTGTAATGAATATACCCTCGGAATGAGAAATCCGAGCAGCCAATTTCGAATTTCAGTCGGGTTGATTAAATTCACTTAAGTGAAATCTCACTTGGTAAAGATAAGTATCCAACTTTTATCCTCCAAGCTATGGGTTAAGTTGAAGAAATTGCATCAGAATATCATTATAATGTCCGTTCTACAAATGCATAATATCAAAACAATTTGTCAGCAACTTGCACGAGTAAGCGTAAGAAAGATGTGTATATGAGGCTTGCCAGCGGTAGTCGCTGAAAAATTCATTACTTCTTCTTTTGAAAATTGGACATTTTGATTTAATCACTGTAATTTTCGTGTACCTCATTCTATTCGATCTTAAATTTTTGAGTAATCCTGTTTTAAATTGATTGATCGATCTATGAGTTTAACTTTTACGATCTATCAATTTTTTAAGGTTATTTAAAACCGAAGCATAATTTTAGATTGTTAACAATTTTGGACATTGTAGTGATATTTTGATGCAATTTCTTCAACTTAACCTATAGCTTTGATGATAAAAGTTGGATAATTATCTTTATCAAGTGAGATTTCACTTAACTGAATATAATAAACCCGACTGAAATTCGAAATCGGCCACTCGGATTTCTCATTCCGTGGTGTTATTCATTACACCGATGACACTTTCAAGATAAATCCCCTGGAATTTCAGTGATGTCAACCATATGGATCTGACTACGCTCGAAGTTGCTTAATTTCGGTGTCTGACAAGAACCGGTGATCAAACGTGATATATACGTAAGCCCAATTGGTTTTTCAGCATATTTCAATTTATATTAGCTTTTGATCTAATTTCATCTTACATTTTTTTTTACTGTTACATTTGTCGCAATTCTTTTATTTTCAATACGCCACTTCTCATTTATATTTTTTCCCACATTATTTTTTCCATAAATGATCAAATTTAATTCCTGAATTTACACAATTATATCTATTTTCTACGATGAGAAATTATCATTATTTACACTATTTATATTCCGACTATGGTCCGCATCTTTGTTGTAATAATCCATTGTGCCTTCATATAAACAGTGAACCAGACTACCTACGTACATTAATTAAAGGGTATAGATATCGCAGATGAAAATTCAGCTGAGAAGGTACAGCGATGGAAATATTGTGCTAACCAAATTCATCAAGAGGACAATAGTCCGAACATAAATATTTCTGAAATTTGCGTTCCATCATCTGATATCGTAATATATTCCTAGATATAATAATGCAATTTTAACAGAAAAAAAGGTGAAAACAAACAAAAATGTATCTACTGTGCAGGAGTTTGTAAATATAATTCAACTAGAATGTGCCGTCAGTGATATCGTTCTACATTGGTAGATCAATTGCAATATTTTTGTGCAATGTTTTTATAAAATAAAATAATTTGTGTGCATCTAAATAGAAACGATGTACGAGAGCAATACAATTGAATGATTAATTAGTTTCGTTTTCTACGGCTTATCAAGCGTTTTAAGTTTATTTAAATTGGGAAAAATATTTTTTATACATTATGATTTTTTTTTAGATAATAATTTTTTATTGATAAAAGTCATACTAATTAGCCCATAACTGGAGTAGAAGAGGGCGATTCCTGCCATTCCCAGTGAAATTTGTACGAAAGTAAATATAAAGAACTCAGTGAGAATTAGAACTCGGCTCTTCAGTTAATAATTCTGAGCCATTATCGATTACACAAACCACACATCCAAGCTTGTGGCAGCTGTTATTCCAAAATGGCCACCCATCGTCTTACTGGCAAGACTCGACATTGCTTATCTCGGCTGATCGCACGAAAACAAGTGGTTAAATTTGACGTGGGTTTAAGCCAGATAGTAATACGAAGTAACATTATAAAATTTCTAGAGGAAGATTGTGAACTTTGAAGCCAAATTAGTTTTCTTTTTGTTCATTATGAACATATATCTTTATTATTGCATTAATGGATAATTATTATTTTCAAATTACATAATAAAAATGAAATAATTAGTAATAAGATTCATTAAAACTCGGGAAAAATTTACAACGGAAATAACATTTAAAAGTTTACAACGGAAATAACATTTAATTTCAAAGCATTATTAAAATTCTTTAAAAGATATGTATTACAAATAATGTGCAGCAGTGAAATAGGTTTCCATTTCGGAAAGAGATTACATACATGAGATATTCCTTCATATTTTATCGCGTACTGAAACAAGCAAACCTTCAGCGAAACCACTCTTTCTCACTATCCGTTAATGTCGTGAAATTATGAGTAAATAAATTATTAATGCTAAAGTATCAGTACCAGAGAATTTATAACTTTGAAGTATATATATATATATATATATATATATATATATATATATATATATATATATATATATATATATATATATATATATATATATAACGCCGGAAGTGTTCAAATAAACATTTTTAAAAAGAGCCGTCAAAGTAGGCTGGCCTGCCTCATTTTTTTTATTGTATTCTCCAATTTTCTAAAAAAAAGTTATTATTGATTACCTTCTATGTAGAAAAAATTCGAACTCAAAATTGTGAAACTGCAACACAAAATTATATATATATATATATATATATATATATATATATATATTTATGTGTGTATATATATATATATATATATATATATATATATATATTTATGTGTGTGTATATATATATATATATATATATATATATATATATATAATTTGTTATTAGTTCCAATTATGTCAGTACGAACGAGAAGCTCTTCTAAGATTATTTTCGATAATTAATTTCGTCAAAATTTGGAGTGATACGAGCCGAGAATCTTTCATCACATCCTAATATTATAGATAAAAAATAGGCTCTAGATTGAAATAGAAATATATAATATTCATTCAGTTTAATACCAAATAAACTCTTCAAATCTTTATATAATTGTTAAATTGCTTTGAATATTATTCTTTATTCCAGTTCATAATCATGCATCTGCTTTTTCTTGCATTTCATGGCATTAAATATTTTAATTTCCTTTCTTCAGTTTAAGATTTAAAAGTCTGTCAATTGCAACAGATGCAGATATGTTGTTTTGTATTTCTTTTCATTTCTTTCAGAAATAGATTTGATAAAATGTACATTTCAAATCCATCACTTAATATTAATGGTTGTACAGTGTCTGTAATAATATGGGCTCAGAAAATAGAATTAACCGAGTTCAAATTTCAATAGTCTGCTAGCTACATTTAGTTTCTAATAAATGCCTAGAAGAAATACATAAGTCCATCTGTTCTTCCAGAATCCATAGGTTAAATTATGGACAAAAATTGAAATCACTAATCTGGGGGTACCAACCTTTGCAATGAATTGTTATGGTAGAAATATTTACTAACCTTTGTTTCTAGAATTTAGGTTTTACTATGTTTTTTCTTTAATTAATATCTTTTGATTAACTTTTTTTTAATCCAATCACATTTGAGATTTAAATTACTTTTTCAAGCATTTTATTGTATCTAGTTTTTCTCCCGTTGACTTATTTTTTTTTAAATTTCTTGTTTTACCTTCATAGACAAGTGATGTGGGTGTCAAAGTTGGGCCCACAGAAGTAAAACACGGAATACGGATTAGAAGTAAGAAAGATATATTAACAACAGGTTACAGAGATAGTGTAAACAGAGCTTACTATAAGTTAGTGTCCAACACTGGTAGTCGTACTAGACTCTCTCTGTCAGTCTATCACTCTCTATCACTCAATATTTATTTGTATGATAAATACTAAATGCGGCACAAGGCCTAAAAGGGGGATGGGGAAGGACGGTCTTCATCTGTCTTAATTCTAAACTTAGCTAGTCGCAGACACTGACCCAAACACACCAACAATATTCCAATGACCAAAACAACACATCCACTCCTACCTTTCTTACTACGTCCACCATAATACCTCAAATTCTCGATGATGTCCTAACTAGTCACCTTATATATAATTATTGTTCGTGGGGGGAGGGTCAAAAATTAACAACTTTTAAAATGATCCCCAAATGAGTATTTACAATATGACTGAAATATTTAAAATAAAACTAAGCATAACTGTGTTAGTAATAAAAAACCCCACAAACCATAAATGTGGCAGAAACATCAGTTAACTAAACGAAATCAATGCGGGACTAAGAAAATAAGTAAAAACATTCATTTATCCAAGCATTCACAAAGACACACACACATTTATACACAACAACAAATACGAAAAAACACACACACGAAACGAAAGGCGCCCCGCATCCACCAGAGAACTGATATCACTGACCACCTAACGAGGGAGGGGCTGGGGAATTAAACAAAATAAAAAATAAGGACAGAAATAAAAGGGACCAATGCGCATGCATACCCTAGCTAAGTTTACAAGAAAAAAGGGAAAACTAAAGCTTCAAAATACAAAACCTAGTCTAACCTAAAATCTGGGTGGGTTGCCTATGTTCAACCCTGTTAGGACAAATTTCTGTACCTAACCGACATCCAAATGCCACTCTAGGTTAGCCCCTTTCACTCTACACATTTGCGCAAGATTTACCCACCTTTTGCCAAATTCCGATGAGGTGAGCCGCCGCCTTTCTGTCCTAATCTTGACTTTAAGCTGATGCTTAAAGAACAAGATCAGTTGGGAAGAGGTGAACTTGTCGCCCTCATGGAATCCCTTCTGACGCGTCGTCCAAATCACGATTCTCATAATCCCTAGTAAGCAACAGAACACATAGTGTTCAGCCTTCGTCAATTGCGGCACCACATTGCTACAAACAGAATTGGCTTCCAGGACAAAGAACTTTCCCTGCAGCATGCGAACCATGAGGCCTTCAACAAACCTGCACAACGGCACTACCGTCTTGCACTGAAAAAAGGCGTGACCAATGGTCTCGACTTCCCCAGTACAGCGACAACAGTTTGGATATTTCTCCAAGCCTGCTGAACAAAGTCTCTTGCCGACCCAGAGGGCCCCACGAATCATCAGCCAGGTGAGTGATGCCTCATCATTATTGAGACATTTCAACCCAGGCGCCCAAGGCCATATCGAGCGAACCTCCTGCTTCGTAAGACCGAGCTCGTCGATCAGATCATCTTGAACGGACCCCCTAACTAACAGTTGATACAATGCCTTACGAGACAACGCCTGGGCGTCGGAGAGGCTATCCGTCGTCCGTAGGAGGAGCTTCAAAGCACTACGACATTCGCGGTAGAAGGAGCACTCGGCACGAGGTCTACGGCCGGCCTCCTCATTGCACGAGTGCACACTTCTCAGGGATGGGAAATGTTTTCGGACATCTTCTTTCCAAAAGGTGCCCACCTCATCCAATCCGCGACACATTCGGTCTAGAAAGGTAATGCGAAGCATATATTGACGAATCTGAATGCTAGGCATACCCAGACCGCCCTCAGAGGGATGAAGGCAACAGTTCTCGCGAGATACCAAAGGGGCCTTGTCTCTCAACATGAAAGACAACAAGGTCCGGACTAATGACATTAGTCTGGCATACGGGAGTGGAAGCACAGAGAGTCGGTAAAGGAGGATCGGATATATGGGTGAAACACATACGTCCGCCCTTCCCTTCAGGGAAAGTCTCCTCCGAGACCACAGATTAACCGCGATCTCGGCCTTCCCTTGCACCTACGACCAATTCATTTCCAACTGGAGATCAGGACCGAACCAGACGCCGAGTATCTTGATCGGCCCATCCGTCCAGAGGAAAGGTCCGGGAAGAGAAACTCCCTTCCACGCACCCAACCGCAAGCCCACAGACTTATCGCGGTTGATCTTGGCCCCTGTCACCATCTCATACCCACTGACCTCTTTGCTGACTTCATCAATCTCGGCTCTGGTCGACACAAGAACCGAAACGTCGTCAGCATAGGCAGAATACCTGGCTGAGGTGGAAGCCCCAGGCAGGGAAATTCCGCGCAGGACCGGAATCGCCTTTAACTTGCGAAGGAAAGGTTCCAACGCAAGAACGCAAAGCAGAGGCGAGAGCGGAAAACCTTGACGAATGGAGCGAGACAATACGAAAGGCTTCGATCTTACCCCATTCACTTCCACCAGCGCACCAGGGGTCGCATACAAAAGTCGGATCCAGGAGCGAAAATCGGCTCCGAAACCGGCCGCCGAAAGGACAGCCTCCAGAAATCGATGGTCAACCCTATCGAAGGCCTTGGACTGATCTAAATTGATCAGCGCGTCTTCACTGTCGAATTGTTCTAAGATCAAGCGTACCATGTGAAAGTTATCCTGAATAGGCCTACCCTTCACAGCACATGTCTGTTCAGAGCCAATCAGTCTAGACAGGACAAGCTGCAAACGGTTGGCTAAGATCTTCGCCCAAATCTTTAAGTCCGTATTTAACATCGTTAAAGGGCGAAAGTTCCCTAACCCATCCCCACCGTTCTTGTCCTTACGCAGCAACTTGATCACACCCCTGGTGAAGCGTTGGGGTAAAGACCCCTGCTTCATCCAGTGGTTTTAAATCAGCTCCAGCAAAGGAACAAAAACCGGCGACAACCTCAAGTAAACTTCGTAGGGAAGACCATCTAATCCCGGAGACTTATCCAGGCCAACCTGCTTCAGCCTTTCCGAGATCTCCGACTCTGTAATGGGACCCTCGCACCTAACCGCTTCAGCTGCCGAGAGGCAGGGAAAGTCAGCTAAATAGGCGTCGAACTGAGCAGAGCTCAGACCAGACTCCCTGGTGAAAAGATCCTGAAAGTAGTCCCGAAAGACCTCACATATGCCCGCGTTTGTAGTCACGGTCCGCTTATCCGGAAACGTGACGGACGCTATATGTCGCCTAGACGCGCTTCGATTTTCATCTGCACGCAGATCAGCGGCCATATTCGTTGCCTCAGAAGACATTCTTTTTAACCTATCCCTAACTACAAGAGCTTGATCCTTCTTGATAAGCAAGGAGGACAACTCTGCCTTAGCTAAGGTTATGTACCCACTAACACGGAATTTCACCGCCCGATCGACTTTATTTTCTAAAGCAGTTTGCGCCGCTAATCTATCTAGATTGAGTCGACGAATAAAATCGGCAGCAAACGTTCGAATTTTAGATTTTAGATTTCCCCACCAGGCTTTTCCCACAACCGCTCCCGTCAATTCCCTTTGGATGGTTAGTAACAGCTGGTCCCGGAAACCCTGATCACCAAAAAGTGAACAGTTCAATTTCCAGTAACCAGCCAATCTAACCTTAGGCTTATCTAAGTTTACACGGACCCGGACAAGCCTATGATCCGTATAAACTATATAATGGAAACTTGGACACCCTAAGAGCCCTACATCGACTCTCCTAACTAAGACTCGGTCCAGGTAGCTCGCAAGCGTCCCAGGAGTCGAGTTGCTACTAGTTGTCCAAGTCCATGCTACCCCCCGACGGTGTTCATTCCGGAACTTATCGACAAGATCAAACCCATCGATAAAGTCCCGAAATGGTTTCACATCCGGGTTGTTAGTACCTTTTTTATGCCCTATACGATCTATATCGGGGTCAAGGACGGTATTCCAATCCCCCGCTAAAACTACCCGACGAGACGTCGTCAAGAACGGCGCGATCTGCTGAAACAAAGCAGGCCGCTCGGAATGAGTATTGGGCGCATAAACCCCAATGAGACGTAGAACCTTATCTTTTATGGTAACATCCAGCACGCAAAGTCTGCCCGCCGAAACCGCGGAGACAAGTGTACAGCAGCCTTCAAGGACTTGCTCACTAGCCGAGAGACACCCCTCGAACGACCATCAAAACAGGCTGAATAAAGGGCGAACCCCTTAGACAGTATGTCCTCACGATCATGAGAAGAAAACCGGGTCTCTTGTATACAACATACATTCACCCCGAGGAACTGAAGGTCACGAAAGAGCCTCGCCCTGCGAGACTCGGACCTCAGGCCCCGGACATTTAAACTTGCTAACCAGAGAGCCATTGTGAAGCCGACTAGGGTTGTCCTTCAGGATAGAACATGGCTGGGGTGAGGACACCGACAGCTTGTCCCATCGAACCAGACATCATCTCAGTATCGAGAGTATCACTCTGAGACAAGCCACCGATGTCTGCGGGATATGTTAACTTAAGTGCCCTATAAAAGGATGGGTGAACAAAAAGAGGCACCATCCCTTTACATTCTTTTGATTCGTCTAAATTTTCTTCGAAGAGAACTACAGCTGGGGGCACCACTTTCAAGGAGGCCTCTATCATGCCCCATATCTCCCGCGTACCCGGGCCAGTTCTCACGACGCTGAGCAGATTTCGGGCCTTAAAATTTTCCGACACCTCCACATCCACACCCTTGATGTGCCGGAAATTCCAAAGGATATTTAAGGGCCTCGGGTTTTTGGTTTGCCCGAAGACCCTTTCTGCCTGTTACCGGGATACGCGGCAGACGTCTTCCCTCAGGAGATATGGTGGTTCTATTTTCTTTTTTTTCTTATCAGAGACTGGAAGGGTATCGGGGCTTCTATTACGTTTTTTTTTTTTTTTTTTTTTGAGGTGACTGAGCGGGAGTTTGCATGGGAGTGTCTTTCGGTGTTGTAGAAGGTGTCATGCCGGAAGGTGTCTTTACGGGTGAAGGAATGGGAGAGTTTTTCAAAGATTTAGGCGGAGGTGGTTTTGTGAAATTTGATGGAGGGGAAGACGGGGCAGAGGATAGGGGGACCGGTGCCCCCCGCAATTTTTTTATTTTTAGCCCGCTTGGACTCCACTTTCTCTTTTAATTTTTTTAGGTCCAAAATTTTCTGCCAGCTTGGTTCATTCATTTTTTGGGTCTCAGTTGCTGTTTCAGCATAAGACACCGAGGCGTCGCCCTCAGAGCTGGTAGAGGGAATGGGGCTGTAGGTGACAATGTCCCCGGGGTCATGTTGGGACTGAGGAACCGCTATTTGGGTCTTTCCCTTGCCCCTAACCACGAGGCGCCATTCCCCCTAATCCTTCTCCTTAACCACACTTGTGGCAGGCGTTGGTTTCGGGGGTAATGTGGTACTGGACCCAACCGAGGGATTTACCCCAACGGTCCTCCCCGCAGCTAGGCCCATTACAGGCGTCGCGGATTTTACTTTGTCGGCCAAGGGGGTATTTTGCAAAAAGAAAAAGAAAAAGTCTGGTTTACAAACAGAAAAAAAAATAAAGGTTTGCGTCCGAAGCCGCTAAAGAAAATAGAAAAGCAAAAGAAAAAACAAACTAGTTAAACCAAAAAGACTAGAAAATGCGACCGAAGTCGCTAATAAAAAGGAAAAAATAAAGTTTTCTTTTTCTTTTTTTTCAAAAACTGTGCTGACTTTTTTTTTTACAGAAACAAATAGAAAGAAATAAACAATAAAAAAGAAATCGTCCGGTAAGACTTTGTCAAACCGGACTAAAATAAAAAAAAAAATTATGAGGGCCGAAGCCCAAAAAATAAAACAAACAAAAAGAAATAGAAGAATAAAATAAAAAAAATAAAACTAAAAGAATAACTTATCAGAAAAAATCCTCAGAAGTTCGTCCATAAAGTTCTTACAGCACTGAAAGAAAACAAATCGTTTGCAGAAAAAAAAGGTTCGTCATTAGTCAAAAATTTCAAATATTTCAAACAAAAGTTCAAAAAGTCACTCTCTATCACTCTCTCTAGAGTACTATGTCGCCTAATTAATATAGGCCTGGAAAAGTCTATTGTGTAGGTAGTTTCCGGTCTCACAATACCCCCTTCCAAACAGTTTTCTTTTTTGAAAAGGAGAGAAAAAATAAAACTGTTAATACTTTTTCCTCTTGGGATTTATTGTCTCTCAGCTGGAAGTAGAGATCTTGATGCGTGAGCCACAGCTTTTCGCGAACCATGTAGCAGTTTATGTAGAATGCAAGGACCAATGCCGTACGAGGTTGCATCACTTGCGATTATGATGTTGAGACTAGAGTCGAAATGTGTGAGGGAGAGGTCTGAAGTAAGAGTTTTCTTGATGTTCTCGAATGCGTCTTGTCATTCCGGAGTCCATGACCATGGTTTGTCTTTTTTTAAAAGTTGGTTTAGAGGCCCTCTCAAATTTTGCATGTTCTTAATGAAGCCTTGGTAAAAGTTAGCTAGGCCGAGGAAGCTTTGTAACGCTTGAACGTTATCTGGGCCGGCATGTTTCTGAGAGCGTTGGCTCTTTCTGGATCCGGCCGACGACCATCTTTATTTAAAATGTATCCTAAGTATTTAATCTCTGGTAAGAAAAAGTAACAATTTGCCTCCTTAACCTTAAATCCGTATTCTTGTATCTTTTCGAATACGTTTATTATGTGGTTACGGTGCTCTGTCGTAGTTTTACTAGTAACTAGTATATAATCCAAATAGGCTGTTGCGTAGTCAAGGTCGCCCAGCATGGCGTCCATGACATGCTGGAAAATTGCAGGCGCAACCTTTACTCCAAAAGCCAGTCTATTGTATTTGTACAACCCTCTATGGGTGTTTATGCAGAGCAATTTGGAACTTTGTTCTTCCACCTCTATCTGAGGGTATGCGTCCGAGAGGTCAATTTTAGAAAAAAAGTTTCCACCATTGAGTTTATTGAAAATTTGTTCAGGGCTTGGGAGAGGGTAGTGGTGATCTTGCAAGGCATCGTTTAACCATGGGGAAAAATCTGCGCATACTCGTATTTGATTGGACTTCTTTTTACGTAGACCGTAGGTGCTGCCCACTCGCTGAAATCTGTTTTTGACAGAATGCCTGCTTGTTCGAGTCTATCTAACTCTTTATTGATTTGCTCTAGAGCAGCGAAAGGGGCATTCCGTTTCTTTTTGAATTCCGGTGTGCACCGTCCTTCACCTTGAACTTAGCTTTTATTTTAGTACATTTCTCAAGGCCGCCAGAAAAAACCTGGCGAAATTGTTGTTTGAGTTCCTTTTTTAGATTTACCAAATTGGACGTTGTACTTTGTATCTTGCGACAAAATGTACTGATTGGGCAATCCCAAAGATTGAATTTTTCTATCCAATCAGTTCCAAATAAGTTGTCTAAAGTTTTAATACGTAGGCTTTGAGCTTTTTGGTAACTCCATTTAGTGTTACTGTAAGTATTACATTGCCTAAAAAGTTAATCCTTTCGCCAGTTACGGATTTTGCTGTTTTATCCGTTTTTAATAAGGTCGGCTTGTTTAAATTTCGCCAAGAACGCCAGTTAATGGTTGAAATATTGGCACCCGAGTCAAGCTAGAATTTAATGGAATTATTGAAAATATCCACTGTTACATATTTTCTTAAATTCCTATCGAGGATATCGTCAGATTGAGCTTGCCTAATTTTATTTTTGGGTTTTCTCGTTCTGTTGGCGTACCAGCACGAAGTTAAAGTATGACCACTTTTATTGCAATTTTTGCAATATTTTTTTGTTCTTAACTGGACAAAATTTCATCCAATGCCATTTACCACAATGGTAACATGGTCCGGGCGGTTTCTTTAACTGATTTGAGTTTTGGTTACTGCATAATTTAGTACATGAGATTTGCCTTTTGTCTTTTTGAGGGGAATAGGAGGTAGACTTACTTCTGATATTATTAATCTGAGTCACACGTGATTCCTCATTAGTGTTTGAGTCACGCTTTACAGATATTACTCTCTGACAGTCCTCTGACAGTTTTTGGAGAGTCACTCCTCGTTCGTTCTAAAGCTTATTCAGTACCCGTCGTCTGACTTCGGCGTCTTCTGCAGATACTAGACCATGTGCGAAAATTAAGCACTTAAAATCATCGGCAGTCAGTTCGGCTACTTTAAAATCATTACATAGCTTGTTCACCGATGCTGCAAACGTTAGAATATCTTGCTGGTTGTCTTTGACTGTGTTCAGGCATTTCCAACGTTTGTGGAACAAGGTTGTGTTAGGCCCGAATAATTCCGATAGGAGCTTAATAGTCTCTGAAAGATCCAAGTCAGTCGTTTTCTTGTGTAATATGAAGTCTACGAACCTACTATGTTCTGTAGTCCCCAGTTTTCTCAATAGAAGACGTACCTTTTTTTTACTGTGCCATTGTTCACAGTCTACGTTGAAAACATCTTCGTAGTGCCTGTAAAAGGCCTGGAACGTTTTGTCTTCCTCTGGTACGTATTCAAAGGTTGCCATTGAATTGTAGATTATATTCTCGGAGAATATTGTTTGTTTTTCAGAATTTGAGCCTTTTAATACATTTACGAGTAATTCTTTAAGTTGTTTCTGTTGTAGTTCAGCATTCAGAAGCGTAATTTTTGGAATTCCATTTGCTGTTTATGTAAATCCAAAAATAGTTGTTGTCTTTCTTCTGATTTTTGTTGCTGGTCCAAATTTAGTTTTAACATTTGGGCAACTACTTTTGCAAATCTTCCATATTTAAAAATGACAGCCCTTTTTTGTTGCTTTGAAACACGTGTACTAAGAGGAGGTACACAAAAAAATCTTGATAGATTTTTGTTCCTTTTTTTTTATTTTACAGAAAAAATATGGACAGAAAATAGTTAACCTAAACTAATTATGTGGGTTTAGCTTATTTTTTCCTTGGTTCCATTAATTTTAACGTAATTGAATAATTTTTCACCCCACACGTATTTTTTTTTTTTTTTTAGAAAGGTACAAAAAAAAAAAAAAAAAAAAAAATTACCTCAGTGAATATGATTGGAGAATAATTTTATGCCCGAGTTCAACTCAGTTACATAAAAAAAATTTCGATAGTTTTTTTTCCGAAAACTTGAGTACAATGGTAGTACTTGATCTTGCGTTGTCAGTTTTTTTCTTTTTTTTTTTACGAACAACTGTTTTTTTTTCTGTGTGTGGGGGTTTGTAGAAATCGTTCTCGTATGTTATTTGGACAGACTTTAATATTCCGTAGATGTGGAATCGCTAGTTTGTCAATGGCGTTTGGTATTTGAATATGTAGACACTGGGTGTTTAGCTTTTAAATCGCTAATGTATTAATACCAGCTTAATTTCACTGCTGTGGGAACGCGTGGAGTTTGTGTATATTTTCGAATACTGTCGCTATTGATACGGTGAGAACAAAATTCTCGAATCTTTTCTGTTGTCACTGTTGTGGGACTGGCAAGGTATTGCGGTTTTTCGACGTGAAAGCATTTCTACAATTCTTCGTCGACACAAATGTGGGATTGGTAAGGTATTTACAATTCGCCGTGAGTGCGTTTCAAGAATCCTTCGTCGCCACTGATGTGGGTGCCAAAGTTGGGCCCGAAGAAATAAAACACGGAACACGGATTAGAAGTAAGAAAGATATATTAACAACAGTTTACAGAGATGGTGTAAGCAGAGCTTACTATAAGTTAATGTCCAACACTGGTACTCGTACTAGACTCTCTCTGTCAGTCTCTATCCCTCTCTAGAGTGCTATGTCGCCTACTTAATATAGGCCTGGAAGAGTCTATTGTGTAGGTAGTTTCCGGTCTCACAATAACAAAAATTTATTTTAATTCTTAATTTATAAAATTAATATTTAGTTAACTATTGTTTAAATTCTTTTTTTTTATAATTTACAGTATTTCTTTTATATCGTACAGATTTACGGCGATTTTTAATTATTCTTTTTAGTCAAGATTCTTCTTCTAATTTTCTTTCCATATTATATTTTTCATATTTTCTTCTGTTTAATTATTGCTTTTTAGATTTGTTCAATTTGAGAATGAACAGAAATGATCATAATTTAGCCGAAGGGTAACTAATTTCAATTAACGGAAAATTAGTTTTAAGAGATAGCGGAAAAATATCGGGCCATCAAGTAATACATATTTGACTTTGCATGACTGCCAAACCCACTGAATAAAAAGAAGGATATTCCATGAAAAACCCATTAAATAAAACTTTCCTCGAAATGACAATGTGGAAAAACAAAAAGTAAATAGTACTAACAAGATGAAAATAAAATTTCTACAAACACTAAAATATACGAAAACTGACGCGAACTGTGTAGAGAAAAATGAATCATCGAGTGATAAGGATCAACCTGCTTAGTCAACTCAGCAGAGTTTGTAAAACTGTACTGATCTTATAATTTTGGTCGACCTCACCGAACTAAAATGATTTGCAACATGAATTGTGTCAGACGTTGTGGTGGAAACGTTTTAGCGCAAATGTGTTTCGCCCCGACAATTTCCTCTGCAATGGAATCATTAACCTTTGTGGGAGTTAAGCCTCAGCAAATATTCAATCTATTTCATGTGCGAGAGTGTTTCCTACGCCTGCGGACCGTATCGAAGTAACCAGAAAAGATTTGATTACGAAAGTGAGGGGTTTTTGAGGTCCTTTCGAATAGTGATCAGTTTGATATGTTAGACCTTCGACTCTATTCCAAAAAATCTATATATCGAACAGCGGAAATTACCTCTTACTATGACAAGTAACAAAACCAATGTTGAAAATTTCGCATGACTGGTAATTTCAGTGCCTCATTTTCTATAAATGATAATTTTTTAAATGGAGAAAATAATTTTCACAATCATATATATATATATATATATATATATATATATATATATATATATATATATATATATATATATATATATCTCAATCTCGTTCACATTCTCCTTCGCATCTAAACATTCCAGAGAACTACGAACGTAACTTTGATCAAAATTGTTATATCAGACTGTCATGTACTCGTAATAGAGATGCACACAGCCTTATAGTGTCTAGCTCATAGATTTTGATAAAAATTGCAGGATATCCATTTACCGACTTTAAAGGTTAAACCTGTTGGTGGAAGCAAGGTCAAACGCCAATTGTGCGTTACATTTTATCAATATTTTAGAGCCATTTAACAGAGGATGGGAAATGTGAGACTGAAATTCAAATGCACATTGGAATAGGAAAAGATGCATTCCAAATGTTAAGCAAAGTACTGATAAACAAGAGTGAAAATTGGATGCAAATACTAGTGTCCTGAAATCTTATGTAATATCAATCCTCTTGGTTGTCATTGAATAATAGACAATTTCATTACATGCTAAGAGAATAATAGATGCAACAAATAATATTCGACTGGCATCTGCTGCGGAGAGCGTAGGCCAGCAGGGCAAGCTTAAGGAAAATTCGGCTATAAGGGAAACCTTAAGGAAAATTAATTGAAAATGAGAATTAGAAAAATATATCTGAAAAGACATGAACGCATAATGAGGAAGGATAGAGTTTTGGAAAAATTCGAATTCACGTGGCATATCGAAGGCTAAAAAGATAGTGATGGCAACGCTCCATTCATCTGACGTCCTTGTGTGAATAAATGGCGGAAAGAGGGTTGGGGAAATATTAAGTAAGAGAAAAAGATACTAAGAGCTGCAAAGTATTGGAAGAGGTGGAGTGTAATATTGTCACCATCATAAAGGGACACGACACATAGCAGAACTCTATGAGAATGGGACATATACAAGTGAATAGGCTTTAACAATTGCTAATCACCCTTGGAAATGTATGATTCTTATATAGAGAATGTTATTTAAAAATAGAAGGTAAGTCGATTTGCCATAAAACAATATCGTCCTTCGGCCTTGTGCCACATCTAAGCTACGCTTCGAAAAACACTATTCGTGAAAGTCGCTCTCTCGAATGGTTTGCACACACTGATAATTACCTGGCACAAGACCCGTCCCTATGCTGGCGGTATCACGGATAAAACTAGCTTAGACAATCGAAGACCAACGCCTCACGTGAAAACACTCGGGTCCCCACGTTAAAAACTGACCTTGTGTCACAAAATCACTGAGAATATTTATGTCCGTAAAAACAGAAAAAGTGGCACAAGTCCTAAAAAGGGGATTGAGGAAGAACGGTCAACATCTGTCTTAATTTAGAAACTTATTAGCCACAAACACTTACCCAATCAAACAAAACAATATTCTCATCGCCAAAACAATACATTCACACTTACCTTTCTTACTACAACCACCAAAATAACTCATTGCCTCAATGAAAATCCTAAATATTTCGCCATATGTAAAAATATTGTCTGTGGGGGGGAAGGAGAATAAAAACATCAAGTTAAAATATCCCCAATGATTATGTACAATATGACTTAAAATATTTACACGTAACAAAACAAAATCATTTTACTAATAAAAATCCGCACAAGGCTTAAATGTGACTGAAATATCAGTTAACTGGACGAAATCGATGCGGGCCTATAAAAGTATAGAAAACATCCATCCGTCCCAAGCACTCATACAGACAGGTACTCATTCAGACACAAAAGCAAATACGAAAACACACACTCGAAACGAAAAAAGTCCCGCATCCACCAGAGAACTGACATCCCTGACCACCTAACGAGGGAGAGGATGGCGAATTAAACAAAGAAAAATAGGGACAAAAATAAAAGGGACTGATGACCATACATACCCTAGCCAAGTTTATAGAAATAGGAAACTAAACATTCAAAAAGCCAAACCTAAGCTAAACTAATTTCGGGATGGGTTACCCGTGTTCAATCCAGGTAAAGCAATATCCTGATGCCTAAACGGCATCAAAATGCCACTACAAGTCAGCCCCTTTCACACGGCACAAAAGCGCAAGATTTACCCACCTTTTGCTGAATTCTGATGAAGTGAGTCGCCGCCTTTCCGTCCTAATCTGAACCTTAAGCTGATGCTTAAAGTATAAGTTCAGTTGGGAAGAAGTGAACGTCTGGCCTTTATAGAATCCCCTCTGACGTGTCGTCCAAATCACGACTCTCATAACATCTAGCAAGCATAAGAACTCATAATGTTCAGCCCTCGTCAATGGCGGAGCCACATTGCTACAAACAGAAGCGGCCTCAAGGATAAAGAACTTTCCAGACAACATGCGAACCATGAGGCATTCAACATACCTGCACAACAGCACTACCACCCTGCAATGGAAGAAGGCGTGACCAATAGTCTCGACTTCCCCACTACAGTGGCGGCAGCTTGGATATTTCTCCAAGCCCGCTTGGCGATCCAGAGGGCCCCACGCATTACCAGTCAGTTGAGTGATGCCTCATTATTACTGAGACATTTCAACCCGGGCGCCCAAGGCCATATTGAGCGAGCCTCCTGCTTCGTAAGACCGAGCACATCAAGCAATTCATCACAAACAGCGCGCCTCAATAACACCTAATATAATGCATTACGAGACAACGTCTGGACGTTGGAGAGGCAATCCAGCGCCCCTAAGAGGCGTTTCAGAGCACGATGACTTTCACGGTAGAAGGAGCACTCGGCTTTGGGTAAACGGTGAACCTTTTCCTCGGCCGAATGTACACTTCTGAGGATGGGAAGATCTTACGGGCATCTTCCTTCCAGAAGGCGCCCACCTCATCTGGTTCGTGACACATTCGATCCAGGAAACCGATACGAAGCATATATTGACGATACTCAATGCTTGCCATATATTGACGAAAATTATGCTAGCCATACCTAGACCGCCTCCAGATGGATGAAGGCAACTGACCTCCCGAGAGACTCTGGCGGCCTTGCCTCCCCACAAAAAGGAAAGCAAGTAAAGTGTCAGACAGAAATGGAAGCACAGAGAGTCGGTAAAGGAGAATCGGGTAGATGTGTGAAACACATACTTTCTATCCCCTTCAAGAAAAGATTCCTCCGATACCACAAATTAATTGCGATGTCGGCCTTCCCTTGCACCTCCGACCAATTTTTATCCAAATAGAGATCAAGACCGAACCAGAAGTCGAGAAATTTGGCCGGCCCATGCGTCCAGAGGAAAGATCCGGGAAGAGAAACTCCCTTCCACGCACCCAACCGCTAGCCAACGAACTTATCGCGGTTGATCTTGGCCCCTTTTGCCAACTCATAACCACTGATTTTTTTGCTGATTTTGTTAATCTCTGCCCTGAACATCACTGAGTGGAGGGAGAGTGTTTGGTCAAGTAAATATTTTTAAAAAAAAAAATAAAAAAAAATAACACTATATTCATTTAACTGACAAATCAATTTTTTCTCAGTATTGAAAGATGTATTTTGACCGAACTAACTCTCACTAAATATTTACAATATTCAGGATATTACAACATTTCTATATCCGTAATTGTAGTATTTTTTTCTTAAATTATGTGTAAATTAAAAAATCACTGAAAGTAATAGACAATTTGGAAGATGATATTTTTTATTAATGGGTGTGTTTATGTACATATATATATATATATATATATATATATATATATATATATATATATATATATATAATATACATAATATATATATATAATATATAATATATATATATATATATATATATAATATATACATAATATATATATAATATATAATATATATATATATAATATATTATATATATATATATATTATAATATATATATATAATATGTGTATTTTATATTATATATATATATATAATATATAATATATATATAATATATAATATATATATATATATATATATATATATATATATATATATATATATATATATATATATAAAATCAGTGTATACGCCAGTTTCACGTAAAATTGTTCTATTTTAAACCGCATAACATTCCTCTGCAAAATTTGAGAATCTTTAATAAAGAATATATACTCTTCGGTAGCGTTCAAAGTGGCTTTTTTGCGTTCCTTGGGATTAAATTATTAAAACAAATTTGGATCTTTATCGCAGAAATTTCCGTGTGACTACAATTTCTATTTATTTACTTCACTTATCTAATATTACCTCAAAACCCAGTATTTCTATAGGAATGTCTTCGTCGTCTATTAAATAATACTTTATCAAATCATAATGTTAAATATAGTTAGTCAATTCGCAGATTTTAATAAAATATACCACACATTTGATTTATTTAATACATTGTATATCTTGCTTATGTGACGCATTCATTCAGTTTTTAGATGTGCATGGCCCCCACTATTTCCTTTCACTTGTAGCTCTTAATAAATTTAGTCTTTCAGTTCTGGTTCCTAAACATTGTCCGTTATGTAAATTCTTGCCTTCAGTCTGTTTTATGTGTATAATATTCTCAATGCTCTCTTTCCTTATTATAAAATTAAATAAAACTGCAAAATTACACAGATTAATATGACAAAAATGGCCTTGTGCCAGAATTTTTTGAATTATACGCAATAAGTCTCTAGTAATATTACAATTTTACCGCATAAGTTTCTAACGGAACGCTAAAATTGTTTTCAGCTGCGGAATGATACAGTTAGAGGTTTCAGTTCGCGTTGATCTGAGGACCAAATGGACGGGTAGTTGCGTGTATTATTAAATGGGGGAAATCCCCAGAGTACATTGTTATTCTGACCTATCGTTAAAGGTTCAAGAAATTACGTTCCAGCCTTTAATTTAGGTTGCAGGTATTCGACAACATTTATCGTTTCTTAAAATTTATTAAAAATAAAACAAATTCCAAATGTCTTTCTGGATATTGCGTAGGAGTTATCTCTCTGAATTGTTTCATGTTACTAGTCACGCATGGATGTAATATTCATTCGTATTGCTTGTTTTACGCCCCGTTAGACAGATTAATATAAGCTGAGTAAACATTTTTATTTTTATCATTTTATGCGTGTCTCAGAAGATATTGATTCTATTATGATAGACAAAAGTTTAGACATTATGCATATTGAATAAGTAAGCAATAACAAATATAAAGAAACTAGAAAAATATTTAAACAAATAATTTCAGATAACCTGACGGTAAATACAATTTAGCACAATTTGTGTTGCTTCAGCCCAAATTAGCAGACAAATGAGTAGGCAGCGTGTAAAGCAACAGAAATCCACATAAATTTCAGTTACGTTTACGAAATGCTGATTTCTATATTTTAAAATTATTATGAAACATATCAAGAAAAGGACATGGTTTAAGTACGAATCGTGTTTTACGCCTTACAAAAATGGTAAATTTATAGATAGCTTAATCATTTTTACTGACATTGCATCTGCTTGTGGAATAACGCTTAGCAATACTTTTGAAAATACGGGCAATACTGCCTTGAAAATAGTGACATAAGGCTGAAAATTGTGGAGAATTTACTTAAAAATACACATTCATTGGTAAACCATAATTTAGATTTTTCTGCCTCCATATTTATTCAAATTGTCGGAAGAACACCATCAATATTATTACATGGTTTCGACAGCAAATAAGAAGGGATCTTTACAAATTAATGGACGCGGAGATTACAGAAAAAATTAAAACAAGTTACACATATTTAAAAAGTCTCAGTAAACTGATATGAATATTAAACACATACTAATTCAAATATATTCAATCGAAAAACTTGTATTAGTATCTCACCGTCGACCGCATACAAAATACTAAGGAATCAAGTTAAACTGACAAAGACTGTCGAGATAGTTAATAAAAAATAAAAGCCTAAAACATTTCACGACAAATTCTAAAATCACCAGAGACGTATTATCAACTAATTTGGACAACAACTGGTACCAGGATGTGGAAAAAAAGAGCGACCGAGGCTCAAATATATAAAACGAATTTGCCCCGCTTAAATGTGTATTACCCTTCTCCAAGCACATATATATTACTTCTCTCAGTTTTGCGTACATACGACTACGAGAGAACATACACAATGTGTTTTCTTGTCAGAAAGTTATGCGCAGCACCGCAGCTATATACTCATGTACTGTGTTCTAATGGTAATGAGAAAATGCTTTTAATTTTGTAATTATCTGTATAATTGCGAATATTAAGGTAACACTTTTTTCACCTTTACTCTTAGAGTCCATAGCACAAGATAAACCATTTTCTAATCAGGCCGACTCTTTCGTTCAAAGTTTCCATTACTGCGAATGCTTTCGATGATTTTTAAATTTGGAAATAAATTTGGGAATAATTGAAATTAATTGCGAAAATCCATCATCAAATAAAAATAATTGTCGAGAAAAGAAAAGACATACGTATATCAAATTGTCTTTAAATTAAGTACTGAGTGAAGAATTATCGCGAAACATTTAAAACGTAAGCATAAATACTAACGCAATACTTAAATACGACTCTCAATTTGGAGATATTCTGTAGTTTATTGTTGCCTATCACGTACGGCAAGACGTTGCTTCACAAACAGAAATCTCCGCCGACAGAGGACCAGATTGCAATAAAAAAAACAAAAAACAAAAAAAAACAAAAACAAAAAAACAAACACAAGAAACAGAAATAAATGTGCAGCGAAAGACAAAGAACAAGGAGAGTATATGCATAAAATTTAGGTTTCTCAAAATACAAAACAAGACAAATGTCCAATAAAGAGACATCAGTAGGTGATGCTTAATTGCCCGGATAGGGCGGCTTTTAAGCACGTACATATATATATATATATATATATATATATATATATATATATATATATATATATAACGTCATCCACAGACAGACTGTTTTGCTGTTTCACAGCTCATCAGTGTGGCTAGACATCCGGCTGCCTCTAGCTTGGATAGAAACCCGACTGAATTGGTATCAGCCGGAGATTCTACCACTATTCCGTCGGCAGGGAAGCAGGTGGATTTTTAGCGTATTTATTTTTAGAAACACACCCAGTGACTGACAGTGAAACAATTCGCTATGCGAAGAGTCTCGCTATATATAAGCTATAATAGTCACTGTTTACAAACCCAAATCTACTCCCTAGAGAGCTCAACTGAAAATAATATTTATTTCAGGAGCCATACAGTGCGTTCTGCTTGATTATGAAAAGTTATTTTTACTAAAAATATCCAAGTTAAGCAATATATTCTGAAGAATAAAAGCTATTTTATTCTTTTGTCAATCATTTAAGTTATTGAAATATACAAAACCTGCTTCTTTTTAATGATTTATGAAATTAAGCCCTAATTTAGTGTTCACTTTCTTTATGCAAATGGAAGATAAACAAGAAAAACTCATTTTATACTAAATTTTATTAATTGAATTGTGGCGCATATGACAATATATCGTGTGTTCTAAGTCCTATATTACATAATACATATATATAGCATATTAAACAAAACAAAACAAGTCAGTTAATGCGGCTACGAACAAACATGATATTCTCCATTCCTCAAAACCGTTGTCAGGCGTCTGTCCACTGCTGACGTCAATGTTTCAATTTCAGAAGGTTTGATTGATCGGCAAGCACATACAATTGCTTTCCACAGGACTTCTAAGCTAGTGAATTGCTTGTTATCAGCATTAATCCGCCTCTTGACTATAGACCACAAATTTTATATTGAATTTAAATCAGGGCTGTTTGGAGGCCATACCATTAAATAGATAGACAATTGGTGGTGATTCTTGATTATGCGCTGGAGCATTTACCTGCGGAAATATCAACGATCTTCTTTTCTGAATTGGTTGTTCATCAAGCCAGGGCAGGAACGCATCTTCCAAAAGCCTACAATATGCATTTGAATTTAGCTTAAGCCCTTAGCGTATTAGTTCATTTTGCGAAGCGCAGCCCAAAACATCACTCCTCCACCACCCTGTTGTCGACGAATGTGTACGCCTGCTGGTCGACCATTTAACACCCATCCAGATGACCACTCATCAGGCCCATCAAGGGTAGCACGGCACTCATCGGTGAAAATCACATTGCTAAAATTGATCTTCATGTAACTGTGTGCCCATTCAACTCTTTTCATCTAGTTTGCTTTGCTCAATGGGGTACTCTTCATGGGACTCATCACTTTGGCAAGGGTGTTGAGGACATCACAACGGGTAGTTTTACCAATTTTGGGCACCCAGCGCTTGCAAATATTTTTTGACTAGATTCATGCGGTTTCTTCGAGACTTAATATTTAATTTTACGAAGATATCTGGCAGATGCCATCGTTTAGCTGTCTTTCTGCATGATTTACTGCCTAAGATGAATGCTTTGATTGTACCGTGGTCTCTATGTGACTTTTCTGAAATTTCTAGTATTGACAGACCGCTTCCAAGCATGCGAGTAATTTCAGCATGATCGTTTTCAGTAAGACCCTTTTTCCTTCCCATATTAAGGATTTATATGATGATTGCTTAATCAGACCGAACACTTGAAACTGTGCCTTTTTACATACTTTGAGAAAAATGAATATGTTTCTATGCAACTTTTTTCATTGATCATATTCTCTTGTCTGAAAGTATAATTTAATCTGCAAGAAGGACCGAGTATGAAAAAAACAGAATTTATTGACACGTTAGATGAGAGATTTACATTGCATTATCAAGCAGAACGCACTGCATATAATTGTATATATGTAAAAATATAAATTTATATAAATATATATATATATATATATGTAAATATATATAAATATATATATATATATATATATAATATATATATATATATATATATATATATATATATAAATATATATATAAATATATACATATAAAAATATATATATAAATATATATATATAAATGTGTATATATATATATATATATATATATATATATATATATATATATATATATATCAATATATATATTGTGTGTATTTAGGCAGCATCTTTTCATTCATACACGTTTCATTAAATAATATAGACAATTCTTGTCTATTTATTTTATATAATTTTTTTCGTAACATCTGACAGGTTTAATAACATTATCGTTGAACGAAGAAAGAAATTCACAATAGTGACCCATAATTTTAATACAATCTAATCTTTCAATTATATGCATATAAAATATGTTGACGTATTTATATACATATATATATATATATATATATATATATATATATATATATATATATATATATATATGTGTGTGTGTGTGTGTGTGTGTGTGTGTGTATGTTTTATATATATACATATATATATATTTATATATATATGTGTTTATTATAAATTAACTGCGATGAAATATGGATTTTCGCTACACAGTTCTAAACATGATTCAAAAAAGGAAGCTAAATTTCATTTAAATTTGTTCTGAAATTAAACACATTAGTTTAATATCATCATCAAGCTAATATTAATGCTCTGTAAATTTATATTGACCACCATTTTGTAAAATTTAAATATCTATTAGAACACTGAGTGTATATCTCATTGGTCATATATATATATATATATATATATATATATATATATATATATATATATATATATATATATATACATATATATATATACGACCAATAAGATATACATATATATATATATATATATATATATATATATATATATATATATATGTATTTATATTTTATATATATATATATATATATATATTAATGTACATATATGTTATATATGTATTTATATACATATAAAAATATAAATGAATATCCAGCACTCATATTTTGGTGAGTATCTTTTTTTTTATTTTTAAGAGTATAACAATATAGTGAGGATATTTTTCCACTGTGCAATATATTGTGCAAACTAAAATTTCTGGAAATTTATGCACAGCCAATTTACTGAAAATATTAATTACTTTCAGTCGTCTGCTTAAACGTAATTCCTAAATGAGTCGAGGCACTCCTCACAAATGTAATAATCGGACAGAAAACTTGTAAAATCTAATTTCCATTGCCATTCATACTACATATAATTATAAGTTTTTGTGACACCTTGGATTCACTATAGCCAATACTAAACTGAACGAATTCAAATTAATTGAGTGAAAAGATGCTTGTGTCAGAAGGGAATTGTTGTTACTCTACACATACGATAACCTTGTAGGCTTCTGGGTTTTTCTGTGTATTTCTTGGGAGTAATTTAGGTTACTTGCGAGTGTCATTGTCTTGAAGTGACACGCGTCAGTCCTGGGTTATATCGTAACCTCAGCAAGACGCAATTCCAAATATTATCTGTTGGGAGAATTTCACTCAGGGCATCAGTGCGAAATGTATACGATCATTTAATAGAAGTAGGTTGGTTCGCCTATCGGCCATTTCGTAATGCTCTACGGACTTTTGAATAGGAGTATATGTTTATATCTTTCTTTTTTAGGATTGGATTTCCCGTTTCTGTTACAAACTTAATTTTCTTTCATTCCAAGTAGCCCTTTGAATCTTAATGGTATTATCGCCTTGCTTTTGGGCGAATTGAAAAGACAATTCATTTTTAGTGAGAGAGAATAGTAAATTTAAACAAAAGCATGTAACTTCTTTGCTCGATTTTGTCAAATGTAGCCTCACAGGATGTTATGCCATGTTGTAAATATTTTCTCGGTATGTTCGTCGAAGACTGTCACATGAACAAATACTTAGCTTTTAATTATGCAACCATTCTTACGTCAAGATTAAAAAGTTCGTCGTTCTGAGCGACATATAAATCTTAAGTTTCGACTGTGATAAAGCTATCTTCCGTTTAATTTATGTCTATTTATCTTATTTATTCAGCATATATTTAACCGATGATGCGACATAAGCCTGTACCACATGATATCTAAGTGATGTTGACGCATCTATCTTTTGCGCTGCTGGGAGTTGGGTTAATTGTAAAGCGTGGTCAAATAAACATCCTCAGTGTCGTATAAGTGGACATATTATATCTTCATTTATATTAAAAAAAAAAAAAATTAAACAATATTTTCAAGGTATTTGTGCCCAATCTGTTTCAGTCTGTATGTAAATGACAGAGAATGTCCCAATTTTTGCAGGAAATGAAAGTTGATTTGATAACTGAATATATAAATAATGTTGCAGACGTTGCCTTTTACGTATTCAATTAAATTATGGGAAAGAGTTTGCCTTCCATGACTATACAATTATGTAAAATATATGTTAAATATGATAAAGTGTTATTTCTAGGATAAATAGGATTCACGTTTATGAATTTATGAGGTTCTCTAATGTTTAATTTCCGGGCAAAGACGTGACGAAATCGATTCAGGTGATATCTCCATTGCTAAGAAAATTTGTTCATTGCATCGTGCCAGAATCTTTTTCTCATCATTACCCTTTTTGCACACTTACATATATACTATCCGCCGTGCGTTGAATACTGCTGTTATTTCTGCCCTAGTGCTTTTGCTGCATTTCTCGTAATTCTTGACACAATTCAAAGAAGCATCTATAAAGTAATCGATCCTGACCAGGTACTTCGACTTTCATCTCCGTTTTCTACAATTAGTTTTATAGTAATTGTCCTCATGATCTTTTCTACCTGTTTCATAGACGATTTAACTGTAGCGTGCTACTAGATTGGCATCTAGGTCTCACTTTTTCCCTGTTGAATTCGACTGCCACTTTTATCCTAACAGTTTTTTCTTGCATTTCTCACCTGTGGACCTTCGTTTCAATGCATTGTTTCCATGCAACATATAAACTTAGTTTAAATGCGGTGACAAATGCCATACTCTGTTTCCATGAAACCTCTTCCTTTGTTTTCTTTTCATCACTAAAGTTTTCCCGTTCTCTTTGACCCCTTATAAATGCTATGCCCTCGTGTGTTAATCGTCTTTCTTATGGTGAAACAAATTAAAAAATATACATTAATCTTACATGACAATTACGTATAAAATTGTAGCAAATTCATGTACATTAGATTTAGTACGTCAGTGGAGAATTAAACTGAGGATTGAAGAAAAAAAATTGTTCTTCCTGACGACATAAGGCGGCATACAAGTGAAATGATATTTCTAATTCAATTGGACTCTTCTACCCAACCAGGCGTATTCAGCTAGTTTTAAATCAATCGATTTCATTTTTTTGATCTCTGCGAAATGATTTGAGGGTGTAAATTTTCTCGAATATAAACAAGATTTAAGCATGTATTGAAAACGATTTTCGCATCAAAACAGGAATAATTTTTATTCAAATTATAAATGACGAGTGGTAGCAAATCATGGCAAATAATAGTGAATATATAATTGAATTTAATTTAATTTTTATCCTTTTATTTTTTATTTTGTAGACAGTTTAAAAGAAAAAAACTGATATTATTCCTGATGCTAACTATTAATACCTCAAATTTCTAATAAGAAAATATAAAGCAATTATGAGGAAGTGTAAGTTATATTTATTGACTTGATGGCTACTTGTATTCTAACCAACCTGGTTATTTCAATAGTTGTTATACTGATATGAAAATGTCAACCACCCATGATGCGTTAGTTTAAGTACAACAGTTATAAATTAGACACAGCTGGAATAAAGTCTTCTGTTGATTCGTCTAGTAGATGTTTTTTTTTCCATTTCTACAGAGAAAAATAAACTTAAGTATCCAAATCGTATCCTTACCTACGCAATTACACGCATCTGTTAAATGCAAACAAGATGTTTTTCTTTGAATTACAAGTTTTTCTTTGATGTCCTGACAGGTAGCCATTATGAATATACCTAAAAACCATTTGCGAAATACCCCACACTCAAATAATAAATAGCATACCATAGCAAAGGAATGTAACGTTGAAATATCCAGACATTTTTCTTTAGGTTTAGAAACCGGATTTGATTTTGACTAAAACCTGCCAAAGGCAACGGAAAACAGCAGGCAAAAAAATCAAAAAAATAAAGATAAAATCATATCAGAAACTGGTTATCTGAAAAGAAACCAAATATATGTCAAAAGGTGAGGGGAAAATTTAATATTTAAAAACATTTCAGTAGAGATGGAATCATGGGCAGCAATCATATGTCTAATAAAGAACACCTGTGGTATCAATATTGCGAAAAAGAATTTCTTGAGTTGTGTTTTACCGTTATTATTGCAACCTGCTGATTTTCCCAGAAAAATCGAAGTGGATAATGGAAATGTTTTTCTTCATTGGCTAGTTTAATGAACCGTTCAACAGCTAATCTATTTCCCATCTACAAGATGAGCTTATTTTTCTCAGAAAGAAAAAATAAATAGTTTTATCCCAAAATTTTCTGTGGTTCCTTTAATTATTTTTTTTTCAAGTCATATGAGAATTAATAAAAGGAATACGTTGCGTCGTGGTTTTACTTTTTCGCACGGTTTTCTTATTTTGGGCTTTATTCAGCCAAATCACGTTAAAACAACGGCCCCCGGCACGATCACCGTAGTTAATCAATGTCAAGCCTGGTCAGTAACGAGATGGCTGATCGCTTTAGTATATCACGTACAGTCAGCGTTTATATAGTAATTGATAATGGATCGGAATTGTTAATCGCAGAGCCCAGTTCAACTGCGGTAGGGTTCCTTATATTTACTAATGGGTAACTTTACATTTTCTTCCCTAGCTATGAATTAATTAGTAAGACTTTTATCATAACGCATTACAATAAAAATTCGTACATTTTGAAATATTTTCTTCTTTTGAATAACCTGTAATTGGGTGATAAGGCGTAGAAAATGAATACATCAATCAATCATATAGTCCTAAAGAAAGCCGCTTAAACATGTTTCGCTCCCAAATGTATTAGGTTGGTGCACAAATAATGACGTAATTATGTCGTTTTTTGACGTTAAAAATACGTCAAAAAACGACATTATTTCGTCATTATTTTTGCACCAACCTAATATATTAGATATTGAAAAAAATATATCCGCTATGTTATTAGTCCTGACATCTCCAATTTAGTGAGATTCCCATTGCCGTAATGTAGTTTCCCTGTAACTTTTCTATCAATACTTTCATATTAATTGATATAATCAATTTTCAGCTAGATTTTATGACATTAAGCGCAGTACTATATTGGCAAAAAGGTCTCATCAAATTTCACTTGAACTCAGTAGAGGCGGCCATAGTACCTATGCTATCAATTTCTCCTCTCGTACTTCTCGCTTGTTTAACAAGATTTCTAGTCAAATTTGAGCTTTAAACATTAGATGCAATGTCAATTGTTATCGACTTACTTCTTGATTCCCCTTTTATTTTTCTCGTTCCTTAATGATGTAATGAATATGCACACACCTGGGTCCCCCCTCACAGTAATATTATTGGCTGGTGACAGCCATAAATACTGTATGATGTGGAAGTACGAGGACGCCTATTGTCTGACACTACGACGAGTGCCAGTTCATTACGGTTACCTGCTAGATTGTCCTACCCGGTTACAGTCGGTCCAAAACCACTTTGCCCCTTTAAACAAATACATCCATTTCCCGGATATATCACTTAATAATGTTTCTCTTTTTTATTATTTTTCTACACTAAGTAACTGTTTTGGCTTATTTGCTTTAATTACTTCCTTGGGGGGGGGTAAAAAGTCCGAAATAAGGAATACTGTATTCAGTTTTAATCTTTTGGCTGTTTATCGACAAAAAAAGATTATACATTTTATTAGGTTGGTGCAAAAATAAGGACGTAATAATGTCGTTTTTTTTACGTTAAATATACGTCAAAAAACGACGCGAGTTTCCAGATTTAAATTTTGTTGGCCTCAACAACCCATTATCTCTTGTCGCCATATACAAATCATCTCGTGAACATTTGTTTTTATTGATGCTTCAGTTATTCACGATTTGAAAGCATGTGCTTTATCTTCGGAGTGTACAAGTTACTCTGCTTTCAATTTACTAGATTTGTATGTTTGGTTTGGTTTGGTTTGGTTTGGTTTGTTTTACGGCATATCGAGCTAAATGGGTTATGTAATACCAACAAAATCTTTGTTGCTGGTAATATTTTTTTTCCTTCATAAATTTATTTTTGTTAATATTTTTTTCTTCAAAAATCTATTGTTGGCAATATATATATTTTTTTTACAAAAATTGTTTTTGGTAATAAAATCTATTTTTACACTTTCATAGTGTTTTGATCCCAGTTTGGGGGTTAACTATTTGCACATAGCTGGGAACCTAACAGGTACCCGGGTTAGGGAGGACCTGGGAACACCAGCAATTAAGAGGTGGTTCCATGCTCCTTAAAACTTTCTAATCAGAAGCCTTGCAGTTGGATGAAGTTTAATGTTTTACCCAGGACGCGGATGTAGTTTAACGTCATACATAAGACGGAGATTTGTATGTTGGAGCTTACCTATAAAACAGGGTTTGCATTCTTGACCGTAACATGAAACTTGTTTTATAAGCCAAACTCTTTGAATTCAAAGGCATATTTAATTTTTGTGTTACCAGAAACACACATACACACACACACACACACACACACACACACACATATATATATATATATATATATATATATATATATATATATATATTAGTAACGACATTTTAGTCGTAATGATAGGTGATAACATGAATGTGCATCAATTAAGTTTAAATCCTTGCGTTGTCTTTTTTTTTAATGTTTCTTTGTTAAAATACGTTCGAGAAATTTCGCTTTAATACACGCAGGCTAAGTAAATTGTTGATTAATAACATCTCAGCTATCAACATTTCTTTCTTTCCCGTCTTTCTAATCTATAAATCATGCTTGCTGAATGTCTCGGGACATTTGTGTGTCCCAAAGATTTTCCTGTAGGCGTAACGCGAAAGCAATTTACTCGAACAAAATGTGAATGAATTTGCCAAAATATCTCTTATTACTATACAACAAATTTCGTTTTATCCACTATAAATGCTGAAACATTTTGGAATACTTAAATTTAAGTAAAAACTCAGAGCATTATAATTTTAAATATTATTTCTGTAATCATACAGTTAAAAAACAATGTAACATACTCGCTTAGTCGCTAAATGTAGATTTAGTTTCTTGGACACTCTTTTGGTGTTGATATCTGTTCGTCTGTTAATTTTGTGAAAATCAATATTGTTGTATTTATTACACACAACATACGGCTCTCTATCCGTTGTCGGAAAGCAATTTATAAGAAAGAAATCTATGAATTGAAAACATGTAGATGTGCATACGTCGAAAAGCCTTTTATAATAATGAAAAATATTATATTCTGTTGGTTTCGAAGTTTATATTTCCGTAATTGTTTCCATTCAAATATAAGTATATTAGTGTGGAGGGGTAGAATGTTGTAATGAATAACGGTACGGAATCTGAATTAAGCCTGATCAGTTCTCGTCTGATAAAGTTTCGTTCAAATCACATCCATGTCTTTGGAAAATACACGAATACATCGTCCTTCAGGTATAAATTACATAGCTCTGCAGATTGCCTTGTCTTGTACTGAGGTGTCATCCAGTTCAGGAGAGAAAAATTTAGATTCAAAACAAGCCTTAAAAGAATTGACCTCAGTCTGGCTAACTTGTTCTAGAAACACCGATTTAGCCTTCGATTTCGAGACACAAAAATATATAATATCCGGAAAAGTTTTTGACTCGAACCACTTCAGTTATTCTGACTGAATATAGTTATAGTTGTTTTTTTGTTTTTTTTGTTTGTTTTTTTTTAAGGTATTTATTTATAAACCGATAATCAGAAAATGTGCTGACATCATTGAAAATACAACTAATGTGATGTACAACACGACATTGTAAAAAGGAAAATCCACATGGTGGGACGATATACATATATTAGATATATGTGACGATATTAACCTGCTAAGAATCGATCCACTGCAGTTTGATCGACGTCAAAACTGCATCTTTAAGAACATTAAAGAAATATCTTTGTCGTGCACGACAATTCCACTTCCCATTTATCGATATCTTTCCGCACAAAATGTTCAAGATGTATTCGATGGAATCAATGAGCTTTCGAATTAATCTGTACATTTTTTTCCAAAGAATACAAATCCGCACATAAGATTATTTTTTTCAAACAATTGATCATTATTCCTTGGATACAAGCACATGAGCAAAAACAAATATATCATAATATGTATTCATTATAAAAGCACATCTTTTAAAAAAAACACAAATTTGAATTATGTTTTACAGGTTTTGCGTATTGATTTTATCAAATCTGTTTTCTAATATTCGATATTTGACTACTGTTTTGAAGGATATATTTTGTACATATTATTAAAAAATATAAATGTTAACCACTGATCAATAAATAAATACAAATATATTCTTTGTCATTCTTGTATCTTTTGTCTCTGTAATATGGTTACACATCCTCAATGAAAACGATACTGCATTTATCAAATAGTGTTGAATAAATGTCTAACATTCAAATAGATATTAAATGCTTGAACATATTTTCCTTATATTCCACAAAACTTTAAATTACCTGTGCTAAAAAAATACGCTTTACAATTATGTCCCATATAAGCAATTCAAACTACAAATGTTAATTGATTTTTGTTCCAATGCAATTAGTCTTTAAAAAAAAATATAAAGAAACGATGGCAGAATATAGTGCAATTATCTGTTCTCCAGTTTTGTTTCTTTTTGTTTGTTTTGTTTTACGGCATATCAAACACATTACGTCATTTAATGCCGACAACTTTTTTTTCCTGGTAATATTGTTTTGTCAAAAATCTATTTCTGTTAATATGTTTCCTCAAGAATGTATAGCTGGTAATAATAATTTTCCTCAAAAATATATAGCAGGTAATATTTTTTTCAAAAACGAAAAAGTGGTAATATTATTTTTCCAAAAACGTATAGCCGGTAACACAATTCTTTAAAAAAAAATTGCTTATAGCTGGCAACATTATTTTTTCAAAAGCGTATTATCAGACTCCTTGCTGTTTCACTTAGTTTATCGTCTTACCATGGACGCGGATGTAGTTTATCGTCTTACCCAAGGCGCGGATGTAGTTTATCGTCTTACTGTGGACGCATCTGTTCTCTGCATTCCGGGTAAGACAAAAAAACTCTGGAGGCAACTTCCTATCACTTTTTTTCAAACTAAACACCTTGTCAGCATATCTATCAATAAATTAAGTGCCATACGTGATACACATTGGGACGATGATGTTTCTTTCGAGTCATGTCTGACTAAACAGACTATTTTCCAGTGGCAAGTTGCCGTTTATTTCTACCATAGACTGGTTGCCATCCAAGGCTACATGGTCCATTCTCTTTTGCTATTCAATAAGTATATGGAGAGAAGAGAGGAATTCATAACTTTGGAATATATTTGAAATGTGACAAGAATTCGAACTTGACTCTTCGATTTCTCACTTCGCGCCGATGTCTCATACACCACAATGCAAACCCTGTGAGGATACACAAAGGCATGAAATAGTGACTATTGTTGTTTTTTTCAGTTACTGTAATATTAATAGCAGCAACACTCGCCATCTCAGCAATCGCATTTGCTTCTTTTCTTTTCTTTTTTTAACTTCTGCATAACCACAACAGTCTATATGCAGGATTCACATTAAAAGATCTCTGCACGTAAATTGCATTCACAAGAACAGCCCCAAATGAGAAAGTATACGGTTAATGCTTAGATGCATGGCAACGATTCAGCTTGCCGCGCATTGCATAAGGGGAGGATAACTTGGCTAGCTAATATCTCCCTGAATGACGTTACATGAATGAAGATAGCTCACATTATAAAGCATTGCATGGCTTTGTGGTGCCTTTATTCCCGTTTAATCACTACTGAAGTTATCGTAAAACTTCCTCTAATGGGCGACCGGCTTCGTTCGCCCCATAGAATTTTAAAAAGAAACTAAAAGTCAGCGGTGGAGACAAAGATATGATGTTAGGGAAGAACTAAGGATATCCTCTTTCTATAATTCACTTAAAAAGTTATAATATTTTATGGTATCTGATTTTACAATTATTATTTGCATGTAAAATAAAAGGAAATTTGTAGTGGTTTTTGTTGCCGATATTAACTAATCCGTTTTATGTTACTATTATTGCTAATTCATTTATACATTCAAATATATTTTACTTGCAATGTTATTAAATTTAGACCCAAAAAATGAATTATCTCTGATTATACTCCAAGGTTCGGCGCCACTTCATTTTTCTACTCGTTCTTAAGATTCCACCACATTAATCAACAGAATACCATACTTCCCTTTTGCAATTACAAGGCATTTTACTATAATTAATCTGATACTTTGGTTGGTTTGTTTTACGGCATATCAACCTCAATAAGTTATTTAATGCCGAAAGTATTTTCATTATTGGTACTATTTTTGTAAAAGTATTTCTGGGAATATTTTTCAAAAATACATTGCTGGTAATTTGTTTTTTCAAAACGTATTGCTGGTAATGATTTTTACAATATGTATTCTGGTATTAAAACATATTTTTACACGTTTTAACTCCAGTTTGGGTGTTACCTATTCGTCCATAGCTGTGAAACTAACAGGTGCTACCACACTCTTCAAAACCATCTGATCAGAGGTATACGGTAGTTTGTCATACCCAGGACACAGTACCTTGATGCTGTTGATCAGGGTCCACTGAAGTACGTCTATAGCACGGTATTTCGTTATTTCTTATCCAAACAAGAGAATTTCTTTTCATAGGTACGACACCAGGAATATTCTAAAAATGCAAACAAACCATAGAAAACGAAAATCTCATTTTCAATGATTTAGATATTTTATTCATCATCGAGTCACAATTGTATAAGGAAACAATCTTAAAATTTTATTTTAAATCAAATATTTCTTCTATATATGTTTCCGTGTATATATATATATATGTATATATATATATATATATATATATATATATATATATATATATATGTATGTATATATATATATATATATATATATATATATATATGTATATTTATATATATGTATATGTATGTGTATATATATATGTATGTATATATATATATATATATGTATATATATATATGTATATATATATGTACCTATATATATATATATATATATATATATATATATATGTACGTATATATATATATATATATATATATATGTACGTATATATATAAATATATATTTATATATATAAATATATATATATGTATGCATATATTTATATATATATATATATATATATATATATATATATATATATATATATATATATATATATGTGTGTGTGTGTGTGTGTGTATGTATGTATGTATGTATATAAAGAATTATACGGATATATTAAGCTTCATACAATGAATAAATCTGAAGACACTAAACCGCTAACAAAACAAATATATAAATGTGATGAGAGTTAGATTAATGTGAAACGAAAAACATTTATTTTATTTAAATTACAGTTAATCGTTCATTATGCGAATGAAATTATCTCGTCGCAATTTTGGCGTGGGGAAAGAACTTATGCATAACAAGTAACAGATTTTGTTTTCAAAAAGATAAAATACCTGCTTATCATTGTAAACAAGAATCGGTAAATAAATTCAGACAAATAGCGATACAAAAAAAAATATCGTAACGTTAAATCTGAAAAGTATGCTTTCAAGACACGAAAACTGTCTGAACAGGAGATATGAAATTAATCCCTTTATTTCCCGTGTCCCTCAGTAAGTAGGCGACCATCGATCTCCACAACTTTTGTCTCTTGCAGCTCGAAATAAATTCTGTATCTTCATTATTTTCAACCTTTTTATGCCATCCAATTATGTTATGCGTTCTTTCCATCTCTCCCTCAATCTGTCCTGTGAGGAAAAAAATTTCCATGCTCTCCTTCCTCATTATGTGACTCAGAAACTTCAACTATCTCTTCTTGATGTTAATTATAAGTTTTCTTTGTTTCTTATTTTCTGAAACCTCGTTCTTATTCACATGTTCACTACATTCTATTCTCAAAATCTTTCTGTAGAATTATATTTAATCATATTTCTTTTGCTTCAATTCTTCTTTGTATCTTTGTATTCGCTGCCATATATTAGGCCAGATATCACGTAAGAGATCAGCACACATTTCTTTGTTTTTTGAAGTTTTGCTATCCCCCAATATTCTGCTTAGCATTTTTAATGCATTTTTTACTATCCCAATGCTTTATCGGATTTCAATTTCACATATCCCCCTCTGTGTTAAAACGCTTCCCAGATATTTAAACATTTGTGTTTGGTTTATTTTGTAAATTGCATTTCGGGCTCATTCTTTTGATAATAAACATGTATTTTTTTTTTCTTGCAGTTTATGTTGAATCTTTTTATTGCACTTTTTTTAGGAGTTCTTTTGTTGTTTTCTCTCTGTGACTGCTATCAGCACTTTCTCATCTGCATATTTTATGTTGTCATAATTGTGTCCGTTAACAACAACCCTGGCCGGGTATCTAATTCTCTCTGAATTGCCTCGCTGTATAGAGTAAGTCCAGTAAGAAGATACATCATTGTCTTAAACACCATTCAATTTTTTTAGAACTTCTGAATTCATTTTCTAACAGTAAGACACGAGAAAATAGCATTAACATTTTTTTTTTTGATTTTATAAACTTTTTTTTATTTAATAAAATAAATTCTTGTCATGAATAACAACGGCATGAATTTAAAAATAGCACTAAAAAATTATAAGTAATTTAAAAAATAAATAAATATTGTTTTTTTTTTACCTATCCAATCTCAAAGAAAATAAGTTGTTTTATTAAATTATGTACACCTCAATTCTAATATTTTTTTCTTGATGCATTTATTGAATTATTTTTGCTAAGATGCAGGCTGAACTTCCGTATGTTCACAGGTGATATTCCAAAAAGTTTTATTGAATTAATATTTTCATGGATTTTAATTTATAATATTGTAAAAAAAATTGATGAATACACAACTAAATTAAAAATGCATACAAGACATCGACAAGAAGAGGGAAACATACACCCCAAAGAATATTAAAACAAAATAAAACATTCATTAAAAGACGGATTTATTAATGCATATTTGCTGAAAATTTATTTTCAATCAGATAATTCGCTGATGTTTGGCAAATATTTTAAAACAAGCAGTAGCGATTTTTGCCTTGATTTCTGAACAAAACAATATATTTTGGTTGTACCTATCTTTTCTTTTCCCGATTCATATGTTTTTAAAAATCCAAGTTGTTTTCAGAATTCTCATTCTGTCGACATCATTATTTGTATTCTATTGTATCTGTGAACTAATTGTTTGTAGTACGGTATTTCGCAAAAAAAAAATACAACAAAAAAAAAAACGATCTAATTTATCGCTCAGAGGAAACTAATAGCAAATCGGCTCAGGTCACTACAGTTTTTCTCTATAGTATTTTTTAATCATCCTATTTTAATATTTTCATTTTAGACATTGCTAATTTCTTCATATATCTGTTAATGATTTTAAGGGCATGATCTCAGATGCGCTGGATTTTATCGTCTGCATTAAAAATATCATTCGGTTTCTATAGATGTTGGAATTTATTCTTATTTGCTTTTCACATTCCTTCAATTACAATACGTAAAACTGTAAAACAAAATCTTACTTTATTTGCATTTCCATAATTCTTTATTTAGAAAAGAGCTGAATTCAGTGTTTGAATACGGCTCACATTAGTATCCTCTTATATGTTTGTCTATTTTCAGTTAGAACTTATAAACTTGTACATTTTCATTTAATTCCGTGGAAGGAGAACAGAAATAAAATTGCTTCCAAAAATATTTGTAAGACACTAAGTCCATTTACTGGCTGATTATTTATTTCTTCATTATCTACTGCATTCGTTTATAATTTATTCAATCTAATCTTAATTCTGTTTCTGTATTTATTGGCTATTTTTATGATATCTCATGTATATTTAATTGATCTCCGTGGTAAATAATATGTTCTGTATGATAAGAAATCTCACAGATAAGTTTTTTTTTTATTATTTTATTTTACAGTGGTGTTCATCCTGCACAAAATGCAGAAAACACTAGTGATATGTTACAGGGTAAGAGATATAGCTTATGCAAATAGGTGGGGAAGATAACGGTTGAACAGGTTACGATTGAATTGATCGGAAAACATGCTCTTTGTAATCGGTTCCAAGGAACAGTGGTTCGCGGGAAGATGATGCTCGAGTGGAACTTATAACCCAAAAATAGAATACTAATATAATGAGTGTGGTTTGATACAATGTGCGTAGAATGGTGGGTCTTAGCCGTGAAGGTTAGAACTGGTGGAACTAAAGAATGGTGTTCGTATGAGCCCTTTCCATGGAAATAAAGAGCAGTGGTAGTCTTCCGAAGTTTAATATGTGACGAACGTATTGTAAGGCGGAAAAGGACCCGGAGACGCTTTTGAAATATATATAGACAGCAAAATGAAGGACTAGGCAGCGGCTACCAGAATATAGCGGCAGTACTCTATCTTAGACTTGATATTGTCCTTTTAGTGATTTAGGGACGCACGAGCAGCCACGTACTTACAAGATATGTACAGGGAACCGATATTTTTTTTCAGCTTCTTTACTGATGGATCATATGCACGATTTCCACTTGAGGTGCGGATTGAGTCACATTCATCACTCATGTTATGTAGCCTCCTTTGAAGGAACATCCATTCATCGTGATTGATGAATGTTTAGTATGAGATCGGCGATCATGTGATATAACTAGTCTAAATTTTAGATATATCCAGCCCGTTTTTATTCTAATGAATGAGAGCTAGATCAGAGAAGAGATCAGATGTCAGCCGTTGGTTATCCAGAGTGTTGGATATCATCCATATGCCATTGTATTATAAATAGTCGGAGTATAGTCTGATCACTTATGAAAGGTTGGTTGAAGAAGCTACCTCTGGGAGACACCTCTGTTAAATACTAGGGACCCGGATGATTGGCCATTACCAAATTTTTTCAAGAACCTCTCCTTTAGGAAATACATTAAACCTAAGAACCACAGCCTCTCATGCCGATAATGATGTAAATTTAAAATGATATTATCATTAGAAAATGCTTGAAATTTGTGTGCCTCAACAAGTTTCATTATAGGATCCGTGTAGAGCGATTACGGTTCCTCCAGTTTACCTGGCCATCTTCAAGAAATAATTTTGAGATTCATTCCTTTGCGTTCCGTTCTATAGAAAATATTTAATTAAATAAAACAGATTGTAGAATAAGAAAATGTAAATGTTAAGGCCATTTTGGAGTGCGAACCTTTTTTAAAACATTTTTCTTTTCTTTTTTTTATTTTAGCAAATGTTATTTTTTTAATCGAAGTACAAAAATGAAAAGAAATATTTGTGATCACAGTTAGTAACACCATCGCACAGATCTTTAGAGTTCATTATCAATTGAGAAACCTGGCATTTTACCGTCCCAAATATATTTAACATAAAAAATTAATATATAACATTTGTTACTTACCACGTAATATTACATTGAGCCGTAGTCGTTTTATGACTAATCGTATATTAATATATATTTCTATCATATATATATATATATATATATATATATATATATATATATATATATATATATATATATATATATATAACCTCATCTGTTTTGTGTACAAAATAGGTATGTTCAACAGTATGTTTTCTAACAAGAATAAGTGTGATATGCTGAAATGTTATTTGCTCATTTAAAATGGTGAAACGGGAAATGGTGGCAATGCTATAAAATTGATTTAAAAAAAAACAGCATTAATTATGTTCTTTACACATGTCTACCTGTGTGATATCATTTTTCCTCTATGCCATCATGAGCAATCGTTACGAATTTAGTAAATCTCTCACTCTTAATGGTCGACGCCTTGCTTACTTTTCTCCACTCGATCGCATTCAGACACTAATATAGTGATATTCCAAGCGTAGCTCAGATGTGACGCAAAGGCACCCCGTGAGGATCGGACTCACCTCTCAATCGTAATTGTTCTCGAGAGACGAGCTTGCTAACCATTACACCAAATCGATGTGCCCTTGGAGATACTAATATATATTTGAATGTAAACTTATCTACAAGTTTGTAAGATATCATCTCATTTGATATGGGGAACATGTCTACTTTCGGTATATTGTTCTAATGTCAATCATAGCAGAAGTATTTTCTTCCACCGACTTAGAAAAAAAATTGTCAATAAAAGTGTGTTATATTTATACCTATGCTGTTTTGATTTTCACAGCTAATATTTAAAATTGACTTTTTCTCCTTAATTTTTTATAAAATCTTTCCAACAACCAACATATCAAGAGATTAATGACGTTAAATCTATTATATATCTCAAAATGCAAACAATCTAATTGCGCATATCACAGTTAATAAACATATATTTTTTCGCAAAATATATTTAAAATTTAGAGTAAGATAAGTTAGAAAATTATATTGGATATATAAGTAATTTTTTAATATTTTTTTATCTGCTGCTGTTATTTTTAGTGAGTAGATTTTCTTGCATTGCTACCCTTTTTTATGTCTTGATTTTAGCAACATTTTATTCAAGTAAGAAACCAAAATGAGTAGACCGATTACCAGAAATCCCAATGAAAAACATGCTTTCGCCAAATAGGTCAAACATTGCACTTTCTCAGGTCAAAATCGTAGTGCGGCACACCTTGGCTCAAAATGTTTTCTTGATGGCAAAAACAGAATCTGTTTGAATCTGGTTGGAGGCAATTTTTTCTTTAGTGTCACTTCTTAATTTAGACCATATGTTTTTAAATTCACTGTTTAATATAACAAAAACTGTGATAGTAATTGAAACACGTGTATCCAGTAAAAAAAAGTTTATAATGATGATACATAATTACACATTAATGTCTATATTCTGAAATCATATAATTTAATTATTTTTTTCTTTTTAGAAATATTTATTGCAATCGGCAATATATTAATTACGTTTCAATTTTAATTTTACAACAAGCATTCAAATATTCACAAAACCTAGCCTCTGTTTGAAATGCCAAAATTCGTATTTCAAAATTCTGGAAAAGCGGAATATATTTCCTTGCAGTTAATAATCGTAGACTGACATAAAAATGGTATTCTTCTACAGAATATTTGAAGTGTATACTCATCCAAGCAGATAATTTTATCGCGAATTTTGTATTAATTTATCTGATATAGGTTAAGTTTCTCCTTGATCAGATAATCCCTAATTAAGTTTCTAATAATTTGTACATGATCCAGTAGGATTATATATTTCTAAACGCTTATTGAGTAGAAAAACTATCATGCCAACGCAAATAAATCTTTTGCTAAACTGGAAAAGCTACCGCGTATCCAAACCAACCTCAAGTTATTTTACTGCAGAAATTGTTATGTATAAAATCATATTCTCCTGTGCATTGGCTCTCGGATGAAGCTAACTGCAAATGTTATGAAGTTCTATTTGAAAAAAGCAAAATACTTGCTCCATTTTTCGTCATGTATATTCAAGTATTGTTCGCTGTAGGTTTAGATGACTTCTCCCAGATGATCACACCTGTGTTGCCTTGATTGATTCAACCCGGGTTTTTTGTTGACTTTTCTATTTTCATTATGTCGGCTCGTAAGATGCAACAGATTCTCATTTCTGATAAACATAATGCATTACTCGTCAGAAGAATTCGAAAAAATATTAAACATAATAAATATCCAGTAAATATTACTCTTGTCACTTATCCACAAAACCGTTTCTTCGTTAAGTCCCTAATAAAGAAATCACATTGAAACGTGTGATCTTTGTTACTCCCCGCGATCGGTGATACCGTTTGAAATATATGAATATATTAAGTAATGTGTGCCGCTCAAAAACTACAAAAATTATCAGAGAGTATACACGAACTAAAAATATTAGACTGTTAGAATATTTAATATGATATCACAGAAAATTGATGGGATTTTTTTAATTATCTAACTTTAACTGAGTGAAACTATAAAGAAAATTGATCGATGAAAATAAATTTGATAACGATCAGAATAGTAACATGATTTAAATTGGAATTTACAGCAGATGAAAATTGATTTGTTTAACATCTCAACATCTTATGTGTCATTTAATACCAAAATTGAATTTTCTTGGGATCTTTGAAGTAAGAAAAAAATGAACGTACATTATTCTGATTTCACAGGTGAATAGACGGCAGATGATACTCGCCTTTTGTGCATATAAAAGTTTGTGTTGATATGATTACAAGGAGCCGTGGTGTCTGTCTGTTAAATTATAGTTTTATTGAAGTTATATTTTAGAATACCGCTTGCGTTAAGAAAATCTAGTCTATTATATAGACTAATGTCATGTTGATCTTTCATGTTCGTTGTTTGCTGGTATATCAACCTTTATTTAATTCATATTAAATACATAGAAATTAAAGATTTATATCTAATGCCGAAATGTAAATATTTTATACGTAATGTTATGTTTTAGATTTCTTATATTTTGTGAATAATTTTATACTTACACATTAAAGTTATGTTTGTTTTTTAGATATATATTAATATATTATATAGAGAATAACATTTATTGTTGGTAATTTTACTATAAAATATATTCGATATTGTTTTAGTTTCGCATTGATTGTAATTTTGCTATAATAATGTAATATTGGTCATTTTATTATGAACACGTACTGTTGATATTTGTTGGTTTATTATTCCCCCATAGCTTGAAACCAAACAGATGCTACCACACCGGGTCTGGGTGGACTTGGGAACGGCAACAATAAAGTGGTGGCTCTTAAATAGCGCCAATCTCCCGGTCATAGGCTTTGCTGCCGGATGTAGTTTATCGTCCTACCCATGACAAGCAGAGGAAAATGACATAACTTTAATAATTAAAGTGACATTGCATGAGAACCAAATCAGTGAATATGTGTGCATTAAACGCTGGCAGATAAGCTTACATAAGTGAAGACATTTTCTTTAATCCAGCTGCAGCGTGAACATTCTCATCTTGTTAGCTGCAAGATATAATCAGTCTCATAGCTATAGAACTGTCTTTTGTATTCTTAATATCTTCGGTTACGATGTAAAATCAAAAAGAACTAATGGCAAATTCTAAAGTCCTCTTGATTATATCGACTCATTTGAGGATACATTTTTTAATGTCGACTGAGATCTGAAGCTAGCTGACAAAATACTATTAACTAAAAGAAATAGAAAGCAAGTATTTCAGCAATCTGACAAAACCCTGAAAAGTGATCTGCTCACAGTATGAATTCGGCTTCATCAATCAGTGAGATGTGAATTGATTAGCAAGTACATTCAAGCAATTTCTTGCTCCAAAAGTGGTTACCAAGATCCAAAATTTATCGATTAAATCTGATATAATTACTAGGAGGAAACTGAAATGTATGTTTTCAACAGATTTTTGAATAGTTCCAAATATAATTTACATGTGATGATGATGGTTATAATAATAATAATAATAATAATAATAATAATAATAATAATAAAAATGTGGCTCTTCCATAGATAAACAAATGCTTACGGTCATATCAAGTTGAAAAACCAGTACTTTTAATATCTACGTAGGTAATCAACGCCAAGCCTGGTCAGTATATAGACTTTAATTTAAATCGATATAACTCCCTGCAAGACAGTAAAGCTACTAAAACACAAGGTGTAACAAGGTGTTCTAAGAATTAGAAATAAAGCCATTAATAATGAGAGAGGAAAAGAAGGAGTAATAAGGACAGTAGAGAGCGATTGGCATTACATTTCATTTTTGCAGATTGAAATTGACTGGAAAGAATGGAGCCTGAAGGGTGTTTTACAAGCGTGAAGTGCTGTTAGAGAATTTACAGTTAAATCTAGCAAGCCTTTTAGTACTGTACTTAAATTCAAAAAGTCAAAACCATAAAAGTGTGACGGCTTGGGAATACCTGATGCTGTAAACTTGGAAGGTGCAATAATTAACGAACCAGAATTTGAAATCGGAGAGCAGAGTTCCCGTTCTAGTCGGCTTCGTTATATTCACTTACTCATAAATAACCTTTGAAAAGTTATGGATCCATCTCCCCAACTATGGGTTAATTAGTAAGATTGCACCAGTAAAAATCATTATCTTCAAAAGTTTCCTACAGTATAAAATATATTCTGATTTAAGTAACCTACAAAAAAGTTGATAAGCCGTAAAGCAATCAATAAACAAAAAATATCGTAGTTTCTATTTACCGGGGTTTTTTTTTTAAGATTCTATGTACTGGTATTCAAGAGTCTACTTATTCAGCTCAAATATACGTGATTTAATTGTTTATATTTCGAGCTAGTTTCTACTAAATTCGAAAATATCCGTTTGAAGTATTCAGTATGTAAACTCTGCTGTTCAATCAGAAAATTTGAAAGAAATGATAGCTGTGAACTCTCAATGTGGAAATTTTTATACCTTTTTTTATATTGATTTTCTTTACAAAATAAAGGGAAAGTAACTTCACATATAAATTATATAACATCTATTTCCTTCAAGTAAGGTATAAGCATTTTAATGATTGAAGTAGGCAGGTGTAGGCCTTAAGAAAGCTTTATTGGACGCCGAATACAAGGTTCGCGTATATATATATATATATATATATTATTGTCCCAGTAAACAGAAACAGTTCTCTCAAAGAGAAGAGTAAGAAAAACAGGGGTGACCAATTTTGATTCTTCATAGCAAGCATATTAAAATTTGCATATATTTTCAAAGAAAAAAATTCCCATGAATACAATATGTCGGCACTGCCTTCTAAATGACAATGCCGACAAAAGAGCTGTGTAGGTTTAAACAGTTTCGAAACGGATAGGAATTGGAAATTGGAAAGGAAGGTCCCAATTCCAGTTCTTTATATTAAGTTACGCGCAAATACTTCTGGAAAAGTTATGACTCCACCTCTTCTCCAACCTGCTATGGGTAAATTAGTAGGATTTGGATCAGTAAATCATTATTTTCTTCAAAAGTCCTTATAATCTAAAAATATTTTTCTGGATTTAAATAACCTGTAAAACGTTAAGACGAAAAAACAAATCATCTGTTTCGACATCTGCGACGCTGGAAAATTGTCACTGCTTTTTATATTAAAAATGTTTTTAAATAGGAAAGAAAATACAAACAGAAGCGATAACAATAACAGTTATAGAGTTACGAATTCAGAGAAGGAAGGAAACTAAGTATTTGCTCTGTCTCCCCACTGAGATGAGATGTGGCACAAGTTCTATATTTAGATGGGGACAGGAAAAAAATTCCCCTCAACCCCAAACAATCGTCGGTTGCGCTAGCCTAGGTTCGAGCACCGATCCCTACCTCTGGTGCAGTGGGAGAGCGCGGCCTCAGGCAGCTGTTCCCCAGGGCTGGACACCTCTTCAGTATTATTTTCCTCAGTTGCCCTTCGGTCCATTGAAAGAGAAGACCCTGAGCGCACTCTGCCCAAAGACAGAGACGTAACTGAGAGATGATAAGTAGACGTGTACAAATTACTCAAAAACAAAACTGCACGACCCAGTTATAAAGTAAACGTGTTTGTCTTCAATACTTCAAGGGGCCAATCTGCTCGATTAATCCTAAAACATTCTCATAGAACATTGTACAACTACATATATTTAATACGCAACTTATTATTTTATTGGCATTTAATGAGTAGGGGGCGTAATATTTTCTCTATCTCTTTCTTTACTGTCTGAGATTTAACATTACATTTAAGGAAAAATAAAAGTTTTCCACTACATTCTATGACATATTGAAGTATCTATCTATATGTGTTATCAGCCATGACTTAAGTCCGCTGTCTGCCATTAAACTCATATCTGTGGTGATGAATCTTTTGGATTCTAGGCATTGGAAGGGAATTAGCGTGAAATCGAATGCAAGAGATTGAGACGAATTTTGAACTTGGACATTTAATTCTCATTTCCGCACCGATAGTCACAAATTACCCGCACATCTATATTATTCAATTACGAGTATAAAACTATAGACTGTGTAAATATTCACATACATCAAATGAGATAGAAATGATTGTTTTTGTTTGTTTGTTTGTCTTTTTTTTTGTTTTGTTTTGTTTTTTAATTTTCTCGTTTTGATTTCGATTTTGAATATTTCCATGACGACATAAAAATCAAACTTTGCAATATATGTCGGATATTAGGATGACACCTACATTTTAAGAAAAAGACATGTAAGTTAACCCAAGCAAGATGTTAGTGTAAATGGAGGACAGACCATTATTTAGAAGAGATGGCTAAAAGACTATCTTTTCTAAGAGCTACAAATGACAGGGATTGTTTTTTAATCTTTTCACTCCAAGCACGGCGGGAAATCTACTAGTACAAAGGGAGTTACAGAGACTGATAAAGAAAAGACTGGGTATAAGGAGATTTGAAGAAAGGATAAAATATGAACGGGATTCAAGAAAATGGCGATTGATGCTACATTTAAATTTTTGAAGAATGTCGTTTTCAGTGAAGCAAGGCGAAAAGTGCATAAATTGAAAGTCTAGGAGTAGAAGTGGTAGCTGCATTTAACTATTTCAACAGAAAAAGGGTGTGACCTAAATGCCAATCTAGTAGCACGCTTAGATTCAAGTATTTGGGGCGTGAGGGTAATTGGGGATAGTCATGCTCGCCAATGTCAAAATGAATGATTAAAACAGCAAATTTTTCGTTTGATATTTTCATGAGCGTTGTTGTTTCAGTAAAATGCGCTATATAATGGAGACATTTTTTAGGTCTTGAAAGCTTATATGGTTACCGTGAATAAAAATATTGTTTAAACGTCTACAAGGAGAGGTCATGAGATCCTTAGCAGTTACCTGACAATTTATACATTTCAAACAACAATGCGTAGAAGCCTTTATAATTTATATTTTTCAGCGTATTTCGCAGACTAATATATAAAACGCTGCTCTATTTTTACGACGAAATGAAACTGTAACAACATATATCATTCTTGATGAGGAGAAAGATGCGACTTGTTCCTTGTTTATATGCTGGCTTTAATCATTTCACTCTAAGCAAGGCTAGAATACAACTAACACGTAAGGACTTGTTACATGTAATGAAAGAACAATACATTAATGAGGAAAAAGGACAATAAAAGAACAGTTCCGGGAAAACGGAATATGACGATAAGCGTTGCATACAAATTTTTGCAGGTTTTAGGCGGTAGGGAAACACCAAAGTCGAAAAGAATTCCAGAGGCGAGAAATACGATAAAGAAACTATTAGAATACAACAAACGCTTGCATTTCGCTAGTTCACCAGTAAAAATGGTAAAAACTAGTTGCCATTCTAGTAGCAGACATAAATACATACATTTGTGCCACAAGCAAGATAGCTCATCAGAAGAAATACCATGGAAATATTTGTAGAAAAGATAGAGACAAACCAGGTCCCTTTTCCGAAGAAAGTGACTAGAGTCGAAATGCCAGGTAAGGAAGTATTACACTACAGACATTTATTTGAATTTTGATAAAAATCGCGACATGTACAGTAGAAACACCAAAACAGATTTTAGGATGACGAAACTATTTGAATTAATTTTGTTCGGACCAGTAACACTTATACTGAAAAAGATATGACTCGTTGAACTCGCTGGATATATAGCAGGTGTCTTAAAATAGCTAAGATAATTGTTACCTCATATACATATTAGCCAAAGTTCTCTACAAGCTATCGTGCTTGTGAACGAGATATTTGGTCTCTCTTATTAAAGCTAACGAATCTTGTACACTTCATTTGGCCTCCGATTTTGAAACGAGAATCAACCGGTTAATATATATATATATATATATATATATATATATATATATATATATATATATATATATATATATATATATATATATATATATATATAACAAATCTAGCCTTCTACTATTTTATGTGGATCACGTGCGAGATGTCTCTAGGGTTGAAAAACCAATGTAAATAGATGTGGTTAATTTGAAACTATTAAATATTGCTCACTGCGATTGGCTTTCTTGGTGCGTGCCGTCTGTGATTTTTTTTTCTTTTACGGATACTGTGTAGAGGACACTTCATTTATTAGATGTACCCTTGCCATCTTTCCCGCTTATTGCTTTTCTACGGAACCGACCACCTCGCAGCTGAGACTAAAATTTTTGATTTGTTTTCTTTTATTTTTCTCTTTACTTTTTTTTCTCAGAACTTGGTTTTTAAGTTGCTTGCAGGAAATTAATTCGAAGTCGTCCTCTTATCCAACCTCTTTAAATCTGTATGACTTTCTTAATCGCTTTTTTCGGTTTCTCATAATTATTTGTCTTTTTTTTTCTTTTCTTTTTCTTTTTATTTAACTGACCGGTTGCTCCAATTTCTGTCTGTTTTCAAACATTTTTTTACCGTTTTCTCTTTCAGTTAATTGCGTTTTAATTCTTTGATGTTGTTTTAAGTTTTTTTTCGTTCGTTTATCTTTAGCTTCGTCAGTGTAATATTATGTTACTATTCATTAAACATACTTTGTGTGGCACAAGGTTAAGTGCATATGCATATAAAAATAGGACTCGAAATATTGTTTTACCAAAATTCAAAGTCGATGATTTTCTAAAAATCAGATTTCAATTTTTTCATTTTTATTTTAAAAGGACCCTGATACAGCATTCTCTATTTTGGGAGCAATTTGCAAATATCTCTTCAATGAAGTCACTAATATATTTCATTGATATTAACTAAGCTGAGATAATAATTACGTTGCTAACTGATGTAAATGGCAGCAAGAAGAGTGTTGCTTTTAATACAACGGCGGGATAGCCATAATTATATGATAGGAAAATAAGAGGTCGATTAGATTTTGGACTTCTTGTCCCATTCGTTACCAAGTAAAATAATTTTGCTTTTACAGCAGGTCTTTCCGAGTTTAATGTATTGTAAAATATCTTGTACAGTTTCTGTATATATTCAGGCTTCCATCTGCTCTTTTTTACGCTGAATATTTTTTTTGAAATCTCATGTATTCTACGTTTTATTATTTATATATTAACCGCATTAAGTAACCTTATAATTTGAGTGACATTTTTACATTGCATTGTTATGTGGGGGAATAATAGTTTGACATCTTTTACCCTCCTTCTTCCAAAATTGTGATATACGTTTATTCTTTAATGTTTTTCAACAATACCAAGAAACATCGCTTAAATAATTTATATTTTTCTTACTGCACTGCAGTTAGGACTAACTGACTATACTAAGGTTTCTGTGGCATAATATAGTCCCAAAATTAATATGGCTTTCAATGGATCTGTATACTTCTGACAACACTTTCCTCCATGCAAGGAACAAAGACGAAAATGAAATCAATATAATTTAACGTAAGTGTGGGCAGAATATTTCATTCTTTCTGACCTCCATTTTTTTTTTTTTTTTTTTTACTTCAGACTGGTAATTTCTACTAAAACAAACAAAATGTTCACTTTAGCTTTTTCTCACCTGTTTTTCCACATCCATTTCCGCCAGATTCCTCTGTATTTTAGTTCAATCAACCTGATCGCATTATGGAGAAAACCGGATATAAGAGATTTTATCTGGTCTCAAATTAGAGCCATACTTACCTAAACAAAATGGATAAAACCCGGATATAAGAAAAAAACGGATATAAGAGACTTCTTCGGTCCCAACAACTCTCTTATATCCGGGTTACACTGTAAAATGTATGCATTTTGTTAGTGTTGCAATCGTCTACAATTCAATGTTGCTTAACTATTGAAGTAAAGCTGGGCGTATTAAATATTTGATAAGTAAAAGTAAGGAATCACCGTAAAGAGGTAAATTGAAAAAAAAGAATACAAACTGGTTATCGTTTATAGTTTATCACGGTTTTCGCATCTCTGCCAAGGAATAAGAATATTGTACACAATACTGAGAATATGAAAGGAAACCCAAAGAAATGTATTTTGTACACACAATCGGCTAACAAAATCAGGTTTAAAAGATACTTAATCCGCTTGGATAGTGAGTGCTCTAAGAACAAGTATTTTGGTCTGAACGCCGTTTGATATATGTAATTGGACATTGAAATCACCTCTGAATTTTGACTTCAATATTCAGTTTTATATTTACATCCATGATATTGCGCAGGTTAACCCATAAATATAATATATATTAAAAAAACACGTGTATATATGTTATGCCTTCGTCACATTGAATGAAGTTTAACACCATCAGAAAGTATGTCGTTTGGAGTCGACGTAGTCTTGCTGGAATAGGTAGAAGTAAATAAGCTTGATGTTACTTTGTTTGTTTAAACTTTTTCTGCTGCCCAGTGTACAAGTTTGGCACAAGGATAACATTGGGCATGGAGGAGGCTGGTCTTCAGTCTTATACTTACACTTAGCTAGCCACAATAACACTTGCACCAAAACCAAACATTCACGTTTAGCATTCTTACTACATATACCATAATACCTCATAAACACTGTTAAGTCCTAACTAATTCCCAGATGTACAACTTGTCTGGAGGGTGGGAATAAAATAACTTTTAAACATTTATAAAGCCAATGAATATTTATAATGGAAACAATTGTATTTTTTTTATTTTTTTAATAAGCAATAAAGTGTTAGTAATGAAACCTGCACAGACCTTAAATGTGTTAGAAATATCAGTTAACTGGCCGAAATTAATTCGGGGACTTCAAAACATTCAACCAAACACTCAAACGGACACTCATCCAAACAACAACAAAACACTCAAAACTCGAAAGGGGCCGTGCATCTCTCATCACCTACATAGAAGAGGAAATGAAATTAAACATAAAACAAAATAAGGGGCAAAACTAAAATGGTCCAATGAGCAATAAGTTAACTTGACGGAGAAAAACAAAACAGAAAACTTAAACTACTCTATTTCGGACGGGGTTGCCAATGTTTACTCCAGAAAATCGCAATATACTTTATACTTAGACGGAGTCAAAATGCCACTTTAAACCATCACCCTCCTCAAAGGCGTTACATCCACGGACAATTTGCCAAAATCTAATGTATGGAATCTTTTCATTTCTGTCCCAATCTTGACTTTAAGCTGATGCCTAATAAAAGTAGTTGGTGAAGAAGTAGATTTCGTCATTATAGAATTTTTTCTCTCACAACGTCTATATCACGACTCGCATAACGCCGATTAAAAAAAAGAACGCATAATTCTCAGTCTTAATCAACGGTAGTACGACATAGCTACAAACAAAACTTGCGGCGTGGCCAAAGAATTTTCCTCACAGCATGAGAACTATGATGTATTCAAGAAAATGTTACGTAGGACCTACGACTTTGCAGTGGAAGAAGGCGGGACTGAAGGACTTCACCGTCCCACCGCAGCGGACGCAATTTTTCAAAGCCCAGCGAAGAAAGTCTCTTGCCGAATCTGAAGCCCTTTCGAATCAGCAACATGGAGAGTGATAGCTCATCTTACACGAGGCATTTAAACCCGGGCGACTAAGGACATATGGACCGAACCTCATACTTCGTTAGACAGAGTTCGCTTAACTATTACATGATATAAACCCTTACGGGACAACACCTGGATGTCGGAATGGTCATACATCGTATGCAAGATGAACAAGTGAGTAAGCAGATATTCAGGATAGGAAGAACACTCGCATTGGGTTAAACGGCGAGCATCCTCATAGCACGAGAGCACACTTCCCAGGGATGGAAACTTCTGCAAGAAATTTTCTTCATTGAAATCGTCGTTCTCATCCAATCGCAAACACATTAGGTCAATTAAAGAGACGAGAATCGTATGTTGAGGATCGTCAATGTAAGGTACACCCAAACCGCATTTAGAAGAGTGGGGGTAACATTGCGTGTCTTGCCTCAAGTAGGACAACATGAGCCTTATTAAAGCTTTATCCCGCACCTCTGATAAATTCATTTCCAAGAGGAGAAAAAGAAAGCAAACTTTGTTGAAACGGAAATATCTTAATCAAAAGTTGTCAGGAATCAGCAACACCTAATACTGATGATTCTCAGAGTTAGGCTATATGTATTAAGACAAATCCAACTCCAGGACAACCCCACCCCGCTTCTAGATATGCACTTTCTTAAGTCGATAATCTTTTCTGATATTGGTTCACTTCCAAAGTCCCAGTCGGATTACGTTTTCGCTAAACATGATATTGTATTGTAATTTCATTTTTAGGAATATACAGTTGAAAAGTATACTAAAATATGTCTATCTGTAAATTAAATTGTACTGATTGCCTACTTTCTGCATATCAATAATTCAATTGATTTATATGTATCTTATGACGAAATCATCCATACTCGAAAATGAACATCATACTGCCAAGGTGCAAAATAATTCCCGCCAATTTTCTTACCGGACTTAAAACTTTTAAAGAAAACCTTATCGCCGATATAATTTGATTTAGTAATTGTGATTTGTCGAATTTCTTATGCCCTGCCAGAAATTTGTCAAAACTGGATCGAACTTTTCTCGCAAATATGAATTTTGCAGGTGACATTTTCGCGGAGACGTTTTCATTTGACGCCATTCGATATACGCTCAACATTCTTGTAATGCCGTTTCTTCAGCAAACATTTTAGCTTTACTTAATGCTCTTTTGAAGATGTCAACAAACCGTTCCGTTTAACCATTCGAACTCTGATAATAAATCGGCTTAGTCAAATGTTTAATCGCGTAGTTTTTACAGAAATTCTAGAGCTCCCTAGAAGTAAATTGACTCCCATTATCGGATACCACACAGTTAGGTACTCCAAATCTTACTAAAATCTCGCGCAAAAATTTCATTGTTATAGCGGCTGTACGTCGTTTACACTTCAATATCTCGGGCCATTTTGTGAAAATGTCGACCGCAATTAAATACTATTAACAGTTTAGTCGTCTAGCAAAGACCATATATATAGTCTTGCTCAGAGTTTATGACTACTCGGTCATGCCTGATAATTTATAGGTGGTGATATTTCTGCTGAATTACAATTACATTTTCTAACTGCATTTTAGATATCTTTGTCCAGCTATGGTCAATACACGTAGCTTCTAATCAGGAACTTCATCCGCACGATTCCCGGATATCCTACGTGGAATTGTTTCCAAATTCTTTTTGTGGTGATAACAGAATTAAGTCAAAGATAGAAAATGCCGTACTGTTGTTACTAAGTTTAATTTTATTTTCACTCAATTTCAACTTAATGTCATTTATAGATTTTTGAATAAACATATCCTTTTTTTTAGAATGAATTTTGATATCGTGACCTAAAGTTGGTTACGCATTAGGTTTTTAATTTGACTATCGTTTTCCAGCGAAGCAATCACAGTATTTTCAAAATCTTTAAATTTCGTTATCAGTCTTGATAATCCATCTGCGTATTACAATTTCTTTGACGATAGAAATTCTATCTTGAAATCATAGTTCTACGAAATCACAGCTCAACACTGTAGTCTGTTTGCAGTATGCATGGAAATCTCTTAGAACTGAATATACTTAACGATGGATGATTATCAATTTGCACTAAGAAATTTGTTCCTATTATCAGCCTGTAAAATTTCTTTACAGCAAAAGTTATAGCAAGCGCATCATTTTCTATTTGAGGGTAGCGTTTTCCTGTATGTGTCAAACATTTTGTAGCGTGAGCGATTGCTTTCCTTGTACCGTCTTCGAATTTATAGCTTATTACCGTTCCAATGCCGTCATCCCTCGCCTCCGACGCTACTATTGTCTGTCGGCGACTAATTCCGTGGCCTTTGTAAGTAAATTATTCAGCAGTGCTCGCAATTTGCACATCTAGGGTACATAAATATTGTAATAATTCTCTAATCCCAGAAATTTTAAATTTACTTGGCATCTGTTCTTCATTTTCGTAAATTATCCAAACTCAGTATTTAAACTCCCTAGAAAGAACTGTTATTTTTGTTCACTGAGTTTGAAACCGTAATCATGTAGTCTCTGAAATTCTTCCTGAATCAGTTTTGTGCTGTATTTTTGCAACATTCCTATAACGTATATCATTTATGTAACGCACAACAACGTCTAACCCAGTCAACATCATATCCATCGTTTTGCTGGTAAATGCTTCAGTCTACTTTTGCACAAAACGTTACTTTAAAATTTTGGTATTCCTCATCGACTTGCATTTGAAGTTATACCACAAAGAGAAGAATTTTTGTAAAACATACACACTATTTAATCTCGCAAATATATCCACTAGTGTTGGTAGGTGATATGGGTGTGGTAGGAGCCGGTCATTCAATCAAGTTGAAAAATCTAAGCATGAACGAATCTTAATATTTTTCTTCTTAACATGAACCGATAGATTGGCCTATTCTGAATAACCTGTTTTTAATAGCACCACATATTGCTAACTTATCAAGTTCAGTGTTAATATAATCCAAGAGTATCTCTCTCTTAGGCTTAAACACTGGTATCACATTTTCTTTCGTTTTAAAAATGCCTTTGACTTTATACTTCCCCAACTCCTCGAGAAAGTATTCTTGAACTTATTTTTAGTTAAATCAGTGTTTCTTTAGACATAATCTTTTTTCTGTCAAGAACAATTCTTTTACAAAATTAATCAATTGGCCAATTCTATGGTTTCAATAATTCTAGCCAATCGACGCCTAGTAAATTCGAGTTGAATGTTCTACTTAAACATCTGCTTCTTTACTTTTATCCACAAGAGTGAATTTACACTTGATTTTCTTAAAAAAAAAATTTCTCTTCCGTTATTCCTCCTACAACTTCGCCAGTTTTATTAGTTAAGCTTGCCAATACTGTCGCAAGTTTGTTCATCCACAATTTTAATATAACTACCAGTTTAAAATTAAAATCACGCCGTAGAGTTATTAATTTGTACTGCCAAGTATTTTCTATTATTTTCAACTTTTCAGTTTTCTAGTTGGTAGCACTACTTTCAGCAAGATAATTTGTGTATTTATATTGCGTTTGAACTTGCAGTAGTCTCGTTTGTGACCTGTTTGTCCACACTTAAAACATTTTTTAAATGGACAGTTCTTTCTGAGATGAAGCATACCACAGCCTTAGCCTTATTTTTTTTCCTTTTAGTACAACTGTTTTTACCGAATAACTTGTACTTCTGTCGTGCTATTTTTTTTAATTTCGTGTCTTACATTTCCTAGATTTTAGCAACTCTTCCGTAAGTGTCTGCATTATTAAGTTTGAATCTTGTTCAAGTTTTGTAGTATTCGAGAACGAATTTCCGCATTGTTGCTTACTGTCAAACCTTTAACGAAAATTAAATTTGTCTGGGTATAATTCATCCAATTTAAATTTATCACATTCACGGCATTCACGCGGTGGATAGGGGCTTTTCTAAAGCGACGATGAGAGGTTTCTTGGGGTTGTTCCGAAGCTCTAGAGACAGCTGTAGCCCTAGTATTCCTAAGACGACGTGAAGTTGTTTGTTCGGGGCTTTCTAAACCCCTGGAGCAAGCTTTGGCGGCGGCATTCCGCAAACGACGAAGGGTTTTCTGTGTTGGGGATTGTAAAGCCCTCAACCTAGCCACGCGGACTGACTCCTGGGAATTCTGAAGTGAACGTTCTTCAACTGAAAGCCTGGTGCGGCGTACGGACATGGTTGAAGCCGCTGAAGCCAACCTTTCAGTCTCCGCCGCGGTGCTTTGCGTCGATAAGCGAGCAGCTGAGCTCGAGGCCATCCGTAAAAGACGCAAAGAAGCCTGTTCATGGGTTTCACTCGCTCTCGCTGCTCTAGCATCGGAGGCAACTGCCGTGCTCCGTCCCAAAAGTTTCCTCCTTTTAGATGGCATCCAAACGGTAAAAACGTCAAAGAGTGTAAAACTTAAAAAGAGATTTCGATAAATCCAAAACTAAAAAAACGTGCACTGACAACGTAGACACAAAAAGGGGAACACCCAATAAAATGAGTTCAGATGATACTAAAGGGGAACTCGAAACTAAAAAAAAAGTGGAAATTTAAAAAGGTAAACCAAGGGTAAATACAAAAGGAAATGGATCTTTAATACAATTGGCTAACGTGTGTTGGGTTGGGTTGGAACTTTAAAACAAAAAAGCACCAACAACTTGCGGTGTCCAAAGTAGCCGAATAAAGTAAGCCAAGTGCGTGCATGCGGGCAACAATAAACGCAAAAGCGTGAAAGAACGCCCGAGTCACGCAATAGAGGTGGTTGAACTTGAGCGAACATACACATAAACTGACGCGCGATCACGCGGGCGCAATAACGTGTGAGAAATCCTGCCCTATGATTGAACAGGCCCCAAGGTCAAGCTTGTTAAAGCGACCAATTGGGCTTGCAGCAGTCTCGGTATTATCGACACGCGGACTCGGTTGTACGCAGCTGTGTGTGTGTAAGGAAGATTGATCAGCGTCCAGATGCGATTATTTTTGCCGAAAAATACTGAAATTTGGCATACATAAAAGCGATAGTAAGCCGCAAGTGTTTCGTAAAGTTCATTTGAATCAAACCAAAACGGTACATACTGTGCCAGTGAATGTGAGTTAAGAGGGCTAAATCCTGTCCCTTTATAACCCCGTTTATGGTGACAACCTTGCAAACAATTTGGTACTTTTTTGATAACCAAGCGTTAGTGCTATCAGAAACTGGACCATTTTTACCCGTGCTTTGAAACTGATTTCATGCAAAAACAATTATTTTTTTTTTCAATTTTTGTCACTGTCAGAACCAGCGCCTTAAAATTTTACGTAGTCCTGTGAAGTTTTGTTGAAATCGGTTGAAAAATGTAGGAAATCCGATCCCATATATAAACGAAAGCACACACACAACCTGAGTTTTATAAGAAAGATATTTGTTTTGTGATGAAAGTCTAAAATCTTTTCACAAAAAAACCTTGTCGGTGAAAGAAGTTTATATTTACATATAACCTTATTCAATTAGTGTGCACAGTTGAATGGAAAGATTCATTTTGAAAAGATCAGTTTCCTTCCGATAAAATGACATCTGTCATATTTTCTCTTTGATTATTGTTGGTTTATTTCTATATTTCCCACTCTTTTAATTTCTATACTTATTTTTACTTCCTATTATTAAAGGCCTCTGCTATTAAATGTTTCTTTTTTTATTTATTTCCTTAAATTTCACGTATAGAGTCAATTCCATATAAAGTGACATTTATTTTACGCTACTCCGAAAGAGAATGAGCATGGAGTATTATTTTTGGATTTCTTATTGACTTAATGTTGCAAGTGTGAATGACAATTTCATGTTCAAGTCTGCAAATTTGAAGAATTAATAAGGCAAATTAGGCCGAGCATATTATTTCTAATTTGAAGACCGAATTCTTCATATTCTTCGAGTTAATATCAACACAAATTTGTCGGTGTTAAAAAGAAAGCCAAACAGTATGAGAAAAATATTCGTAAGCGTATTCTTGCATAATTTTTTCTAAATAATTTCATATTGTACAGTTTTAAGACAATGTTTTAAAATTATATGATTTTTATAAAGGTAGATTTTTATTCTGCAATCGCGGAAATTCTTAACAAGCAACCCACTAATAATAAATCTCAAAATATTTGACCAAATATCGATATCTTTTAACATAGAAGTTGTTTATTAAGCATTCTCAGAATATCGCGAAGTTCTTTAAAATGTATATATTGTTTTACTTTTATAATGTCGCCAGTTTTAACCTATTTGATTAAAATTTATTCTATGAATATGGGTTTCCTATAGTGAAAATTGGTGTCATATATGTACCCAAACACAACAGGACATGGGGTTTCTGAAATGTTCCCCGCTCGATCCATTTTTCAACTTCAGAACAATGACCAATTATTTAATAAAAAATATTCGTCAATGCCAACATGTTTTTATTTCTTTTGAAAGGAAGGATTAGAGGGTTGGAAAAAATCTCTTTAAACCAGAACATTTTTGCGCAATGTATTTATAGCTCGCGTGTAGTATTTTCTAAATTCCAGCAAAATTACCCTAACGTTACCGGATATCAAAACACCGAAAACCAAAATCAAAATTCTGACAGAATCCTATCATTCCTCAAGTGGCACCGAAATTTTGCTGGAATTTCGAAAATACTATACGAGAGCTATGAACACATTGCCAGAAATATCCTCGTTTTAAAACGATTTTTCTCAATTCACCTATCGATTCTTTCAAACGAAATAAAAACATCAAATTTGAACAAATGCAATCGTTCACATTGGAGTTTCGTATCCTTGTACTTCAGAACATACTCGTAGAATGAGGAAAAACTGTTCGTTTTGAAATAACAGGAATTATATCAATTCTATTACAAATTCAAAGGGAAACCTCACGATTTCATCAGAACGGGTCTTAATCTGATCTCCATTTAATCTACGCTGTCCAATGTTTCAATATGACATGATTTATGTTGGTGAAACATGAAAATTTAAATAAGATTCAATGGACATAGATATGATACCAGACACAATAATATGACATCAACGGAGCTTGGAGAAAATATTTTATTACAAACGACTCTAATTCCAATAAACATTAATGTGGCCGTTCTGAAAAATAATATTGAGGATCTACCGACTTTACCACACTTGAAACGTATAAAGATAGATGAGTAAGCAAACTGCTCAGTTCTCGCCCGTAGAAACGAGTAGAATGACTAGTGAACAGTATGATTTATAAGCTCATTTATTTATTCCTCTTAATATCTATTTACATCTCTGAGATGAGGTATTATTACTTAGGTTATTTACATTATTAGGACTGCTATCCATATTCACAACGTTTCGACCGTTATTGGCTTTGGCCCTCTTCAGGTGACTGGAATTTCGAATTGAACCGTAAATTTCGTTCATCGTGTTAGATTGTTCTAGTTCGACGTGCCATATATGGTTCGGTTCGAAATTCTAAACACATGAAGAAGCTCAGAATGTACAACTGCCAAAAGGTTGTGAATATGGCAATGAAGATGGGGATAACAGTCCGAATAATGAAAATAATGTAATTCCGCTTACTAATGAATCACCAAAGGAAAATTCCAATATAAATAATTTCACTATATATTACGTACATTTCAGGTGTAGGCCTTCACATTGGCTATTTTCATTCACATTATTATTATTATTATTTTTATTTTCTTTGCTTTCTGGCGTTTACACATTTCTTTCCGGGTCCCACCCAGGGACCTAAGGTTAGAAATGGCATCATGACACTTTTCACTGACAAAAAAAAAAAAACAATGAATAAAAAATAAATAAAATAAAATAAAAATTACATAGATAAGGCCCTTCGTAAAGTGTGGGCTGTACTTGTCAGAACAATTTTTTGTATCTCCTTGAGGCATGGGCTTCCAGGAATCCCTGCAATTAGTCTACTGCAATCTTTTCCAACCAGTCCTAGGGCTCCAACTACAACAGGGATTGTTGATGTTCCCATATGCCACATTTTCGAGATTTCTATTTCAAGGTCCTTGTATTTTGACAGCTTTTTGAATATCTTCAAAGATACATTGCAGTCAGCAGGGACTGCCATATCAATAAGGAGGCACAGTTTTTGTTTGTGGTCTTTAATAACAATATCTGGGCGGTTGGCTTTGATTATTTTGTCAGTGTGTATTGTGTAGTCCCATAGAATTGTAACAGGTCCTATCTCCGTAACCGGGTCTGGGTGGTGTTGATATCAGTTTCTTTCAGTTTGCTTCCCGTAGAAGTTGCAGATTTTCCAGTGTAGATATTGGCCCACTCTGTCATGTCGGGTTTTATATTCAGTAGGTGCCAACATCGTGCAACCTGATACAAGATGATCAATCGTTTCTGGATATTTATCACAGCATCTGCATTTTGGGCTGACACAATATTTTATTATATGTGCTTGATAATTCTTACTTAGCAAGCATTGGTCCTGCGCAGCAAGGATAAAACTTTCAGTGTCCGCTATCAACCCTGCACTGCGTAGCCACTGATGGGTACGGGTTTTGTCTACATCAGCTTGTTTGATACGGGCAGAGTATTGGCCATGAAGCGGTTTATCTTGCCATCGCTTCTGTATCTGGTCGGTTGCATTCGTCTTTGCTGTCTTTTTCAAGTATTTTGCAGTTTCAGTGAGGTCTGGGGTGGGGATTAAAACTTGAAATACAAGTTAAAAATAAATTAGAGGAGAGAAAGGGGAACTGAAAAGCAAGGAATTAACTTGAGTCATTAAGATTTACGATCATATCAAACTAAAGGAAAAGTATCATTCAAAGATGCTACATTTACCATTTCTTACAACTTCGGAGCATGGCACAAGTGACTCTCCACAAATGTTCAATTTTCCGTCGCCAACGACAGATACTTATCAAATTTTATGGGGTAGGCTGGACATATACTACAGATTGGTAGGGGGGAATATCGAAGAATTCATTCAACAAAGGGGTAGGAGCAAGGGAATAAATGTTATACTTTTCCGGTCATCTCTCAACCTACTTGCCGCTGAAAGATATGTTTTAAAATTTTCACTCAAAGAGATGATAGACAAAGGGCAGAGCATTGTAGGAAAATTACACCTGTAGCCATGTAAAAAACAAAAACAAAAACAACCCCCCCCAAAAAAAAACACAGATATAATGCAATATGATCCCTGTCAGTGTGGACATATATACATGTACATTCAATATATATATATATATATATATATATATATATATATATATATATATATATATATATATATATATATAGAGAGAGAGAGAGAGAGAGAGAGAGAGTGGCAAACATGTATATATACACGCACCGACAGAGATATGGGATGCCTAGGGTAAAAAAAAAAAATTATTAGTATTATTATTATTGTATTATTATTGTTATTATTATTGCTATTACTATCATTAAACAAAACTATTGAAGTAACTTTTCCAATATGCGACAAAACTTTAGAGAAGAGTGCAATTTATGAAAAGAAAAGACAGTGACAGTGTTCAATAATATTTCGAAAGCATGTTTTCTTTTTATATTTCATTACATGACAATCAACATTTGTAAATGGTCGTAATCGTTTGTAAATTTATATTTTCATAGTTGAGAGATTTTTAAAATGTGGCGAAAACAGACAGACATACGGTAGAAATAATTTTGAATGTTTTCAAACACTTTTTTTCATTTTTCTTATATCTCGCTATACTCTAAAGTATCGATATTAGGAAAATTTTATTATTATTATTATTATTATTATTATTATTATTATTATTATTATTATTGTTGTTATTATTGATGAGTCTATGTATAAATCAGCATTTTTATTAATATCATTGCATATGCATGTGAACGTTGGCCATAAAATAAACCTAATATGGGGTATCATCTTTACATATAAGACAGAGGGCGATTGTTTATCAATTTAATTTGGTGGAAAGTTTGTGTGACATATTTCCATAACTAGAGTAATAAGAAAACTGGTATAGCCTCTCCATAGATATTCTGCTTATTCTTGAAAATGTTTAACATTGAAAGATATTCTTTTAATAGGGAGAGTACATAAAACCTATCTATCGGGAGTAATTTTGTTTTCAAATAATTGATTTATCACAGACAATACGTTACAACAATTAGCGAGAAATATTGAAATATCAAAACATTGTAGCAAATAATTTGACAAACATAATTGTATATGTTTAAAAATATTCTCAGTGTCCTTCGTTTTGAGACTAGTAACAAATACAGATTGAGGATTTTACGATGCTCATAAAGACACTGGAAATTTTCGTGACCATCACATCTATTTTTGCCCAACATATAATTCGGTATTTATGATACAAATGGAAATGAATTGTTAATTATAAACCTAAAAAAATGTCTGATTAATTAGCTGATTTTTTTTTTTATCCGTGTTATAAGTTATATTTTTAATCTAGGATTAATCAATTGTTTAAAAATTTCTGATTAAATATGATTCATTCTTTAATCCCAAATTAATAATTTTTAAACATCCAGGATTAATTATTCGTTATTTATTTTAAATTCCCATATTTTGGAGGTGAGGCTAATTACTGATTTTATTATTGTGGATTAAGTACTTATTTTTCAAATCCATG
>OZ010571.1:28173468-28188468 GCA_963932145.1 Acanthosepion lycidas
ATATATACAGCATAACCTTCTCTCGGATCTGAAGAGTGTGGAGTAGTAGTTCAGTCACAATATTTTTCTGAAGTAGAAAGATAGTATATAGTATAATTATATTTTGAAAATGACACAATGATAATACATTCTGTTTAGACGTTCCCGTAGTGTTGTTTCGCAAATGAAAATCTACGTCATCGTAAATTCGAATTATATTTTTCGCTGACCGTGGACTTATGTTCAGTGCAAAATGACACGTAACGATTTTTGCAATATGGCAATGATTACAGCAGCAAACTTTTAAACTGAATGAAATTTGGGATTATATTCTTTAAATAAATAACATAAACAGGCTCATATGGGTGGAATCATACAAGCGGTATTGTTTTGCATGAGGAACTGTCCTAGACGCTACACCGTGAATGTAGCAAGACGCTTAGTCTAAATTTACTACATGGACGGGAGGCAAATATTAATTGCAATCATTCGGGTCGGTGAAATCTCGTCTCACTTCAGACATTATAAAGTGACGTTATACATAGCGTCGCCGATAGGATATCGAACGAAATTTTAACTTCGAGAAATACCAACAATACATATTAAGGAGGCAAAACCATTCAAGCGCTATTAACAAAAAACAAAACAAAAAACGAAACTTCATTTGCGTAGCCATCGAGGAAACATGGCCAACCTATTGGTTATGGATCAACAATATGTGTAACCTGTTCAAGTGACCCCCCACAATATAGCCGGACGCAACAGATATCGACTGGACAATGTTTTTGGATTTTTGAACTGGTACACGGAAATGTGCCTACTGACTAACCACGAAGAGATTTGCAACGAGCTAAAGACAACCTGTTCTACCAAGGTGAACAGCTTGCGATTCGACCAGGAGGGAGCCGAAATATTCAAATCTGCCACTGAAGAACAACTTCTTCGCTAAATACGGTTTGTCGCATTTAGGTTACTACACAAAGAGAAGCCGGATTCAATTTCAGTGAAGACCAATAGAAACATATTCTGTCTTGATTCCACTTCACCGGTTAAGCTGAATCACGCTATGCGCCAGTCAAGGGACAGTAACTAGTGGACCAGAATCACAGATAAGCATCTTTTCGGACATGGCTGTGGAGAATATAAAACCACGATTATTCGGCGTCAAGTAACGCTTCCTGGTGTATCAATTCCGTTTAAAGTATCTTCAAGGTAATCTCAATGCTGCACCGAACTGTACCACTAGTTACCCCGCACCACGAACACATATTGATACAACAGTTAAAGATGCAGCACAAATAGTTGACAGTGCTATAAAGGCATCGTTTATTTTAACATATGAACAGGAATTCAAACTAAGAGCAAGCACATGGGACAGATTTCTCACTGCTGCAGCCACAGTTGAATAGTGCCCAACTCTAACCCATTATATACATAGCGGAATCCGCGATAATCCGCCGATATTTACCTATGTGCGAAGATTTCTAGTGCCTGGAATGAGTACCAATAATGGATAAGATCCTCATACCCCAAAAATCTACGTCTGGTTTGGCGAAGAATTCTGTTATTGTGTTCTGTAATTCCAGAAAACAGTAACAAAATTCTTCACTACACCAGACGATTTCACACCGAGGACGGATAGACTGGACATACAATCAGGATCTGGTACCCTACAGAGACAAGCTGAAGAATGGCCTATATCTGTTGACAGTAGTTCGAATGCGGAATCTCCGTTCATGCAGCCGAACTCAATCACATCCTAGATAACACCAACTCTTGTCCTATGGTAAATGGAAGGTCATGTGGAGTAGGAAAGGAGGTACTGTCTTACATGCATCTCTTAGGGTGTCTGCTCTTGCTACATGGATAAAGACGATTGCCTCACCTCAGACATTATGCAATATGAGATCAGCTATTTAAATTATTCGAACTATTGCCCTCATCTTTGTTGCTATATCCATTGTACACTCCGGCCTTTTTCAGATGGTTGGAATGTCGAACTGAACCCTTTATTTCGCTCGCTGTAGTACACTGTTCTACGTGCAATGTCTAATGGATGATAGTTATCTCCTGTCAATTCACCTCTAAAGGACTTCTTGAAGTCTAAACTCTTTGGATCATGTCACGGGATCTAACCAACGCTTTTATCCAATGTGACATGCATCCTTAAGGGCAGCTGTGTATGAAGTTCTTTTCTTATAAACTTAATGTTTTAAGCAATCATTTTACCAGTGCTCATATTGAAAATTTTGCTGTTATCTTTTTATTTTTTTGCCAGACCTCATATTGCAATTTTCGTGGTCATTATTGCTTTTCTCTGGCATACTCCTTATCACTGGTTCCCATATTGTATTCATTTCTATGCTTGGTCGGCTCAGGAGATTTTTGTGGCCTAGCATATATACTGATTTCTTACGTTTACAAATTATCCAATGACGTTCTTTGTTTATGATTTCAAACTGATCCCACAGAGGTTGGTGAACTCTATTTTTCTCCATATGTGGTCAGCCACGCTTGATTTTTTTTTCACTTTCGATCATGTTACAGCTTTTTGTGTTCTTGAAGCCTTACATCCCCCGTATTTTTTCCACAGCTGCGCAGGATGGTGTACACACAGTCTTTAGCTATGTTATCCTCTGTGGGGGGGGTCTTACACAGGAGAGTTATCTGCAAATTGTCGTCCAGCTTTTGATTGTTGTCCTGATGTTATATTGACAGTAGATCCACTTTTGGGGGGCTGCTGATATGTACCTAGGGTAGTTTTTACGTTGTAGGGTACTACTTATACTGACCAATTCCTTATCTAATATCTCTGGATAGCCACTTTTGAATTTTGCTCGTAATTGTAAGCAGCGGACGATCGCTTTCTTTATGCTGCATGGATGGTGGGTTTTGAAATTGACGTACTGTCTGGTGAATGTCGTTTTAGGGTACACCGATGTCTTGAACCCATGCTCTGTTCGAGATATTAGTACATTCAGAAATAGGAGTGGGTTCTTACTCTCTAGGTGCATCGTGAACTATATCGGAATTCTTATTGAGTTCACAATGTCCAGTAGAACCTGGACATCTTCATGGTGTGGCAAGAGTATGAAGGTGTTATATACGTACCTTAACCATAGAATTAGCCTTAGAGATACAGATTATAATGCTACTTCCTCAAAGTATTCCATGTATATATTCGCCATTGCTGATGATAATGGCTAGTCTATTGCTAAGCCCTCACCCTGTCGATATATGTGTGATCTCATTCCGAAGTGTGTTATTTGTGTGCAGAAAGTCAACATCTCCATGAGATTATCTAATGTAAATATTGAATATGAAACTTTTATTGAATATAATCTTAGCGTAGCATTGTACCAAAAGCAGATCATCTATTGAGTTCAAATATATATTACGCATGTCATGACTAGAGAGAAGTAATGCAATTTTTTTTTTAAAGATTGAATTCAAAACCTTGCTCATTGCATTCAAATGTACACCATTTACTTGCAACAACCTGAAAACACCTGAGAATATGAAATAGATTCATCAATTAGTTGATGTATGCCTACCCAATGGTAAGAATTGACATCTGTAAGATCCGGAAACAATATCAGCATACTTGCACAAAATACAGCCTGTTAGTGCAAGATTATCTCTCAGGAATATAAATGAACGCAGATAACGAAACTTTTTCCCCTGCAGTAGATACCAAAGGCAAACAGTTACTTTTTGCCACCTATCTTGACTAATAGTAATCTCCAGGCGTGTAAATGATTGCGCCTTCTCCGTCATATGATATTAGATGAAAGGAATTGGAATGACTTTATCGTATCAATTACTGTGTCTGCTGCTAAGAAAATTAACTCACCCTTTTACAAATGGCATGCATTCTTTTAAATATATCGTCCGTCTTTCATTGAATATATATAGATGTGATGTATAAATTGTCGCCATTTTATATTTGAATTTTGCGCATGCGCGTTGTTTTTTTATTTAATTTTTCGAATACAGAATATAGCAGGGTCAATTAGGCACCGTCTGTTGGAAAATGAGTACAATGACGTAATTTACAACACCAGTAACTTGGAAAGTGGTAGATCTGCGCATCTCACCTATTCTGGCAAAAAGATTACAAAATCCACAAAAATTACAAAATCAGAGATACCGCTCTTTGAAAAAAAGCCATGACATATACTCCGCCTCTCACGTCTGACTGCAACCACACATGAGCAGATAATTTCATTTTTTTTTTCACATTTTTTAAACACATAGATTAATGTTTACTAGGTTAGAGATGGAAAATCCTAGTAAGGAAATATGCACACGACAGCAGGATTCTAACCTGTATTCTAGTTTTCGGGTAGAAATATAAATGTCTACAGACTGCGACATGTATAAGGATATAATCAATAACAGCTATTCATTGAAACTTGGAGGAATGCTTTTAGAAACTATTGTATATTCGTATGTTTCCCTCCTTCATTTTGGATTTCGAAGGTAGCTGTCTTCAATTAATCATTCTTATTTAGCCGCTGGTAACTTTTCCTCTTGATGATGCCCAATACGCACTAATCCATTGTTCTTAAATCAAGAGATCGAGCGAGAAATCTTCGGCCAAACATATGGGTCATGTGAGAGAGATTATAGACAAGCATATGGTAGTTCGTTAAGCCTTGCGGTAATAAGTGTGGTGGTATGGATTAGTCATCGTTATAGTTGTCCGCGAGGACCATATCAGATGAAGTAAACTTGATCATCGCCGTTGATATCTCTTCAATGTCCCCGAAGAGATTGTTCACCTGGCCTATTTGAAGAAGCTCGATATCGCAATGTCAATGTAGTTTGCGGCGAGAGCCTTCTCATTTCCGGTGTCAGATTGTAAGCTGTCATGATAATACTCTTTTTACATCTGTAATCGAAATATGAATACTTCAAATCCGTACCAAGTAAAATGCCTTGCAACTACGTCACACGTGTCTCTGACTCTATGTGATATTACTTGATTTAGTGAGGTTAAATAGTTCGGGCAATTTCGAAAAGAAATCTTTAACTCTGAAATTCATAGTTTATTCAACGTTCTATATATTTCTCTTATAATGATATGTTGTAATGACTTAAATAATTTTAATAGAATATATTGAAAGAAGTACATTCAGTTTTACGACGTCAATTTTTGATTTGCCGTTCTTAAAATTTCATGTTAAAACATTTAATGTATGACGTGTTCCAAAAGAATTGACATTTCATAAATGATTTAGACACAAAGTTAATCTATTTTAATTAAATTTTTATCATGACAATGACAGAAATTCTGCAGGTACAGTTTCATATCTTCTGCATTTAAAACAATTTTTCTACATGAAAATATGTTTATATGGCGTATCCATTATGACGATACGCTACTAGTGAGAAATAAAATATTGAAACAAAGTAAATAATTCATCAACAGAAGTTTGATCAAAACATATCTCGATACCCCGAGGCACAATTACACAAAATAAGTATAATTGCCAGATGATGATATGTTATGAAGATCATCTGATTTCTTACCACCAGACATAAAATCTTAACACACACACACACACATACACACACACACACACACACACACATATATATATATATATATATATATATATATATATATATATATATATATTATATGCGTGGTACTTATTTGAAAGTGCTCAATCTCAGTGATAGAGCTAATATATTCATTTGTATGGATATGAAATTGTAGCCCTTGGTATCTCGCTTTTGCGATCATCAGACAAACCCATGGTCACAAATTCGTATTCATACAACTTAATACATATATATATATATATATATATATATATATATATATATATATATATATATATATATATATATATATATATTGTGTGTGTTTGTGTTTCGCTAAAGAGGAAGGACATATGGTCGGTTAGGTGTAACAATGGTTTTCTTAACCATCTCATCGACAACAAGATTAGACAACTTCTTTCTGAATTATCTAATATCAACAATGAACATACTGATATATATATATATATATATATATATATATATATATATATATATATATATATATATATATATATATATATAAATTCTGGGCCTGGGCGCCGCCTAGCGTAAATTGGTGCAGTGCAAAGCCGATTGATTTGAGTAATCGGAGAACCGAGTTCGAAATGAATCCATTACGTGCTAATAGCTTTGGGAAAGGTATTAATCCGCTTCTTCTCCCTCTAGCTACGGGTAAATAGCAAGGCAAAGTGGGTTCTATAGCCTTGGATAGCAACTGGTCCAGGAGAAGTCTAAATTCAAAATCTGCATTTGGGGGGCCATTTGGGGACCTCCAAAATAGTATAGGTAATTATATAATTTAAAATGATAGCTTATTGTTAAAATTGTAACTCCATATAGCAGGAAGACAATTATAAGGAACTAGAGACGTGCCCATCTAAAAGACTAAACAGGGTCAGCCCCCATTAAGAAAACATAAATTTAAACTTCTGAATAATAGCCTCATATGTCATTGAATTTGGGATTTTTGGGATTGCATCTAATTTAAATTTTTGCAGTATCTTCAAAAAGAAATTGTGTACTGAATTAGTTGGAATACTAGAGTTTTATTTTGATTTTTATTATTTGACATTAATATTGGGACCTCATCGTCTGCGTTCCATCTCTAAAGATGAAGTTCAAAATATGTTTTTAACCAATCTGACCGATTTACTTTAAAGCTTTGCTTTACAATTATACTGTCAATAAATCCTTTACTACAATCCTAACATTTCTAAAATTTAAATACTAGTGTGCTAACTGTATGCTCTTTCGTATAAACACATTGTCTTGACCAAAATTCTATATCTTCCTGTCTTATCTGGTGATATTTTGTAAATTATAATAGATTATCAAATGAAACGATTCTCCTTTAGTTAAATAATTCGTTTCGTCAAGCAGTCACATGCGTCTTATTTGATATTTGAATTCGATGTTGAGAACAAGTATAATCTTATTATTAATTAGCATATTGAATTTTATTAAAATGATTTCGAAAATATTACGTTTATAGAGATACCATTGTGTCATAATTTTTATGAATATTGTCGAGCAAAATAAGCAATGTCGAGATTACAGTTTGATTTGTTTTCAAGAATATCATAGGAATGACTCCTTTCCATGTGTCAATTTAATTTATGCTTGGTAAAATAGAAGACAAACATATATATATATATATATATATATATATATATATATATATATATATATATATATATATATATATATATATATATATATATACTAGCATTGCTAAACCCTTGCGAGAATGACGGTTGCTCTCTTGTGTTTTTCTTCTCTTTATCGATGCGTTCATATATGTAAACGCGTTTGGGGAAAATTAGTAGACATCACTTTTTATTCTCGACTACTGCGCAGTTTCATAGACAATTTTATATTCATCCAGCAGCAAATAATGTCGATAAAAACATCAATAAAACCTTTTTCCTCAGCATGGGAAATTTACAAATCATTTTTTGCAAATATTTACGGCGCCAAGAAGTAGCCCATGGGCTAAAAACAAGTAAAGGTTATTAGGTTCTCTGATGGAATCGGAACATTTTTTTCGTTATATTTATTTAGCATCTAATTTTATACATTCCCAATATATTTCCGCCATTTTTTCAAATATCTGCAATTATTTATTTTCATTCCAAATCGTGTTTTACTTTCTTATTTTATTTTGGCAAAATACATTCAAACTGATGTCTGGTTAGATTCATTGATAGGAGCCGCCACCTTAAGACAGTATTTTCGTACACGTACAGTCGAACTTTTACATATATACTGTATGAGGTATGTCTTGGCCGCAAGTATATGCTATACATCACAGAAGGCTAAGAAAGAAAAATATTGTTCAAAGAAACTATCCAAAAGAAAAGTCCTTTCACCACAGGAATCGTCATCTTGAACTTTGACTAGAATATATAATATGCATGAAAATATTCTTAATAATAATAATACATATAATGATTGATACATTCCCCTCCGGTGCGGTTTCTCTCACTTTAAACGTTGCACATGAAGAAACGTTGGACTTATTGAAATGTCAGGTTGTAATCAGCGTAGTATTATTCACTGATAACACCCGTTTCTTGATAATGACCGAGGTGGTTGTAAAAGCTCTAAAACACAAAAGAAAGATGATATTTTATCCACAAATTTCATCGGTATTCACAACAGCAAATTCGAAAATTGGTAAAACGCAATTAAAAAAAATAAATAGACCTTTTCGTCTGAATCCAACAAAATTTATAATAGTTCGACAAGAAACATTTTAAATCCGAAAGGTATGTCCATTACAAATATTGCATCTAGGATTTAATGTATTCTGTTGAAATACATCTATCTCCAGAAGTCAAATAAGAAATATTGGTTCCTAACAGAATGACCTGTATGCATAGATCTTCAAAACCGTCATCCCTATCCGTTGGACCAATATAATAGATCCGTTGCCATATTTAGAACTACGTGTAATCAGTGAAAGCCTACACTGGAATAAGGCAAAGGGTGCCTATGCACAGTCAGTCCAAACCAAATTTGATTTGGTACTTCTGACATTTCGAACCTCACAAACAACATTCCCAACAAGCATAGGCAAAGCAGCTTACAATAAACTTTCCCTCTAACATTGCGCAAGACGATATGGATCAGCGTATACACGATTTTCCCAATGTACATGTTTGTTGATAGGTCTATCACAACATCAGTTTAGGCTCATCAAAATTTTGTCTCCATGAGTGCAACTGGTAGGGAGAAAATCCTGCTGGTGTTATTTAAGAACATCAGCGCAGAATTATCTCCAATGTTAGCAAGGATGTTCATTGAGTGGAGATAATTTTCACCGCCCGCGATGAACGATTGTCTTCTCAGGGTGGATCCGTGACCTATTTGAACTTACGCTCAAACTAAACCATAAATGTAACTCATAGATACGATCCATCGATAATGATATTGTAAAAATGATTGGTTTCCTCTAGCGTTCAAGTCAGTAGCTGACTCATGCTATCCTCTATATTTACAAGTGTCAGATCAGGATAAAAATGGAGTACTGCTGACATATCCTGTATATGCAGGATCGCCACTGTCTTCCCTTTCCCGTCTCGGGTGCACAAAACATCATCGCGTCCTTGCTGGCGATGGATTATTTCCACCCTACATTACCTTTCTGACAGACAAAATATTGCAGGCCTCTCGATACCCTGTCGCTATGTATCTAACATATATGAATCAATTAAGGAGTAGAAATCGAAAAATTATAGGAAAGGAGAAAAACAGATAACGTTTATAAATTTAACATTTTCCTTTTTCGTTTGGGTTTCATCAGAAAAACAAATATGTAGAAAAAAGAACAATCCCGCAAGCTCATCAAGAAATTGAAAGAGATTCCCATTTGACCCCTTCGCTCCATACTACGACTCACGTTCTAGGATCGCATCACCAACTTCAAATTACAAAATATTAAAATGTTTTATGACAAACTGTGATTTTCAATTTCGATGAATATGTATACTGAGCATTATTTTGATAAGAATTTAAGTAGCTATGACAGTTACAAATCGAAATATCGCCATCATTACAACTTTCATAGATCGTACATTTGTAATTCTGCTTATGAAGTAGTAATTACTGGTTTATATTCATGTCTTTCTCTTTCATTTAGGATTTTGAAAGTGGCCGACTTCAGTGAATCTGTCTTATTTGGCCGCTGGTAACATTCTTACTTGCTGTCCAATGCGCAGTAAATCATTTTATTCTTAAAACAAGAGATCAAGTGAGAAATCTTCGTCCAGGCATATGGACCTTCTGACAAGGATTACAGACAAGCAGATGGGGTTTCGTTAAGCCTTGTGGCAAAATGTATGGAATTACAGGTTTGTCACCGTTACTTTATCCCTAGGACTATAACAGATCATGTAAGCATGATCATCGCCATTAATATCTCTTAATATCGAAGAAATGACTGTTAACTGGCCTATTTGAAGAAGCTGTATATCGCAGTTTGTACCTTCTGTCTTCTCATTTCCTGTGTAAGATTGCAAGCAGTCATAATAATGCTATTTTAACGTCTGTAATGGAAATAACAATACTTCAAATTAATAGAAAGTAAAATACCTTGAAACTACGTTATGGAATGGGATTATAATTATGGAGTAGAAGGTTCTGGAGATTGTAATGTTAACACTAGCTCCAAAAGTAATACTCATGGGTAATGTTGTAAAAAAATTACGAAAACAGAAGATAAAGAACTGGAAGTAGTCAGGAATACATAAAGTTAGAACAAGGGATAACGTTAAAGACCGACCAGGGAATTAAACTAAATCAATGTATAACGATGGAATGGGAAAATTAAGTAAATTGAAGAAATAGAAAAAGCGCATTTCCAATTTGCTTAAAGTGTAAGGTTATTGACAAATATCAATTATACCAGTGGATTGCGATTCGTTAAAATTAACATAATCACTTGAAATCAAAGTCGTAAATAAAGAATATGAAGAAAGACTAATGGAAAGAGATAAAATAATTGCTCGAACCGATCTATGGGATATAATGATGATTAAACCAAAAAAAGGAAAGTTGCTTTCATTTTTTTACAGCATATGAAGCCTTTACGGGTTGATTACAGACACATATTTTTTTAGATTCTACGAATTTATGATGACTTTTCCATATACAGTTTTTACACAGTAAGTAATAACTGCAGACAGTAATTCATACCTTTCCCAAGGTTATTTGCCTGTATGTGAATTAAGGAACCCGACTGGAATTTGAACTCAGCTCTCCGCCTTCACATTCCATAAGGGTATCCATTACACTACGGCACACATCTAAGGTTAGAGCTCCTGGTATTCTCAAATGATTAATCTTCTAGGTACTGACCAGGCTTTACGTTGGTTAACCACATTGATTGTACGAGATCCGATGTTTCAACCTGATGTGGCCAAAACCCAGAAAAACTAGAGATTGAAAACATTGATAATAAGAAAATATTATACGACAACAATTTTCACTGGTTGCTGGGAAACTTAAATGATAGAGGGAAGACTAGATAGAAAATATTTTGCGTCAGTAGAGGAAACTTCTGGGTAGATATTGCAGTTTAGAACAGCTTCAAACTTCAGAGAATAATTTTGCCATAAACTAGTAATGTTTCCAATATCAGTTGATGGATAATTATTAAATTAAAGTTTTATCAAGTTTGTGAAAGATATTAAAATGATCCAGAATTTATACTTTGAGCAAACTTGATGCGTAGAAATCAAAAAAATTATTTCTGTATATATATATATATATATATATATATATATATATATATATATATATATATATATATATATATATATATATATATATATATATATATACATATATATTGATTTCTGTATATATATATATATATATATATATATATATATATATATATATATATATATAATCTATTCAGGGATATTCAATTAGTGAGTGATTCGATTCTGGTTGAATTAGAAATCACAGAAAGGTAAATTTAAGAATTCCTACAGAATCCAGTGAAGGAAATCAAGGACAAAGGACTAAAATCTATTACAATATGACATAATGCATGGTTTTCAGTATGAGGAACAATCCAACATGTAAATCACAAATTGGATATAATAAAATGAAGCAATTAAAACTATTTTAAAAGCAGGGGAGTGGTTTAACAGAGGATGGAAATCTGATGGGGCATTGAGATAGCTACAGATTCCGTCCAAAAGCTGCGCAATGTATTAACAGGTAAATTTCGAAACAAATAATGTACTTAACTCTTATGTAATATAAGTCATCCTATATTTCATCGAAAGCTGGACGATCTAATCATAGATGAAGACAAATGTTAAGGGGATAAAATTTGTTCACTCAGAAGGATACTGTGGCAGTGAGAAGTTTTGGTGAAATTTGAAACCAAACGGACACATACTTAACATCTGGAAGTGACAGTTGAAATGAGGAAAGAGCACCGGGAAAATGTGATACTCACGAGACAGATTGAAAGCAGGAGGGATAATGCATATCCGTACCTAGCGAACTTGAGTAAATGGATAGCGGAGAAAGGTTTAAATGAAAATAAATCATTATTAAGAGTTCCAAATAGCAGGAAATTGTGGACATACATGACTGCGAATTTTTGAAGTGAAACGACATATAGATGCTGTATTTATTAAAAATGTTATATATCGATATGCAATGTCGTTACAAGTGTTATGTAATGTTATAAGACAAGTTCACCGACATTTATTTAATACAATTCTAGATAAAATACTATGGTTGTCAGATTCCCCCGATGTTTTGTAGTGACAGCCATATTAAATGTCAACTTTATATATATATATATATATCGCCCCCTCAAGGTAAGGTTTCAATAACACCAGAAAGCTGTAACACGAGGGGAAGTAGAATAATCAGGTGTGGCTGACCATATATATATAGAGAGAAAGAAGATCAACGCCCTCTGTGGGATCATGTTGAGATCATTGACAAGGAACACCATTGGAAAATTCGTAAACTTAAAGAATCAGCATATATGCTATGCGACAAAAATCTGCTGAGCCGACCAAGCATAGAAATAAATACAATATGGGAACCAGTAATAAGGAGTGCCAGAGAAATGCAATGATAACAACATAGTTGCAATATGAATTCTGGTAAAAACATGAAATGATAACAGCAAAATTGCAATATGAGCACTGGTAAAAATGGTTGCTGAAAACATTAGGTTTAGAATCCCCAGAAATTCATACCTAGATGTCCATATGGCACGGTGGATAAAGGCGTTGGTTAGATCCAGTGACAGGACCCAAACATTGTGAGTTCAATACCCGGTTAAGGCTGTGGAGAATTTTCAGAGGGAAATTAACAGGAGATAACTGATAACTGATATCCATCAAACATGGCACATGGACTAGAACAGTCTACCCCAGTGAGCGAAATAAAGCCTTCAGTTCAACATTCCAACCAAACATTCCGGTCGAAATGTTGTGATAAATATAGCGAAAAAGATGAGGACAATAGTCCGAATAATGTAAATAATGAATGGTCGAAACGTTGTAATAAATATGTAAATACTGTACATAATACGTCATCTCAGAAATATAGACAGACATATATATGTTTACTTTCAGAAAATAAAATTTTCATTTGAGATTTATGTTTTATTTTATATTCAGAAGGAAAATCTATGCTAATTGAATGCATATATGTAATGTTGCAAATATCGTACATTTTGCTACCTGCATTCATTCAATCGGTAGATCTAAAATGCGCTTTTTAATTTTATAGACCCAACCACAGGAAATAGGAGAAATATTTTCTCACGAATTTGAATTATCAAACACTGACATGAATTACCTCTTCATCCTCAGTAACGAACATTAAATCAACAAATGACATGTCTCCGACATCAGGCAATCTATGTGCATAGAACCGTGAATCGTCTCACGATTTCTTTAAATTATAATGTGTCTGTTGAAATCTGAGTTTACATGTCAACTGAAACCAAAATAAATCGATTTGATGTATGCAAATTGAAACATCGGAACAAAAATGAAAATACTTGTTAAATGGCGATATAGCAGTTTTAGAGAATAATATGAGATGAGGTTATTTTGTTCAGTCCTGGAAGCATCTTCAAAGGTAGGGATTATATAACTATGCTGGAGTTATAAAAACAGATATGTAAAATGAGAAAAATGAAAATAATGTTTAATATAGAAAATAAATTAGCAAATGTATTGCAATATTTCTTTAAATATATCTCTGGTTTCATTGTTTTAAATGTTTTCTTTTATTCAAAATATGGTCAAACATGATAAGAAATGCATTATATATATATATATATATATATATATATATATATATATATATATATATATATAATGTGTGTGTGTGTGTGCGCGCGCGTGTGTGTGTTAGAATATAATAAAATATATACTACAATACTTCCTCACCTTTCGCTGCAACTGTTATGCACCTAACAAAAACCAGAGACAAAATAAAAATAGACAAATGCAATATGCCAATATATATATAAACTACTTTTAGAATAGTGGAGGATGTCATTTGTATATGAGAACAATGCATAAATTGGTAGGAATGTATTAATTCTCACTGTCACTCTGTCTCTCTTAAACACGCACACACAGACACACACACAGACATATATATATATATATATATATATATATATATATATATATATATATATATATATATATATATATAAAATCTGTTTGTGTATCTGTGAATATGTATGTTCCATTGAGAGGAAGGGTTGATTTTATAAACATTGTCTGCTGCTGCTAATGCAATGTTCTTCTACTTTATCGAGCTCACCTTGCCACTGACATATTTCGCAGAGTAAAAAGGATAAATCTCTCTTCCCTTCTGTCGTTCGACGACTGCTTGAGTGTAGAATCTCGGACTGATGTCAAATCGATCGGGTTTTGTTCCCGGCTTCAATCAATCGAATGTCTAGCCACATTGATTTGCTGTGATACAGTGAAACACTTTGTTTGTGATCCCTGATATATATATATATATATATATATATATATATATATATATATATATATATCAGATAGACTCTATTTTTAATAGAATAATAGGAAAAATGACTGAAGGAAAAGTTATCTTATCCGCTGTATTTCGTTTTCGCGAGAGGTGGCTGACACTTCTACCAGGCTTGTTTGAAGCACAGAACGGCATTAATTGAATCAAGATCGACATATAAACTTGCCTGTATCATGTTTTCTAATACGTTTTAGAATTGTCTATTCATCAGTGTCTGAAAAAAAAATTCTCCGTTAAAAACATATACATATATATACCGGGGAATGGGTTAAACGCCATCGCCAGATCAAATATCTGCCCTAAAGTTTTCGTTTTAGTATGAAGCAAATTGTCGTATATGATATAGAGAAGTCTTCCAGTGCCCTATCAGGTCAGGGGCGTTCCCGTCACTACAAGCGGCCTTCT
>OZ010571.1:28193468-28243468 GCA_963932145.1 Acanthosepion lycidas
ATACATCAAAATACAGCCATAATGAACACGTAAAACCCCTTGTCTATTTGAATTGCATTTCTCTGTATTCTTGGAAACCTGAATTATGACTTTTGCTGTGTCTTTACTCCAAAATTCGCTTGAGGAAGAAATGGGACTAATGTCTTTGATTTAATTACAAAATTAAATTCGAAGGTCTCACCTTCTATTTTTGAAACATGGTTAGAACTGTGTAGCGAAAAAACATAGGACAAATAGGAAACTTTTATCAATCTAACTTTTCACTTTTATTAAATTTGATCAATCTAACCTGTTCCACTTTTATTAAAGCTTCATGAAACAAAGAGATAAGACGCAAACGAAAACATAAAATATGAAATTTGGTTCTTTGTGTTGCTGAGACTTTAAGACCAATTGGTTAATCATGTTTAAATAAAAAAGCACAAAAGCAAAATATCACAACTTATTTTTCTCCATATCTTAAATTGTGATGAAGCTTTAATAAAAAAGAAACATGTTAGATTGGTTAAAATTTCCTAATTTTTATTCCATCAATCTGTGACATTTGTTCTCAACACACAAACACAATCACACACACACACATATACATACTTACATATATATATATATATATATATATATATATATATATATATATATATATATATATATATACATGCAGAAACACACACATATGTGTGTGTGTTTTTGTGTTTGTGTGAACACCTAGAAATCAACACAGTGGCTATGAGTTTCACGTCCCAATGCGATCTTCAGGTGTCATGATATGACACCGCTAGCTGGCTCTCTGTATAGAGGGTCGTTTATTATATCACTAGGCGATAAATGCAAGTGGGAGATGCGTATTTGCATACACCATTTCCACTAAGTTCAATCAGTATGACTAAACAATCTGAATATACTGAACGTAAGTAAGATTTGACTTTTGTCCAAAACACAAGAAAAAATTTGAAGGACTCCTTTTTTCTCTCCTCCTCCATCTTCTTGCCGTGTTGCTACAAGACATAAGCGATTATGGCTCTGCAAAACTTCCTATTTTTCGTGGAGCTTATCAGCGTACTGTTCCACCATTCATTCCCATATGAGAGTCATGTAGTTTGGTATCTCTCTTGCTCTCAATTAATTGTGAGGTTTACGTTTACAAAGACACTTCTCCTTCATTACATAATCAAGAAATTTCAGCAGTAACTTCCTGGTTCTGAGTATGTGTTTTTTTTTTTAGCAAATGTTAAAACTTCATCGTTGCTAACATGCTCTAGCCATGGAATGCTCAGAATTCTTCTGTAGAAAAACATTTCTGTTGTTATAGTTTCCCGGCACGCAATTTGTCGTTTCTAACGTAAGTTTCATGTTTATCAACAATTTGCTTAGCTTTTGGAATGAATCTTGTTTTATTCTGTGCCGATGAATTATGTTGATAGTTCCATTTTGTTCCTTCCTTCCATCTCTGAGATATTCTCTTGTTGATGACGATTGTTTGAGTTATGTTGTAGATATTATTTCAACGCTAGCCATGAATAAAATGCAATCTGCGTATGCTATGTTATAATTATGCCCACCGATAACAAATCCTTCTTAATTATATGAGCATAATACACGCCGAACAAACACAGCATATATATATATATATATATATATATATATATATATATATATATATATATATATATATAATATTTTCTTAATATTTTTTATTATAATAAATTACAATAAAAGCATTTTAATTCGCTACACATCAATTAAGAAAACCATCTTAGTACTGACATATGAAAAAACTAAAATATATATTTCAGTAAAATGCAATATAACTTTTTTCTCTCCCTTTAACAATTGGATTCTTGCGGCATTATTTTCTTTTATTCGATTGAAATGATATATATATATATATATATATATATATATATATATATATATATATATATATATATATGTGTGTGTGTGTGTGTGTGAGTGTGTGTATGTATGTGTATGCGTATGTGTGTATGTATATAAGAGAGAGAGAGAGAGAGTTTCATAACAAAAGCTTACCACGCGAATTATTTATTTCAACAAAATCACATCACACCAGCAGGAATTCTCGTGGTATCTATGATATAATTATATTATGAAATATTTCAGCATGTTTCGCTTCATGCAAATTTTATTGGGAAACAATCGGCGTACCTCATAACAGCTGAAGCGGTATGTAATTTATTTAGGGTGTAAGCATATTGTATTATATTGCATTATAAACTAAACCTCAGCTGATGATTTCATTTCTAGGAAGGCAGATAAAAAAATAATATGAACATCGTTTCCAAGTGTGTAGGTGTTTTTAAATAAACAAACAACAAGCTGAATCCAGGCACGTTTTTTACCTTTGAATATAAAAATAACCTTCACTGCTTGCCCAAAACATTCGATTAATATATCTTAATACTTCACGAATTCTGGCTCACCAGGAATATAATTTCGTTTTTGATAAATAAAAGAAATATTAAATTCTCTCAAAAAAACATGCATCGTTTCTGAATTTCAAATAGCATTGAGCAGTCAATATATTTCCAAGTAGTCGTGATCTCAATACATTTAAAATGATTTCATGGCCAGTGCAATCCACAGGATGTCATGTATTTCGGTAATGATATTGTATAAACTTGTTTTCGTGACAATTTTTGACTATTTATTTAGATTTTTTTATAGATGTATTGGACCCCATATCTAAAGAAAGAGAGAAACGACTTTTGTGAATAATGGCGGGAAAACGATTCTCATTCTGCTTGAAAAATATCCCCAACAGGGAACTTTGCTCGTCCATGGAATATATATATATATATATATATATATATATATATATATATATATATATATATATATATATATATATATATATATATATGAAACACCCGTCTGCATATGGATTTTATTAAAGGGAAGATGCAATGCGATAAATACATATTGGAATACGTTTGTGTTATTTCTTTAACATATGGGCAGGAAAATGATATAAACATCTTAAATACTTTACAAGCATTATATATCTATGGGCGTATTTTACAAATACGCAAAAATATAGAACCCTTGGAATTGCTTACTAAATAGGAATACTAGTATCATGAGTTCAATCCTTACAGATTGTTCCACGAAAATCTGAAATCAAAAGCCACGTCAATGGATGGCCTCTCGTATCATCAACATAAAATCTCAAATAAATATTTACTTCTGACAAAAAGTATCCATGTAATTTATAGAATTCTATGATTCCGTCATTAATTCACTTTTCTACTTTATATTTATGATGCTGTATTTTAGGTAAATTGCTTGGGCGAAAAATTATTTTCCGGCTTTTATCCTGAAACGTACCAAAACACCCGATAACTTAAAATTACTGTAATCGGTTAACGGTCAAATATTTTTACACTGATCGAAATGGTACGATAGCTTGTGAAAGGCCTTTTATTTTCTTAATACTTCTTTGAATATTTTTTTTCAAAAGTCTGATATTTTCATACAGTATAATCCCAAGTAAAACTTCTCAGAAACGTTACTTCTTCAAAAGATGTAATTTAAACGATACAGAACTCCAATAAATTTAGAATGGAATATATTATATTCGAACCGCAGGAGGGCTTTCCCTCCAAAGAAATTGCGTGCCCATGCCCGAGTACTAGAGCTATTTCAAGAAACACCCCTAGTATTAAAAGTGCATATCAAGAGCGCTTGTTGTATATTTGATTCTTCCACTAAAATGTATATTATTTCTCTTAAAATGAAGCTTTCGCAAATCGTTATTTCCTGATTCGTATTTCAAAGTTGTTATTGAAAGGAAGATTTCTGAAAATATTTAAACATTTTATCATATTTTAGATATTTTAAAGAATAACTTAAATGTACCACAAACGTCGCACTCAGGAATATGCCTAAAAAACCGTAGATTTAAAATTACAATCTCACCAATTAATATGCGCTTTTATAGGCTTATAATGTAATCTAAGTTTATTCGCCTCAAAAACATTAGACATATAAACCTTTCCTACAAAGCAACGATTTACATCTCGAAATTAGAGCAATCATTTCTGTAAGTTCAGCCGTTAAGATTCTATGTTTGATGCAGACGCTATTCCCTTGTCTATGATGCAAGCAGGCGGGTGTCCGATATGATCTCGAAACACTGAATATGCTTCTGGCAAGTTCAGAGATCAATTGTAGCCTGTAGCGATTTATTCCTTTAAATAATTGAAGCTGAATGGAAATCTATTGTTTGGGTTCTGCGTTGGGTGTTAAGCAGTATAAAATCTCCTTTAATCTCCGCAACATTTCTATTGTAATGGCGCTGTGAGCAGAACAGCGGGAAAAGATTATTGTAATTCATATTTAATGAGAGTAAGTACCTGAACAAAAGTTTCTTTTACTCATGTTAGTAAAAATAAGCTTGACACATTTTTCTACTCATATTTACTAAGTATGGCACAAGGCCGAACGATTCGAACACCAACTGTGAAATCAGTGGAACATATGCAAAGAATTTACTTACGAGTCGGACTAGATTTAAGATTTCGATTTATTATTATTATTATTATTATTATTATTATTATTATTATTATTTCCTTTGATTTCTAGTGAGTACACATTTCGTTCCGGGTCCCGCCCAGAAACCTAACATTAGAAATGGCATCATGACATTATCCACTGACAAAAGAAAACGAAAAAACATATTTTACATAAAGTCCTTCGTAAGGCGTGGGCTGTACTCGTAAAAATATTATTTCTATTTATTTAAGGCATGGGCTTCACGGATTCCCTTTTATTAATCTACTGTGATCTTTTCCAACGAATCCAAAGGGATCCAACTACAACAGGGATAGTTGCTGTCCCCATGTGATACATTGTATTTTGATAGTTTTTTTTCAAAATCGTCAAAGATACATTGCAGTCCGCAAGGAATGTCATATCAATAAGGAGGCACTTATTTGTTTGCGGTCTCTAATAGCAATGTTTGGGGGGTTGGATTTGATTGTTCTTTTTGTTTGTTATGTAGTCCCATAAAATGTTAAAAGGTCCTATCTCCGTAACGGTGTCTGGATGGTGTTCATAGGAATTTCTTTCAGTTTTCTTCCCGTAGAATGTGCAGACTTTCCAGTACAGATATTGGTCAATTCCGTGCATGTATCGCCAACATGATTCCCTTTTTATGCATTTATAGCAGAAAAGTAAATACATAAAATTTCAACTGCCATATGTCGCACACGTTCTTTTGAATATTGTGTGAGTGGCTGAATGTGTGAAAATGCTATCAGTGATGATAGGTTCATAGATTTGACATCGGGGTTTATTACAGTGTAGTAAAAATAAGTCTATTGCACTCCCAGCAGTCACTTGTACAAATCACAATATCGCTCGTTCAATTCACCGTTCTCGCCGTCTTCACACGTCACTACCTATAGTCAACGTTTTTTTTTTTTCTCCCCTTTTTCATGGCTCCAGCACTCTTTTATCAGGCCAACACCGCGGTTCCCAGCCAATCAGCTTTCTTCGTTGTTATTCTCGGTTACACAGGCAAATTGCTTCCTCCAGTTCCACCAATCAGCACACGACTTGCTATTGGTGGAAGCATTCCAAACTGTACAAAAAAAAAACCTCATTCTTGCACATACTGCTAGAATGGCTGGACAGGAGAGTAATGCCATTTTCACAAAGCAAACTTGATGTCACGTGCTACCCGTTAAGGTAAGACCCTTATTCTCCTATACACCAGATGCAAGCCACTCTGACTCGCTTGCTTCTACGGGACTGTTCACCACACTTCCCCCTGATCTCATGATCACAAAACATACAGTCGCGAGCAGGTCGTTTTTGCCGGGTACTTCGTCGAGGGAGTGGAGCAACACAAGCTTCATCTTCAGATGAACTGTCATCAGGAAAGCTAGCAGGATGTACCACATTATTACTTTGGACGCTAACAGTTGGGGAGTCGTCTATAACAGATTCAGTATCAAGCGAGTGATCAGAGTCTCCTAACGGGGTTGATCTCAACTGTACTAGCCGCTCAATCTCTTCAGAATCACTGTCCTGTGTATCTGTCTGGACCGTTTCTATAAAGGGGCGCAAGTCCTTCACATGACGTGGAACTCCATCAATGTGCACTGACTGTAGGCTATTAACATGAGTCACGTGACCCATTCTAAATTTAGTCGTGCACCTCCAATGTGGAGTTTTCACCCAAACGACGTCTCCCACTTCATATGCTCCTTGAATATTCTGCGATTCAATTGGGGACATTGCCTCGATGCCCCAGACACGGGTATGGTACCTATAAAGTGCATCAGCAGGTGCAGTGCTAGGCGAATGATTATCTTTAGGTGTAACGTTATACCAGTAAACCGCCTCTGGTATAGAGCACTGCTTTCTAGCTGCAATGGTTTTGATGCTTCGGTGACTTCTTTCTACTATACCATTCCCGGCAGGTGCATAGGCACGCCAGAACCGCAACCGTACACCCCAATCACTCAAAAAATTCTTGAAATGTTTGCACGTGAATGCTGTGTCATTATCTGTCAATATCTCGAGTGGTGGACCCCGTTCATAAAACATTGCCTCTAACTGCTGAACTACGCCAGTAGAATCTTGTTGACGCAGTGGACGCCATATTGCGAACCGAGAAGGCCCACAATCAATAATTGTCAGAAAATGCTTACCACCATGGTGAGTGATGTCTATCGCTAACCTATTCCAGTTGTCCCGCACGTTCAGCTTTCCTTTGCCAATGCACTGGAGCCGGGTCAATGGTTTGGCACGCCTCACATTCCTTGACAACGGCTTTTACCACTTCTGATGATACTGAAGGGTCTATCAACCTGACAAGGTCCTTTTTATGCCTGGGTGTCCGGTTTTTTGGTGGACATTAGCCACTTCGCGTGCGTCCATCTTGGTTGTTGCAGTAACACATACTGAATGCACTGGCTCCGTTTCATCCTTGTGTAAGTTTAACCACTTTCTTGGCACCCTGGTCAGCCGGTCAGCCAGATTCATGTTGGATTTGACCAGTATTATGTCCACCGTCAAGCCATATTCAGCTACAAGCTCGGGAAGTGTGTTTAGCCGTCTCCGCACTAACATTTCACCAGACGCCTTCGTATTTATTCGAGCCTTGCCAGTTAAGGTGTTCGAAATCCACTGATGAACACATGCTGAATCAGTAAAAAGATGTATTGTTGACACTTGCCATTGAAGAGCCAAATTTATACCCTTTATCGTTGCGTCTAGCTCGGCCAAATTGATGTGCTTAGCATCTCCAACCGGGCGTAGCCACGATGTATCCTCAATAACGTTTCCATCTACCTCTAATACGACACCTGTGGCTACGGAACTCGCATCCACCCATACGTTCATTTCGCGGCCACTCACACACCAGTCTCCTCCTACTGGATCGGCCTCGCGTATTCTGGCTATGATGTCGGTTAACATGCAATTAATAGAGGCATTCTCAACTTCGTCATCCCATACTGTGGTTAAAGCGCTTGCTTGTCGTTTCACAAATGTAGTGGCCACTCGTAGCCAGCCGCAAACGGGAAAGTGGCCCACAAGTTTTCCACATAACGAGAATACGCGCCGGCGAGTTATCCTCGCAGGGATATCGGGGATTTCACCACCTCGCATCCATCGGAGATTTCCATTGTCACTCCAGACCTGTAAGCCCAGCACCTTAGCTCCGTCTTCTAATCCCGTTGGTTCCTTGCACACTAGTCCGTACTTGGACAGGAGCTCTCTCACACGTGCAACAGGAATGAGACTCTCGTTGACATAAATGTCGTCAACATATGCCGATGTGGCATTCGCAATGGTTTTGTCTTGCGATAATACTGCGTCAATTATGGCTTTCATAATGAGAGGTGCCACATTTAAACCGAAACCCAGTCGAGTGAGGCAATATCTTTCCCCCTTCACTATAACAGTTTGATAGGGCCATAGCGCCTTCTCCACATGTATCTGCAGATACGCCCTCCGCAAGTCCAATAAAGATACATCGGCCCCCAATCGTCGCCATTCTCGCAACTTATGTGCACAAACCTCTGCGTTAGCAGTATATGGTTCTACAAAACCATTCAACTCGCGGTAATCCAGTACCGGGCGGACCTTCTGCTTGCTCTCTTGTATCACTGCCATTAATGGGATTAGACACTTCGGTGGACCAAGTTCATCTTCGGGGTATGGTCGCAGCCATCCATTATCCAGCCAGGACTGCAGTTCCCTTTCATATTCGTCCCGTGCATAGTCAGGTACTGAATATTCTGCCACTCTATTCTTCAGGGTTATAGGTGGTTGTCCATTGGTTCACATCCATGAGGCTGTCCATACTTTGTTATGACGGTCGAACGCCACACCAAAGTCGGGTTCAATGATAGAAATAGCAGCACATTGGGGCTTACTTTCTTCTTCAGGAAATTGAACTTCTCCCGAGGAATTTATGTGCACTCCTCCTAATTCTTTAATTGCGTCAATCCCAAGAAGCAGATCGAACCCAAGTAATGGTCCGTCCACAATTAGGGCATCAATGTACACGGGTTGAGCACGACTAACATTCAACGCAATATTGCCCTGTCCACGGCATTTTAGTACCTTACCGTCGGCAGTTAAAACTTGCGTCTTCATTGGTCGCCAATTGCGACATGCGCATTTGCACACCAACGTCCGTGAGCACCCCGAATCAACCAAGGCCGTGCACTTCTTTCTGTCTACGGCCACCTCAATGATAGGTAGCGCCGCGTTTTTTAGTTGCTTGGAGAAAAGACCGGCGCTGACGTCTGTTCCCCGGATCCGTTTCCCTGGCACTCTGAGGAAATGTGTCCAACCTTGTTGCACCAAAAACACCGTATCCCGCGGCGGGATCGTCGGGTCTGGGTAGCTGTCTTCTCCGAGTAGCCTTGCCTGCAATCCTTTGCCAGGTGGTTGGGACCAAAACATTTAAAGCACACAATGCCGTCCGTCCGTTGAGCTGCTATATTCGTCTGTTGAGCTGCTGCGGCAACTGACTCATACGGCTCTTTGCTATCTGGATGATGCACGGAGAAGTTGCTTGACTTGTTGTGGCAGTCCAGAAACGAAGGCACACGTAATCCATCGTTCAGGCAGTTGGCCGCCAACCAACAAAGCTAGCCGTTTCAGCTCTGCTAAAAATTCGTCTACCGTTTCACCTGGCCGAAATCGTCGTGACACAAACTGATCATACGCAGTGAATGAATCCACTGCATATGCAGTTATAAGGGCCTGCTTAATCTGCTCTGGATCTGACCTATGCTCCTTTGTCAGTTGCCGATATACAGAGAGCCCCGGCTCACAAGCGCAGTGGCAATACCCGCTCGACTTTCTTCATCGCGCAAAGTTCACAAACCAACTCCACATTTTCAATCCACTCTACAATCGGTAAATCGGTTGCAGCTCCACTGAATTCAGGTATCAGCCTGATATCGAAACTTCTGTCCGCCATGATTAGAGAAAAATTGCCGAAATAGCTTGTAGTAAAAATAAGTCTATTGCACTCCCAGCAGTCACTTGTACAAATCACAATATCGCTGGTTCAATTCACCGTTCTCGCCGTCTTCACACGTCACTACCTATAGTCAACGTTTTTTTTTTTCTCCCCTTTTTCATGGCTCCAGCACTCTTTTATCAGGCCAACACCGCGGTTCTCAGCCAATCAGCTTTCTTCGTTGTTATTCTCGGTTACACAGGCAAATTGCTTCCTCCAGTTCCACCAATCAGCACCCGACTTGTTATTGGTGGAAGCATTCCAAACTGTACAAAAAAAAAAACCTCATTCTTGCACATACTGCTAGAATGGCTGGACGGGAGAGTTATGCCCTTTTCACAAAGCAAACTTGATGTCACGTGCTGCCCGTTAAGGTAAGACCCTTATTCTCCTATACACCAGATGCAAGCCACTCTGGCTCGCTTGCTTCTACGAGACTGTTCACCACATACAGGTAATATTTTCTTGATAATGTAGGGAATTATGTATGCTAGATCAATGTCTGTCGTTTTGGAGGCAGAGGCCTAACATTGTGTGTGTTCTTGCTAGATACCTTTCCAATTGTATGGTCGAGTTTTAAATTCAGGAAATATTTTATTAAGATATGAGAAAGCTTGTTAATATTATAATTAATATAAAAAAAATACATACGAATTTTGTAATTATTCTTTTATGTTTGATACATTAGAAGAGTATTTATTTTTTGTTTTGCGTCTGTGTGTATATATATATATATATATATATATATATATATATATACACACACAAACGTCTTCTATCTCTAGATTATTTTATGTTTTCCACCCAATATTGAAAAGATGCTTCAAAAGAAAAAACTGTAATGTTCAAAACCGTGACATGTTCTTAAATAGTCTCCATATCGAAAGTTCCGTATGTATGCCAGAGATCATCACGGTGCCATATTGCAAGTTCTATAATTGCGCTTTTATTTTAAAATGGCATCGATCGAATGCAGCCTGTAGCACTTAATGAGGACTTTCCTTCTTCCAACCTTGAGGACTTTCTATTACCCTAGTTGAAACCAATATAACAAATAACAACCTAGTCACTTGAGAACGTTTAACTAGAGAAACATCTAAAATATTTAGCATATATAAGCTTAATAGAAAATAATAATATAATCAATATTCTGACACCCCAAACCCCATAAAAAGCGATTAGTAAAGAAACCTATAATGAAAAGAGGTAATGAAGGAAGTCGATAGTGTAAAGGTTGCTAATACTTACTAGACGTGAGAAATCTATTTTCCTAATTATTTTTTTATTTTTACTTTTGTTTTGTAAATTCGTAAATTTCTGCTGTTGGCAACAATGGCTGCACGGTCAATGATTGAAGAATATTCCTATAAAATTAAACAGCTAATATTGTTATAATCTCAATTGTCTTTAGTAGGGAATTTACAATGTTAATGATCCTAAAGGTAAATAAGTATTATGAATATTATTCGCATTAATGTAAATACACTTTTATAATGACTTTTCTCAGCTATTCAAGCCCATTATCTAATAATTACTTTAGATTCAGTCTTAACTTACATTTTCTGCAAGTTTACATGCCGTTTCTCAATAACCCGAATGTTATGCTTTAGCATCTTTTAAAGATATTCCAAATTGTTGTAATTTGGCTTCCATTTGTGATGAGAAAATTCAATTCATGCAACAGCATTTACATTGTATATAAATGAGGCAATTCAGAAGAGCATTTCCTTTAATATAACGTTATTATTCTTAAACAATTCTCCAGTGATTTACGAAGTATATTACAGATTATTTTCTCGTCTCTTCTATATTTACCTGCTGCGATAAAATAATTCCATAAAATGATGCAATCTTAGGATGACGATCATCATTAATAGAAAAAGACCAAGATGCGGGTTACAGATTGGAGATGCAATCTCCAAGTCGGTGCGGAAGTTTATATATGTGGGGAACGTTTTTACAGACAATCGAGAAAGCGTTACGAAGATTCGAACACGCACTAGAATTGCGAAAGAACCATTTCAAAGTAAAGCAACGAGCAAGAGAACGTAAAAATAAATGGTTAGAATCTAAGAAATGAGTTCTAGATTTCTAAGTGATATACATCCTTTTATATGGCAGTAAATGCTGGACAATCACTAGGAGAATGAAGAGAAAACTAGAGGCAGCAGAAATATGGTTCTTCAGATGTTACTGAAGATTCCATGGATAGACCGAGTAAGCAAACTGAAATCTTTAAAAAAAGCTTAAATTATATGAAGTTTTGAAGAGCCATATCCACCAATGACTTGAAGGTACGTGAAAAATAGGACATTATTGTGATAAATTGCACACCAGATGTTTTATTTATTTCTTGTTCTAATGTAATGATACTTGGTTTAATCATGAGTGCTTTTTTTCCGAGGATCAAATAATTTTACGCAAGGAAGTAGAAAATTTATCTCCCACAAAAAGCAAAATTTAGAGAGTGCCAATAGAGAATATGTTTTTGATTATTAGCTATTTCCTTTTAAATCATATTCCCCACAAAGTTTTAACAAATACATATCCTTTCTAGCATGTCTTCAGATCTGTTACGATGTTATTTACTGTTTATTGTCGATTTTAAACACACCTAGTATGGAAATATTGCTTTTACGATGCAATTTTACAAGTCATTATATGATCCCAATTTCTTTAGGAACAGTAAATAATATATTAGAAGGATGTAAATGAAAGAATTGGATTTTTTGTAATCTCCTCTGGATTGATGAAACTTAATATCATTTTTTTTTTCTACTGGGTGAAGTGCTTTTTGGTTTGTCTTTGTTTCCTGGTTGTTTACTGTTGAAAGATGATTTATCAAAAATGGTAATGTTAATATTAACCGTTTACCTATGAGAAACATTTGATATTAATTGACTGAACAGGCAGTTCGGTTGTCTTTTGAAATTTATAAAATATTTCTTTAATAAAATTTTCCGTGAAAGTATGTTTCTCCATGTTCAGTAGCTATTCGCACTCATCTGACCATTGATACCAGTTTCACTCCCAACCTTTTAATCCAACTGGTGTTGAATGCCAACTTCTTGTTTAAAGGTAGATATTGGCGTAGTATGCATGATTATAATAAAATCTCAACAATACTTTTAGAAAAGTTGAAAAAAATGGCTCGACATCGTTTCGGTTTGCACGAAGTTCAAAGAAGTCGTATGTGTTTATTTTGTTTGTTAAAATGAATATCAAAACAAAATCAACCTAGTTACAATTTCCAGAATTGGCAAACGTGTAAGATATACGTACGACCAAAGTACGACCACTTTTAGGAGAAATTCTATCTTCTGTACACGGATGTAGTTGGCCTGTTTTGACCCCAAAAGGAAGATCAATGATCCAGATGAAAAAAGAAATTCATGAGTTTATATTTAAATAAATTCATATAAAAATTTCAAAGTGTTTTTCTTACAACATGCAAATGTTTAAGAATGATAATTTTTTAAATATTGGTATAATGCAATAAAGTGCCAAATACATTTTTCACTGGATATCTAATGCTTGCAGAGGATTATTATTAGTAATTGTGAAAACAACACCAATTCCTTCAGATTTATTATAATTTCACACGTATTTTTGTGTATATATATATATATATATATATAGTTCCTATTAAAATATATATATATATATATATATATATATATATATATATATATATATATATATATATATATATATATAGTTCCTATTAAAAATATCACCATATTTTTGAATTTGTGAAAACATTTCTTCCGATAGAAGCCCTTGATTTTATTAGGAATATTTCGCAATTGCTAATCTTCACACAATTCCCAAACCTGATAGATACGAAATTCAAGACAATAAAATTTCGTTGCTTCTGTGTCCTCGAGGAATTGCCATCATGTACAGGGGCGCTGTCTGGGATATTCTCATTTTCCTATCGAAGTTCAAAAGCTGGGTAAGCAGTGTCGGGGAAAACAAAAGTTTGCTGAAGAAAGCAATATTGCTTCGGAGATGTTTCAAAGTCTGCAAGTAAAATGGAAATATAAAGGAAAGGAATGTAAGAAAAACTTAATCCCTTCTGGATAAAATAATATATTCTGTTTGAATTTACCGGAAAGTTAGTGAACGGCGCAGACACATGAGAACCCCCGGAGAGTATATTGACAGCATTTTGGCGAAAAGAAGGGCACTAACCGGAAATGTTCGTTTATATCTCTATCTCTTTGTGTTTCACTCGTTTACAATCAGATAAAACATAAGTCAAAGCAATGTAAGTGAAATTGTTTAATTCTATTGAAGAGTGAAAAAGTCAAGTAGAAAAAGATAAAGTGAAACGAGGAAGAGGAAAAGTAAAAATTAGAAAAATAATACTATCAGTAGAGTATAGCAATCTACATTAACAATGGCGACTCGTAAATGAAAAAGGATTGGAATTTATTACATGAATCACTGAAAATCATGAACGTGTGAAAGAACAGTTGTCCATCTATTGCATTCTACAAGACACTGGATGAATGCTAATTTTACGTCAAGATATTTTTGTATTTATTTATGATCCTCCATATTTACTAGCGACGGTAATGTGACGCTGAATAATAGCGAGTAAAAAAATTTGAAAGAAAAATCATTAATAAAACAAAATAAAAATAAAAAAGATATTTGTTGTAAATTAATGCGCAGTTAGTTTGAGAAAGTTACCTGCAACTTGAAGTGGTAAAGTTAAAGTAGATCCCGGTATAATCAGGGACACAAATGAATATTTTTATAGTCATTTTCCCCCAAGCAAGCGGGGAATGCCATTAGTGTGCAGGTGGTTACAGAGAGTGAATAGGGAGGATTGAAGAAAGGACAAAAATATGAACAGGTTTTATGAAGGCAGAGATGGCAATTGAGCTGACATTTAATATTTGAATATGGTAATTATCTGGGAAGCAGACGTGAGTGATTTACACATGCGGTAAGTGAGAGAAAACAAAACTTTGGATTAGAAGTAGCCGTTGCATTTAGCTATGTTAACAGTAAATAAGTGGAGTATAGATGCCAATATAAAAGAACATTCAAATTCATTTAGATGAGCTACCATGAAAAAAGCTTGTCTAGACATGAAAATATTTCTCGAAAAGACAGAGGGAAGACACGATCCATCGGTGATAGTCAAGATTCCAAATCAAGATCGATTGCATTACAGATCCTTCATCGGATTTTTTCAAGATACTCGAGATGAATAGTAGGTGCACTAGACCTGATATGGCAGCAATATTCAATGCATAGTCTTATTGAGTCGACTTGGTGATATATTGCACATAGATGTTAATGTTTCTATTGAATATCACATCAATGAATAAAGAGGTACTTTATTTCGGTACTCGGAATATTAAAGAATGAAATGACCTGAATATTATTTGATTTTTCTTGGTATTAAGTGAATAAGATGATATGATTCTGATATTTTATTATTCGGATGATAGATATCAAACGAAATAAATATCACTAATTTAGTATATCAGCGTCATAACATCAGACGTATATTCACAATTTGTTAGATACCTCTAGAACGCGCAGCTGATAACTTTTAGAAACTAGCACCAATGTCTCTTATTTCCAAAATAAGTGACTTGGCAAAATCCAAAATATCAAAAAGTATCTGGAAAAATTAATAAGCTAATTTTTGTTTTTGCCACATTCAAATTTTTTTCCGAAGCGTTTGGCTTAATATTCTTAGATTGATGGTCTGCGAGTTCTAAAATTAAAAAAAAAATCGATTAAGTTCTAAGAAGATCTGATCGAAAAATACAAGTTGATTTTTAATATAGATTTTTACAAGAGATAATGGAAATTGCTTCGGTTCTGATATTGCAGCGTAGGCATCCTCGTTACTCGCGATTTTAAACCCAGTTAACATGCAAGAATTCAACGATTCGCATGCTACTCATTATGACAATGCATCACATTAAACGAAAGAATTCTTTTAAAAATTCGTTCCATGTCATATTCAGCGCATGCATAAAACATAATTGTGTACTGATGTGTATATATTATGTATAAACTCTTGTGCAGATTCCTATGCACAAGTAGGCATCACATAAATAGATTTCATGCACTTCTCTTGTTCATCGGCCTTGCCTAAATAACCCCTTCAAAAGCTGTTTACTTCCACTCATTAATGAGGTCCGCTAGTGTTACTTTCTAACTCTCGTTTTTATTTGCTAACCTGTTCACTCTTACATTCCCTCACAAATGCGCATCTCGTTTTCCAATCGGAATAGCATTATATGATTCTTTTAATATTGTCTCTTGTTGCCTAAGCCCAAAACTTATCACTGTGAAATGGTGACATTTTCTTATCTCTTTTCTATTAATTTACTTTATTTTTGTAGGCTTCCATATTTTGTTTAAATTTTCTTTCAATTGCGGAGCTTCATCACTCAGCCTCTCTGCATGTGATTAAATAATTTTTATGTAAATACTCATTTTATCTCCAGAAATATATGTCAAATTAATGAATGTCATATCACTTATAGCACAGGTACTTTAAATTCGTAACAATTATTGATATGCATGTCATTAAAATTGTTTTCGGTGATTATTATGATTGTGAGGACTACAGACAGGGCTCAAGATATGCAGTTAAGATTGGAAAGAATCTGTTTTATGTAATCAACCTGTTTATTCGCATGTGGAGTAGGGAAACACTGCATCTCGATGAGCGAAGTTATTTCTTTGATATCATTAACAAGATTTCTTTTTTACTAGCGATATAAAAAACCGGTTTCAATTAGAGTTGATTTCCCCTAGACTGACAGAAAACCAAAGCTAGAAATCCTAGTTTAGACTTGCGTGTAAGTGATATATAGCCATACCCCTCCCAAGAGTATGCGTAATCGAAAGCAAAGGCTTCTTTTGGAATTTTAATTCGACGCTATTCTGTGTCTATGATTTGCAGAATAATAAAATCTGGGACGATTGAGTTTAATCACTTTAGAGTTGCTAAAAGAAAATTAAATAATTAAAATTATTTTAAAATTTCCTAGGGGAAGCTAAAGACTGTCCCTCAAAATGGACAACTCAAAAAATGGACAACTGTCTGTGAAGACAAAGGCGCATCTTTTGAATATCATACACAAGGAATTTATTGTTACAATCCATATAAATCTTGCTGTTCTCAAAAGTGGATGCTTATATGTTGTTTATTTATGTGTTAAAATATACTTCTTTTATTTTCACTCGTCTTTGTTCAGCAGAGCTGCTTGGGATATAATATTAGGTTGGTGCAAAAATAATGCCGTAATAATGTAGTTTTTTGACGTATTTTTAAAGTAAAAAAACGACATTATTCCGTCATTATTTTTGCACCAACCTAATAGAAAATAAAACGATTCAGGGTTACTTAAATCAAGTATAAAGTTGGCGATTACTCATGAACTTAGTATAACTGGAGACGACCCCTTACTCATTAAATATAACCTCCAGTTCCATAAAAAATGACAAGTGATTCCTTGGCCGATATAATCTGTAAGAATATTTCCCGATAATGTGTTATCATAAAGGTCTATCCACTTGATAGATGGGTGGCTTTTTTGATGCAGAATAATTTCTGAGAAACGATTTCGAAATAAATCTGTGACGCATATCAAATAGCCACGTGTTTTGTTTAAAAAGACATAAACTTTTCTCATATCGTAAGAAGAACGTATTTCAGGTAGCTCCATAGTAATGGCTCTTTAATGGTTGCCACTGACGTCATTCTGGCTACACACTCTCGAAATTCTCCGTCAATATGCTCCCAATCGTGATCTATTAGATTCATATGAGGAATTTGGGCTACCCATGGCAGTGACGTCATTCCTTGTATTCCTTCCTTCCTTCTTTGCTCGTATGACGTGTCACTCCATCTTCTTGAAAATGATAGACGTTTTTGTCAATCTGATTGGTTTCAGACAGTGGGAGTTGTACTTTCTCTAATTTTTGACAGTATTTTGTTCCATTCAACAACTCATCAAAAAGAAACAGCTCAAACTTCCCTCCAAACCAGACAGTGCTCCACACCATTACGCCAATCCGTCCATGTTTCATGGTCACCTGCAACATTCAGTGTCCCAAGTCTCATTCTGATTTCCCCAAAGATAAAGCTGTCTCGAATTCGAATATAGGCAGAATTTACTGTAAGTTGACCAAATTACAGACTGCCAAATTTCATCGTTACTCTGCAACTCTTCTTTGATAGCCTAGCCCGTTCAGAGTGTTCCTCACTACATAGAGCGACATTTCAATGCTATTGGCGACATCTTTGACGCTCCGACGACGGTTTCTGATGACTACCCTATTCAACGCCATTTTCGTTCGCTCAGACACAATGCTTGATCTTCCTGAACGTTGTACCACACGACAATTGTGTTCTTCATTAATTTTCTTGATAATATTAACCATTTCAGTTGCCACACTAATGCTATTCTATTAGTTGCACTCGTTGATAATCACCAATATACTTACTTCCGCTTTCAATGCAAAATATATGTCAACTATCGTTCAAAGATAAGAGTAGCTTGAAACTAACATCGCATCGTCTGGGAAAAAAAGATACATTACAAAATTGCTGTAAACAAGAAAATATGTGTCTTATGTCAATTATCTGCTATAGATGTTTCCAGTATTGATGGGGGTTTCCTTCCTAAACTTATTTTTAAAGAAGTGCGGAACATCCATATCTTTTTGATGTTATTATTTTCTCGTCAAGTTATGTTATATCCAGTTTATTTATTGAAAGTCTACCAAATGTTGTGGTTTCTGTTATTGGTTACAGTTAATTGTGATTGTGTAACTTCAGTACATAATGGATGAAGAAGAATGGGCTTCGCCACAATCTACAGTCTTCAAAAAGTGTTTTAACTATCGATCTGAGAAATGGTGATATACATCAGATAGTAGATATTTCTGAACATGTAGGCATGCATGACATCCACATAATCGTCACGACCTGGCTCGGCTATTTAAGTACATGACTCGAGTTTTCAGGCTAAGGATTTTTTATTTTTATCAATTGCCGGTTCTAACTATAGCTTAGCCTATTTTGAGTTCATTTTTTTCCTATACTAAATTTATTATGAACGATCCATGCACCAAATTATTTGAAGTACCTAATATTTACTAATGTCTAATCCTGATTTTTTTCTGATGGATTCAGTGTAGGCGCCATACCGGCCTTCATTTCAAATTCAGATAATAGTTTGTTTGATAGGGTTTATATTGCATTCTATTTCATGGAACACTTAGTTGATGTGGATTTTCTGTTCAAGAGCATTCTTATCCTAACTATGAATACATATGTCGGCAGCATATATCCTATAATCATTACTACATATGTCACAAGGATCGATATCTTCCATTATTAAATCCATTTGCTACGTGCAATGTAATCTTTCAATGTTCAGTGCAAATCTCTACACATCCTTGTTTGTAAATGCGTAGGCTATACTCTAAGATTAAATAAACTAGGGCTGTCATTTCCTACTTGTCATATTCCTGATGAGGTTTAAAATGCTTTCATATTTGGTTCATCGTCAGGCATGTAAGATTTTGTAGAGTTAGAGCCCCATCTATTAGATGTATGTTTTCACTGAATTTGGAGATTGCAAGGCGGTTTATAATGGACGACAAGAGAAAATTGTCTATCTATATGCTCATGTGCTACTATCAGCTCAACACTGCAGGTATACCATTCCCTATTAGAGATGAATGCAGGCTGTTTACGTTGATTGATGACATATATTCCATCACTGCATCCATTACCAGAAAGAAAACCTGTGTTGTGCGGAGTTCACTTTCATAAGACTATGTGGACCTAGTTAATATAAGGCATAATAACATATGCAACATAAAAGATGCATACGAGATACCTCCGTATCTGTGAGGATCTTGAGGACTGCACATTTGTTTCTATAGTGAATTAATGCGTGTTAAGTCCTACAATTGGGGAATGTGTTTATGATTCAAGATTTCCTTCATAAATCTGGAAAACTTGTAATTGCATTCAGGATGAACGTCATCCATTTCCAAAAGTTTAGTCTCAATGTCAAGTTATGCTTCGTTATTCCTTATTTTTTAATAGATTTAAGTTCCTCGTCAATAGGATCATTATTGTATATTTTTGAAGCCAGTCATTTTAATGATTGTATGTATATTGCTATATGTTCTATTTCTGCAACCATCATTACTTAAGACATATCATTTTTCAATTGTGACGCCATGTCTTTTTTTCAAACCAGAATATTTCACCTGTGTTGGTTTTGATATTTACTGTAAATTGGATTTGTTTTTCATCATATTTTAACATATTGCTTATACTGCTTGGCTTCTTCAAATTCCTTTTTAAATTTCCCGAAGATATTGCTTTCTAAGAGTTAACTATTATGCTTATTGTTTTTTTTTAAATCTTTTCCCTCCCCTTTTCAATTCAGAATTATCTTCGCTAATGTGTATTTTTTGACCTGGTATTACTGGAAATCTCTCACCTCCTGCAAATGTATATTTGGAAACATTATTTCATTCTGCTATGCTGTTTGTGTCAACATTTATTGATATAAACTTAACAATTCCTGTATTACTCTTTCATTTTTAAGGGTTTAGATGTCATGCTTCCGTTTTTGTCTCGTTTATGTGGGCAGTATCTATTTTGTGGCCTGGTATTGTAAGTTCAGTTATAAGTCGTTTGTAATTAGATTCAAAGTCGTAGTTGTATACTCAATTACCTTTAACTGACCACGGAAGGCAAGAGAAAAAGTTGCAGATGTAAATCATATTTTTGACTTAAAACATCTGGACTATATCATTTGATGTGTGAAGGAAGGAATATAGTTTAGCATGACAAATATTTGAAATACCTGATTAAATGTCCTGTTTAAAAGGGATACATCTTCATAGCATCAAAGTATCAGTGGCTTTCACAAATACTTGGGGTAGCATTAAAATCCCTAATTTCTCGTTTGCAAATATACTCAATGTAATTAATCATGTGGGATTTTTTTTAAGAAACCACTTCACCGTTTTTAATTTCCTTAAGTTAGGAGTTACACGAAATCTATTGTTCTGCGATAATTTTATGTTAATCGAAAACAGCAACATATATTCGACAAAAATCAATGCGATGGTTTAGAAAGGCAAGCAGGAGAGAGAAAAAAAGCCTCGCTATTAATCAAATGTTGACGAAACAATGAAGTATAGCAAACAACTAAAATATATTTTCTTGATATTTGCACAGCAAATTAATAATTACCTACATATTTTGTCTGGGTAGCAAAAAAGTGTAATGTAAGCTTAAGTTGAACTAAAAATACTTCTCGATACGATCTATCTCTATTGAAATATATTATGAAAATAGCACATACATAAAGCAGTCATATTATCAATAATTATATGGCATAAAAATAACATTGAAAGACCGAAAGGCTACATTTAACACACACACACACACACACACACACACACACATATATATATATATATATATATATATATATATATATATATATATATATATATTCGTAATGGCCTACTGACTGATTTGAAGCATGAGAGATTGTGGACTTCGTGTGTTGACCTCAATGGTCACACACACACACACACTCACATATATATATTTTAAAATATATATATATGTGTGTGTGTGTGAACATTGAGGTCAACACACGAAGGCCACAATCTGTCATGCTTCAAAGCAGTCAGTAGGTCATTACGAATTATTTCAAGCAAGAAACACTGTCGACTTAGGATCATGATATCAATATTCACTTTTATATTTACATTTGCTCTGTCTTTGATATCGAGCACTTTAACCTATTAATATAGCATAACATTATATATATATATATATATATATATATATATATATATATATATATATATATATTTTCACACAACAATAAACAGAAATTCCACCTGAGAGATCGAACTGTAAACGTTACATGTAGTTTCACGCCAACTACGATATCAATGACACTATTTGATTTGGTTTCCAAAATTTTGGCCTTATTATTATAAAACTTAGAAATCACCTTTCGTGCGGACTTTCGAATAGCTCATCGTAGGGCTAGTAACTCTTCGGATGTTTACCTTCAGTGTCCTATGTACGTAAAAGTTATAAGAATTTAAATATAATATATTTGTTTTATATTTTTTCGATACCTTAACTCGGCATAATCTTTCTTCGTATATGCAATTCGTATATGCAATCGAACTCCAGAACTTCTTGCCAAAATTATGCACGCAAGTTTTCTTTTAAAATAACTAGTCTTTTTCATGCTTTCACATAAAGTCACCCTTAAAAGACAGTAGGGAACCCCAGACTATGTAATATTTCGAATACTTTACATTACCAGTGCTAGAAAATGTAGACAAGTCATACAAGCAAAAAATCGGGTCCAGCTCTAGTTTTTATTAATCGGATGATATCAATTGTATTTGCAACGAAAAGTGAAATGAAAGTTAAACCTTCAGCAATGGATCGCTTTTTAAAACTTTCACTCTGTTCGATATTTAAATTTAACTTAAAATGCATTATTTAATTTATAATCGCGTGCAACTAGAATAGATACTACCTGTTGATTTAGTTTTTCTTTTTATAATTCTCCGAGGTCAAAAAACGGACAGATGAACGGACACACGTAAACTGCGCTTTATTTCTATATAGACGGTAGAAAACTGCCATTCAATATTTTTGCTTTTTTAAGCATGAGTCTGTTTTTTTTAGTTTTTTTTAGGCTTTTTATAGTGCGAGCTTGTTTTGTTTACACGCTAGTCAATTTACACTAACTGCAATAACCTTTATACTCTCAGGGAATATTATGTATTTCAAAATCTTATAAAGACAAATATTTCGAACAACAAAGAGACGTTGCTGAACCTTCTCTTATCTTTCCATCTCTAATCTGAAATAAAATGTCAGTAACAGTTTTTCACAGGATATGCTGAGTTACCAAGAAGAAAAAATGCCACGAAATCTTATTATTGTGAGACCGTAAAATACCTACAACATGGACTCTTCCAGGACTATATAAAGTATGCGACATAACACTCTAGGAGAGAAGACGTGGAGAGAGAGTATTGTAATACCGTAGTATCAGCCGCGTACGACTACCAATATTGGACACTTACACTATCTTTGTAACCTTTTTGTTTAATATATCTTTCTTACATCTAATCCGTGTTCCGTGTTTTCCGTCCGTGGTCCCACATCAGTGTCGACGGTGAATTCGAGAAACGCACTCACGCCGAAACCTCAATACCTTACCAGTCCCACATCTGTGTCAACGGAGAATTCGAGAAACGCATTCACGTCGAAAACCGCAATACCTTGCCAGTCCCACATCAGTGGCGACAGAAAGATTTTGAGAATTTCGTTCTCACCATATCAATAGCGACAGAGTACTCGAAAAATACGCAGAAACTCCACGCGTTCCCACAGCAGTGTTGAACGAGGAATTAAGCTGGCATTACTACATTAGCGATTTAAACGCAACACCCAGCGTCTACATATAAAAAAAAAGTATTCCGATAACAAATAGAAGTGACGAACTAGCGATTCGACATCTACGGAATATTAAAGTCTGTCCAAATAACATTACGAGAACGATTGCTTACACACACACACGCACAAAAAATCAAACCAGTTTGTTCATAAAACAAACTGACAAAACAAGAGCCGAAGTACTATTTACGACTCAAGTTTTTGAAAAAAAATATCTAATTTTTTTTATGTAACTGAGTTGAACTCGTGCATAAAATTATTCTCCCCTCAAATTCACTGAGGCGAGTTTTGTCTTTTTTGTACCTCTATAAAAAAAATACATAAGTGTGGTGAAAATTTATACAATTAAGTTAAAGTTAACGGAACCACGGAATCGCAAAAAAAAAAATTTAAACTCATAATTAGTTTAGTTTAACTAATTGTCTATATATTTTTTTGTAAAAAAAAATCAAAAAAATCTATCAAGATTTTTTTGTGTACCTCCCCTTGGTACACGGGTTTCAAAGCAAGAAAAAAAATCGCTGTCATTTTTGTTTGTCTAAATATGGAAAATTTTCAAAAAGTAATTGTCCAAATGCTAAAAGTAAAGTTGGATCAGCAACAAAGATCAGAAGAAAGACAACAAATATTTTTGGAATTATATAAACAGCAAATGGAATTCCAAAAAATTACGCTTCAGAACTACAACAGAAACAACTTAAAGAAATACTCGTAAATGCATTAAAAAACTCAAACTCTGAAAAAGATACAATATTCTCCCAGAGTATAATCTACAATTCAATGGAAACCTTTGAATACGTACCAGAGGACGACAAAACGTTCGAGGCATTTACAGGCGCTACGAAGATATTTTCAACGTAGACTGTGAACAATGGCCCAGTAAAAAAAAAAGGACGTCTACTATTGAGAAAACTGGGACCTACAGAACATAGCAGGTTCGTAGACTTCATACTACTCAAGAAACCACTGACTTGGATTTTTCCGAGACTATTAAGCTCATATCGGAACTATTCAGACCTAACACAACCTTGTCCCACAAACGTTGGAAATGCCTGAACAAGTTCAAAGAAAACCAGCAAGATTTTCTAACGTTTGCAGCATCGGTAAACAAGCTCCGTAATGATTTTAAACTAGCCGAACTGACTGCCGATGATTTCAAGTGCTTAATTTTCGCACAAGGTCTAGTATCAGCAGAAAACGCCGAAGTCAGACGACGGGTACTGACCAAGTTTGAGAACGAACAAAGATTGACTCTGCAAAAACTGGCAGAGTAATATCGGTAAAGTGTGACTCAAACACTATCGAGGAATCAGGTATGCCTCAGATTAATAAAATCAGAAGCAAGTCTACCTCCTATTACCCTCAAAAAGACAAAAGGCAATTCTCATGTCCTAAATTCCGCAGTAACCAAAACCCAAATAGGTTAAAGAAACCGCCCGGACCATGTTACCATTGTGGTAAATGGCATTGGATGAAATTCTGTCAAGTTAAGAATAAAAAATATTGCAAAAATTGCAATAAAAGTGGGCATACTTTAACTCGGTGCTGGTACGTCAACAGAACGAGAAAACCCAAAAATAAAATTAGGCAAGCTCAATCTGACAATATTGTCGACAGGAATTTTAGGAAATATGTAACTGTGGATATTTTCAATAATTCCATTAAATTCCAGCTTGACTCGAGTTCCGATCATTCAACCATTAACTGGCGTACTTGGCGAAAATTAAACAAGCCGACCTTATTAAAAATGGATAAAACAGCGAAATCCGTAACTGGCGAAAAGATTAACATTTTAGGCGAGGTAATACTTACCGTAACACTAAATGAAGTTACCAAAAAGCTCAAAGCCTACGTATTGAAAACTTCAGATAACTTATTTGGAACAGATTGGATAGAAAAATTCAAATGAGTACATTTTGTCGCAAGATACAAAGTACAACGTCCAATTTGGTAAATCTAAAGAAAGGAACTCAAACAACAATTTACCCAGGTTTTTTCTGGCGGCCTTAGGAAATGTACTAAAATGAAAGCTAAGTTCAAGGTGAAGGTCGGAGCACAACCGGTATTCAAAAAGAAACGGAATGTGTTTTCGCTGCTCTAGAGCAAATCAACAAAGAGTTAGATAGACACGAACAAGCAGGTATTCTGTCAAAAACAGATTTCAGCGAGTGGGCAGCACCTACGGTCTACGTAAAAAAGAAGTCCAATCAAATACGAGTATGCGCAGATTTTTCCACAGGTTTAAACGATGCCTTGCAAGATCACCACTATCCTCTTCCAAGCCCTGAAGAAATTTTCAATAAACTCAATGGTAGAAATTTTTTTCTAACATCGAACTCTCGGGCGCATACTTTCAGATAGAGTTGGAAGATGAAAGTTCCAAGTTGCTCTGCATAAACACACAAAGAGGGTTTTACAAATACAACAGACTGGCTTTTAGAGTAAAGGTTGCGCCTGCAATTTTCCAGCAGGTCATGGACGCCATGCTGTGCGACCTTGACTACGCAACAGCCTATTTGGATGATATACTGGTTACTAGTATAACTGCGGCAGAGCACCGGAACCATATAATAAACGTATTCGAAAAGATACAAGAATACGGATTTAAGGTTAAGGAGGCACAGTGTGTCTTTTTCTTACCAGAGATTAATTACTTAGGGCACATTATAAATAAAGACGGTCGTCGGCCTGATACAGAAAGAACCGTACGAAAAGCCTTATGCGCTGCTATGTTTACTGGCCAAACATGGACAAGGACATAGCAGACATGATAGAATCCTGCAAAGAATGCGCGCTTGCAGCAAAAGCTCCAACCACGACGTGCAAACCATGGCCAAACACAGACCATCCATGGCAAAGAATTCATGTCGTTTTTGCAGGGCCTATAGACAACATGTGCTACCTCATTGCTGTGGATAGCCACTCAAAATGGCCTGAGGTCCTACAATGCAAAAAAAACAACCACAAACTGCACGATCGGATTTCTACACGAGCTATTCGCGCGTTTTGGCGTGGTAGATTGTGTAGTTACAGATAATGGCATTCAATTCACATCAAGTGAATTTAGCGACTTCTGCAAGTCATATCAGGTCGACCATATTACAACGCCTCAGTACCACCCTAGGTCGAATGGCCAAGCCGAAATATTCGTGGACACTCTAAAAAAGGCTTTAAAAAAGGCACTAGGCACACCGACAGATAGAGCATTGCAACAGTTTCTGCAGGTGTATCGGATAACCCCTAATCCGAACACGCCTATGGGAAGCCTCGCATGCGGAAACAATTTTCGCAAGAAAAATCGAGTCTGCCTTCGACAAACTGTCGATAAAGTTTTTTTCAAGGATTACAAAAGCAACATAACATCCTGGGAAGTAGGCACCATAAAACAAATAATTGGCGAACTGGTCTATATTGTCCAAGGACCGAAAAAGATTCACAAACATCATTGGAACCAGCTCAGAAAACGCCGTTTGAAGGAATCGGAGGAATCACTACAAAAGAGCCAATCGATGTAATTTTCGATCACTTCGATCTCGACACGCAACAAGTCTCTCCTGAAATGCGACGCTCAGGAAAGAAAAGGAAATTTACTCAACCGCTCGATGTAAATCCCAAGAGAAAAAAGTATAAACAGTTTTGTTTTTTTTCTCCTTTTCAAAAAGAGAAAAAAAAAAGAAAACTCTTAGAAGGTGGGTATTGTGAGACCGTAACATTCCTACATGGACTCTTCCAGGACTATATAAAGTATGCGACATAACACTCTAGGAAAGAAGAAGAGGAGGAGGAGAGAGAGTATTCTAATACCGTAGTATCAGCCGCGTACGACTACCAATATTGGACACTAACACATAGTAAGCTCCGCTTACACTTACACTATCTTTGTAACCTTTTTGTTTAATGTATCTTTCTTACCTCTAATCCGTGTTCCGTGTTTTCCTTCCGTGGTCCCGACTTTGGTCCCACATCAGTGGTGACGGAGAAATCGAGAAACGCACTCATGCCGAAACCTCAATACCTTACCAGTCCCACATCCGTGTCGACGGAGAATTCGAGAAACGCATTCACGTCGAAAACCGCAATACCTTGCCAGTCCTACATCAGTGGCGACAGAAAGATTCGAGAATTTAGTTCTCACCATATCAATTGCGAAAGAGTACTCGAAAACTACGCAGAAACTCCATCTTCTTCGAGATCATTCGCAGAACAACACGAAAAACAACGAACTTATATATAACAACTTAATAGTTGCGCAAACAATATTTCCTCATTTAAACATAATAAAATTAAGACCAACGAATGTGCGACTGAAACTTAAAATAAAATCTTTCCTATACTAGATTCTTTTATTCTTTTTAATTACATTTCCCTTCAAGACATTAACCATATACTTTCCTCTCCGATTCCTTTTAATTTATACTTGTGAAGTACCATGCTTTCTTGGGGAATGATAATATGGTTGTCTCCGTTTATTTTTTCCAGTTTGGAATTCAATATCTTCCTTCCCTTTCACTAGTTTCTTCTCAGGGCGATATTTACCCTGTTTAATAACCCATAACCGGCGGGAGAGTAGGAATAGAATCATTCCTTTCCCAAAAGCATTGGTGTATTATTGAACGCTGCAGAGTAACACGGATTCAATTTTCACCGCCAATACCCTTTACACTATCCACACAGCCGCGGTCCATTGCTCTAGAAATAAGCCATTTTAAATATGCTACCATAAAATCTGTCTTACGGTTCCATGTGTTCGCTCTGTTAATTCATGTATTTGTATTAAAATTTTCTCCCATCACAATGCACATAGGTTCAAGCGACTGTAGTAAAACAAGATATATATGTGAACATGGATTCTCGGATAAATGTAATTTTATTGACCCAACTAGATAAAAATTTGAATGTACCAAAACAGGTTGAATCAATAATGTGCTATGTAAAATGACATTTTTTTTTAATCGATGAAGCAAGTGATGGTAGTTATGTTCTTGGAAGTAAAACATGTGTTGTCAGTTGACTTCAGATTGCATAATAAGGCATCTAAATCACTCAGGCATTTTGAAAGGGAAACGGTTTATTCAGAAAAAAAGTAAATGACGTTGACGCAAGGCTGTAAGGCCTGTTGATCGGAAAGACGATCCAGACCACGTTCTAAGTGTCACATGATTGTTTCCAGAGATGTTGCACATAGGTACATCATCTATGTCAGTTCAATCATAGTCCATCGCACTGCCGTAAATTGGGAATTTAATATTCTCCATGGATTCTGCATGCTTCGTTATGGGTACATATTATTTTGAATTCAGTGCTTTCGTTCTCCTATTCTGGTTGTGAATCAAGCCAAAATGGCCTAATCTGACCAGATTTGAAAAGCTCTGGATACTGGTTACAATCATGTTTGGCAATCTTATCTGTACGAAGTGTCTTTAAAATAATCTACCGAAATTCGAACATGGACGAGTATATCGCCTTCTGCGATATTATCACGATATCTGCACATGCCATATGTCCAGCGCATTATATTAGGTCCTCTCTTTCTTTTTCTCCAACTGATTTTGAACTTCTTCCTTTCATTCTTTCTGTGATTTCCATCATCATTCTCATGTTTGGGCGGAAAACAACTCAAACATTCCAACATGTTGTCTTTTTGCTATATTTCTTAAAACTTGATCTACCAAACATATTCATCAGCTTTTTTATACAGTTTATGTGCTATTTCCCTCTATCTCGACTGCCTTCAATATCTCCTACAAACCTGCTTACTCTTTCTTAATCTAAAAGCAAATCTTGCCGTTTCATTTTCCTTTTCATCACTATCTCCATCTTTTCTCTTTCACGAAACATCATTGAACATCTTAAGGATATACCACAAGTCTAATGCGCTACTTTGCAAACCCTCTCACCGAACTATGTGCTCTAGATATTTGAACTGTATTTTACTAATATAAATGTGCTTTCGTTTTCCAGTTAACATAAAACTTCCTCGTTACTTACTTGTTCTGACATTTGATTCTCAGTATCCTTCCATAAAACCACATTTTCACTGCCTCACCTTCATCTGTGTAGAGATTGTCAGAATGATGCCACCTATTTATATAATGGCTTAAATTACATAACTATCCTAATACGCCTTGGGATTTGGTGAATATGGCAATTAATACGGCTTAGAATTACTATTACCTGTACAGAAGACAAAATACACATGAAAACATGGTAAAATGACCCCCTTGGATGTGGCAAATGAATTCACCGAAAGCGCTCGAGACAATATTCATACCGAATTGTTTATATATCTCTTCTTCCCAATAAAACGAAAATCGTAATTATATTATGAAAACTGAATAAGATGTATTATATTTTCATTCTTCATCTCATTCAATGAAATATGGATAAAGGAAAGATTGCTAACCACAAACATGTGAGCTACTGTACCTGCATGTTTCTCTGTCTATGGATATTGAATGTATGTTATACCAGTATAATTTTCGGTCCCTTAGAGGTCTAAATTATTGGTTGAAATTTGAAATAAATGGGAGTGTCTTAATAAAAGTGGATCAGACTATTTTTAAAAATGATTATCAGAGGCTACGAAATTAATAAACGCTTTGGTTTTAATATCCCAAAATTACGAAAAAATTATTCAAAAATAATTAATATCTTCCATCATATATTAGGCACTTAAGGTTATACTTACTGAAAACGTCTAGGTTCATAAAAAAACATTCTGCTCAACTTTTAGCATGTTAATCGGGGTAAGAACTTTTCTGCTCCCGATGTATCCGTGCGTAATTATGTGCAACTATATGTGTGTCTATGTTAATACATGTGCTTTGAAAGTAAACACGACCATCTGAGTTTATCGGCATATATCCGAAGGAGGGGTACATAAAATTGAGAAGTCTTTGTAAGTGTCGTTAGATTTTAATGTATATATGGTGTTACACGTTAATGGTAAATACAAACATGTTTGTACAATCTGAGTCACAGATGAGACTTCCAACCTTTTAAAAGTCAGATACGCAATTCGTTTTCCTGCTAACATTCTCCATTACTTAATGCCGGAAACACTTCTCCAGGCCCGCATACTCATTCTCAATCTAAAACCAAACCTTACTGTTTCTTTTTTTCATTTTCGTCACTAACTTCATTGCTTTTCTTGCACGAAGCATCATTGAACTTCCTAAGGATATAGCATTAACTTAGCCACAGGTTTAATGCACTACTTAAAACTTAGAATTTCTTCCACCATTATAGGAGTCTGTGTGTCAAATTTAGTTTAAGAAAATGACGGATTATTTATATTTTTCTATGTACATTTCAGATTAATTGTTTATGTTGATTAAAAATCAAAGATTTTAAGACAGTACCCATTACATGATTTTTGTTTTCTGCACAATGCTTGAGGTTTTTGTAATTTTAGTCCTGTCAGTTTTAGCGATTAACATTCAGTTCTGATTTTTATCATTTCCGTCGTGACGAATTGAGTCATGTATCTCCCTGTCCTTTATCCAATACTTTCAAACAAAAGGGTAAAATAAATAAGATTCACTATGATATTTTCAGCGATATGAATAGATGATGATTTAGGGTAATCTGTAAAAATATTCAATACACTAGTAAAGTCATGCTCTGTATCATTTTGAATCTTTTGAAATCCAAGACTGAAGAATCGCTATAAGAACAAGCAGGTTTTAAGCGCAGGCGTAGTACAATGGAACAGGTCTTCAATGGTAGGATCCTCGACTAGAAACCCCTGCAATATCAGAAGCAGGTGCTCCACAATATGTCGATTACGAGAAAGCATTTGCTACATCCCTATGGAAATCAATGTAGGTAATGGAATTATCCAAGTCATCCAGGCACTATAGAAATATGCCACCAGTACACTTCTGGGAAAACAAATGGGAATATTCTCCCGGACAACTGTCGGCGTGTGAAAAACAGATACAGAAGTTAATGAAATTTCTTTGGAGTGTATCTCTTTCCATAACTGATGATGTCTGTATGCACAGATGAAAGCTTGTAAAATATAAAAAAAGAACTTAACTGGAATTTATAAACAGGCGTCATAACATTCATCTACATGTTCGGGGTTAATGTACTTTATCAAATTTGTTGCGAAGATATATTCTCGCCATTTATATCATTAAATTTTATATCTGTTTTTTGTATGACTGATTCATGCAATATATATATATATATATATATATATATATATATATATATATATATATATATATATATATATATATATATGTTTTACTTTGTTAGAAGTCTGATATTATGGTAGTTTCTTGTTTGATGACGGAGGTTAAGCCTTGCCAAGATCTGTACTTAGTACTTAGATAGGGTTTCGCTTGGGGACACATGTTACTGTAATCTAAAATCTTGTAGCCAAGCGCTTGGACATATGGCTTACAACCACATCCGTTAAACGGATATAATTGCTATTGAAATACCACGTATCTCCCCATATATATCAGTGGAGTCTACGGGGCCAAAAGAGGAGAAAAGGACATGAAATGAACCTTGGTAATTATTAGATGATTAATGTCAAACATCTCACATATTAGCACATTTGTTTTTGGATATCTATGAAAGATTACATGAGATATGACCTGCTATTAATATGGGCATATTTAAAAAAAATTGCGTCTATAGTCAAACATTGCTATTCAAAGATTTCTTGTCAATTCTATAATTATTCGTAAGTATATTCAAGGGGATTCTTGTTTCTTTCTCCAGGGTTTTAAATTCATTACTGTCATTATTTTTAATGGCAGCCACCCAAGAGAAGATAATCCAGTCTACTCAGATATTACCCTGTAGATGAAATGAAATGATTAGGCATGAATTTGAACCTAGCTCGACGAGTTCAATTTTTCACTATTATAAATATTACGCCACCAGAACATCACTATCAACAATGTTGAATTTTAGACCTGTCATTTTTTATGATGATTATAATTGCTTTGATTAACGCCCTAGTATTTGTAATATTAATATTTTTTTTTTCTATATCACGTGTCTCTTCAAAACTTGTGCCATGTTGGGTCCCCACATTTTTCAGCCTTCTGTATCTCTTAGTAATTTTTTGTTTCTTATCTCTCCTAATCCTTGTTCTGGGGCCCATTTGCACAAACTCATTTGTAGGTTTTGCTCTGCTTTCCCATATCTCATTTACCCTAAATATTTCCTTTTAGTGTAAAATTATCTAAGCTTTCTACCATTATTACATCAACATGAGATTTTAACTGTTTTTGTTATTCTATGTATATAGACATTTTTACTATTTTCCTCTAACACACCCCGTGTTCAATTCATGGTATACTAGGCATCTTTCTGTAGGACAATATTTCAGATGATTAATCTCCTTTTTTCCTATTTCATGAGACTTTCTAGTATTCACTTACTTATATTACATACTTTCCTGGTTGCTAATACTTTGCTTTGACTTTAGAAAGGCCTTCGGATATCGGTGTCGAATTCTCCGTCTTCACTTAAAACATTTCCTAGCTATTTAAATTTTTATACTTTCTTGATTTTGGCATCTCAAATTTGGAATTCGCATGTTAACTGTTCATTTTACTGACAATCATACATTCTCTCTTTTCGTAAAATTGATGTTTAATTCTTTCTTCATGATTTCTTTTATTACCTTTTATAGGTTTCTATGTTTTTGTCCTCTGTAGTGTCTGTTAAAGCCTGTGTTTTATCCCTGTTCTGCCGACCATTTTCACAACCTCGTTAAGCATGTTATGCACCCTTGCCTCTGTCACTTTACCTCAATATGTCATGTGAATGTCTAATTTTCTAAGATCCCTTTCCTCATTTTGTTCCCTATAATTGTGTACCTTTCTGATACTAATTCTAAATCTCATTTTTGTTTATTCGTATTATGTTTTGTTTTCAATCAATATGAAATGTTCTCAAATATTTAGTTATAGTTGTTTTGTTTTTTTTTTGTTTTTTTACACTAGTTATATTAATTTGAAGGTATTTACACGCCCCATTGTGAAAAGATTTTAATTTTAAATTAGAATTTATATAATCTTCATTAAACTTATTTACATTTGTAAAAATATTATCAGTCATATAATTAATCTTCATAAGTTGAAAAATTCTCAGTCAGCACAATAAGGAAAATATCGAAAACAGTCATCGGAACGAATATATTGAGAAAGCTTCTACGACAACAAAGGCGAAACTATTATTATACATTTTATATAATATATATATATATATATATATATATATATATATATATATATATATATATATATAAAGCGTTTCACCCCAAGCAAAGTGGGAAGCCACTAGGACGCAACGGGCTACAGAAAATTTGGAGCAAGATCAGATAGGAGTGATAGAAGAAAGGATGTAGTGGATAGATCAAAGCAACTGGAGATGTCGATTGAGATTACATTTGAATAGCTGGAGATTATAGCTCTCAGGGAAACTGGAATAGGGAAGAGAGTTCCACAGGCGAGATGTGCGAGACATGAAGCTATTGGAGTAGAAGAGACGGCTACATTTAGGAGTTTCGACAGTGATGGGGTGAGAGCGGGATGCCAGTCTCGTAGGGCGCTTGAACTCATGAAGTCTGGGGACTAGCGAATGCAGTTCCTCGGAGCAATTGCCATGAAAATATTTGTAAAACAGATAGAAAGAGGCGACGGCGATTCTGTGAGAAAGTGACTGTAGACGAGATGCCAGAGTAGGGCCAATTATATTGCATATCCGCCTCTCGAGCATATCAAGAACCCCGAGGCAAACAGAGGGGGCTCCAGACCAAATATGGCAGTAATACTCCATTCAAGGGCGAATTGTTGATTTGTAGATCTGGAGTATCGATTCCGGGGAGGAAAATTTCCTGGCGTGGCACAGGGAGCCAACTTTCCTTGCGGTGGACGAAGGCAATAAAATCGACGGGACTAAATGCATTGTAATAGAAATGCTGTGATCAATACGTTCCTTGAAAGGATAATGTTAACCTTTGTCATAGCCTTATAAGGAAACATTTGCCAGTCATTGACCAAGAAGCCAATTTTTCTGTCAATTGAAATAAATAAAAGCCTTCGCTTTAAATTTTTTACTGAAAATAGGTTTCGTAAGTCCAATAATTACAATTATTTTTGTGCCCAATATTTATAGGGGGTCAATTTCTAAACTTTTGTTTGACGTAGTGTGGAATATCAAATTCTTGATGATGTAATAATTTTCTTGTAGTTACATCTAATATCCATTTTAATTGTGGTTTTTATTAAAACATTTCCAGTGATGTGGTTTCTGTTATCCGATAAACAACGATTGAAGAAGATTGTCTTCATCAACTTTGTCAGCCTTATAGGCTCAAAAACTTATGTTTGTCTACAGTTAACAATTAATATATTTCTTAACTGATTTGGTGCCATGCATGACAACTATATGAGTGTCTCGATATAACAAGACTATTTAAGAATATGCCTCGAGTTTTCAGGTTAAGGTTTGAATTTTTAACAATTTGTAGTAGTTGAGCACAACTAGGTACCTTCATTAAGAGCATAGAATGGTTAAAAAAACGCCAAACTTGACGAAAACAAAAACAAATTTCCTCGTCTAAAAGTTTATTATTATTAAGAGGAAAGATACAAGTATTTTAGGGGATTTTTTTTAATTTTTTAATCGTTCCTAGCAAGTAAATAATTTTCGATAAAAATCGTGTTTTTTTTTAGTCAGAAAAATTGAGAGATAATCAATCAGATCAACCATTTTTCCATTTTATAAAAAAGAAAAATGAAAATCTCAGTTTCAAATTCTTAAAAATCAATTATAAATTATTCAAAAACTTATTTTAAGAAACTTAGACATTATAATCTTTACTTAACAGATTTTGAAACAAGCATTACTTAATTTCTGCGCCGAAAAATAGTTGTTTAAAAATGAATAAATGATATTTGAAGTTACTTCGATTTAAGTGAACAATGTATTTGATTACAGCGCTCGAAGATTTTTGTATTTAGCTTTCACCTTTACGTTTACTATGCTTTATCGAAAATATATTATAAGAAAATTAAAATAATGTTGAGAGTGAGATAAAATTTCATAAGAACGGTACCTATAAAATAATTAGATATCTTTCTTATGGAATTTTATTAAAAGCGTACATAAAATACTACAATTATATGCATATTTATGGAAAAATTTCATAATTGAAATTAATATAAAAATAACATCATATAAATTTCATAGGATAATGCCAATACTTGTATGTACCCTTCTCAGTTGAAACTGAAAAATCGAATTAACTTCTCCACACGAGTTTTGCAAAATTAAAAGCCTCAACAGCGGAGAACAATGCTTAACTCAAATAACGCAACTTTATTGTGTTCTTGCTGCTCTTCCGTACTTTATAATAATATCCTTATTATAAACACAAAATTACATTGCTTAATTACTGCGGGTCTTCTGATTTGTTCAAATTATACAATTCAGATGTCTTAAAAAATTATCGATCTCATAAGGATATTTACCAAACTGAATGCGGATTTTAACTAAATTTATAATAATTTACCAAATTAAATGTAAAAATGTAAGATAATTAAAGAAATAACAAAAAACTGTATTAAAATTCATTTTCATTGAAAAAACATATTTTTTTCAAAGAATATTGTTCATATTGATAGAAACAACTAAAAGCCATTGAAATTAAATAATATATATTTTTTTATTGAATTTTGCATATAACAAATCAGAGCTGATTTTCAGATAGCGGTTTCAATTACAAAAAAAGTACATGATTTGCTTTCCTCAAAGCCTTGGGCTTTTAGCTAATTCAATTACTAAACTGAACGCGACTGAATTTCTAGAGTTTTCATAAAATTAGTTATGGGGGGGGCGTAATAAATTTTTTTTTTCCATAATTTTAAAAAATAAAAATATATTTATAATAATTTCCATCATTTGTGAAAAGTTTCTGAAAGTTCCATTAACATCTGACAATTATTTTTATTTTTGCAACATTTTCCAACTTAAAGTTTGTCATAGAAAAGAAAAAAAAAAACGTGCTTACAATTTGGTATATTACTAGTTCCGGTGAAATAAAGAGAAACAAGGTTTATTTTTAAAAGAAAATTTAGAACGTTCTAAAAAGAAGGATTTTTTTTTTTAAATTGATTAAAAAATACTTCGGTCTTTCCTCTTAATAATAAAATAAATAATTAGACGATAAAATTTTGTTTTCTTCAAGTTTGGCCTCTTTTTCATCAGACTATGATATTGTTTTTGCAATCTCATTAAGGTGCTTAAACAAAACGATGTGGCATCAATATTCAAAACATGGATGGATGGAGGACATTTAAATAGACAAGATTCTGGAGAGAAAAAAAAATCTTGCAGATCATGTGTACCAAATTTCTTAGCAACACCTAGCAACTGAGTCAGTATAAAATTCTGTCTTCATATCAGCTGAAAGTGATAGCTCGAGAGGATGAACGTTTTACTCCCACTGAAGTTAGGCGTCAGACATGATGATGGAAGTCATAATATGTGGTAATCATATTCGTTTACTCGTAAATAAAAGAGCTCTATTACACCTGCATAAGAACTTTTTCGTTTTTTTCTCATTCTTCTTCTGTTTCTTCTTTTTCTTCTGCATCATTATTATTATTATTATTATTATTATTATTATTATTATTATTATTATTATTATTTGATTTCACGTGGATGTTCATTACTTTTTGGGCCCCTCCCAGAGACCTAAAGTCAGAAGTGACATAATGACATTTTCCACTGACCAATTAAAAAAAAAGAAAACATACGCACATACATATTTTAGATAAAGCCCTTCGTAATGTGTGGGCTGTACTTTGATACATAAATGTGGCGTCTACTAAAATACAAGTATTTACTAAACTTAATACTAAAACTATTATATATATATACATATATATATATATATATATATATATATTATATATATATATATATATATATATTATATATATATATATATATATATATTATATTTGTATATATATATATATATTATTATATATGTATATATATATATATATATATATATAATATATACATCATATATACATACATATTATATATATAATATATAATGTATACATATATATATATACATCATATATATAATGTATGCATATATATATGTATATATATATATATACACATGATATACATAGTATATATAATGTATACATATATATATATATATATATATATATATATATATATATATATATATATATATATATACATATATGCACTTTTCTATTGTATTAGGGTATATTTATTTTTTAATCCGACACATTTTATCCCATTAGATGAATTTTTTTATTTAATACCAGTATTTAAGTAGTAGGCACTTCTTTTATGTATTAAACATTTTATGTATTTATTTTCCTTTGCCGATGAATTTTATCAAAGCAAAATATATGCTTTCCGGCAGGATTCGAAACTGCGTCCCTTGCATAAAGGAAACCCTCGCCAGATCCGACATTCTATAGACGGTTAGCGGTACAGAAAACATTGTTGAGGCTAGATTATGCTCTTAAGTGCAATTCCTGTCGGCACAGCTCATATTGTTCTTTTTCCTATGTATCTGTGAATGTACGAAAAATTGCAGGATCACTTTATAAGTTTCTTCGTACACGTTTTATTCTTATTTTACTGCTTAGCATTTATCAATGAAATAATCCTTATCATTGTATTTATTTTTACAGATTTTATGATGTTTAATGTTAGTGGACATTGTCTTTTATTACTAATAATATTATTTTCTTGTTATTCGAATTTGTAAAACGATTACAATTAAAATCAATTTTAACACTTTTTTTGCTCTAAGTATATGATGATGCATATTTATGTAACGTGAGCTGGATTTATTGTTAAATAAATGCGTTAAGATATCCATTCCATCAAATATTTATATTTAGCGAAAATCTTGACAGTTGGGAAACGATATTTTTCCTTTCCGCATTTGAATTTGCGCGATGTCGTTTATTTCCTTTCCTATCAACGCTTCCGCTACTCCACTATGTCTCTGAATTTAGCAATTTTTTACGTAAAAAATTGTTATCAAAACTCAGCTCTAGCACACTCTGAGTTCCATTGCGATAAACGAATAAAAGTTTTTCTATGAATAGTTAAAAATATTTGAGTTGTTATAATTTGCATGCATGTTCATTCTCAAAGAAAACAAGTATTGAGAGTTTTAGGCCAGGAAACGCTTTCTGACGAGGAATATTAAGCTACTGCACTCCTAAAATCTTTTCTCCTTAGTCCAGGTATGAACTGATATTGGTCTCCTAAATAACAATAATTGAAATTGAAGGCAATTTTTTATACAATATACAACGAAATGGTGTATATTTTCTATGTCAATGGCGGTTTCCATGTCAATGAATTTTAATATATAAAGTTTTTAATGACAAAACATTCGTTTTCATATATATATATAATCTACGGCGCTAGTTAGATTAAATAAGAAACGCTTAACAGTTTCCTGGCGCATGCCACTTGCAAAAACGAGGACGACCATCAAATGGAACTCTTAAGTAGCAATGTATATGAAGCCAAACATACCATTATTTTTAATTAACTGTTGGTAACATACATTTAAATCAAAATTGACAAACAACTTTTTCCAATTAGAAATCCTTTTAACTAAATGTGATGATTATTGCAAAACACATTTATTACCAGTAAGAATTGATTTCGAAAATTTAACAGGTTTGTCATTGTAGTGTCGGTTTGGAAGCTGTTAATGATTGACCCTGCAGTATGTTAATTTTGTACACTGTAAAAATTAAATGACCCTTCCCACCATGCTCTACTTCTAAAGAAAGAGATCAGACCACAAAATGGAGTACAGCAGTTCTCCGATATCTGAGCTCGAGCACTACTTCCAAACATGAAAATGTTCAAAAACATCTCAGCCATTATTCATAGGTTACTTATGTGGATGGAAGAATATATTTAGAATGTCTCTATTTTGCTAATATCCGGATTGTTGATTGGCTTATGTTTTCATAAATTTATTAAAAATATATATTACTTGCTCTACGACAGGTCGTTTATTTATTTATTTATTTTTTAGACTTAGGCTCTAATGCTCTAGTAAATACTATAACATGTTTTATAAGTGATATTTTATGATTTTGATAGCATCCCATGTGTCATACATGTTGTTTTGCTTTTCTTTATTAAACATTTCAGTATTACAATTATGACAGATTATAATTTTTACGTGCATCTTCATTTTACTTTATTGCTTAAATGTTATTTTTAATGGATGTACATATTTGAGTAGAAGTTTTGTTTTATTTATTTATTAAACCGTATATTTATTTTTAATATATATAGGCCTGAGTATTCGGGAAATCTTGTTAGAAAAGCAATCGCCAATGAGATATCTCGAATATTCAGTCCTGTAGATGGAAATAAATAAATAGACTGTTTAGTACATAAATAAAATTTTAATACAAGCAGGGCATCTACTCAAACATGGCAGGATGTAACCATAAAGTCTATGTTTTTCTCTGATATTTTGCTTCTAGTACTCCCATCAGATTACGTGATTTCCAGCGAAATTTCAACTTCAGAAATGTAAATGCAATATCAATCGCTGTATACTGTCCTCTTGATTAGTTTTCTTCTGTTCTTCCCCTTAATAATATTTTTGTTTCTAATTGTTATACTCCACTTACGTCTCAGTGTATTTATTGTCTTGCGTCGGGTGAATACGATTTCACACACATATATATATACACATATATATATAGGTGTGTGTGTATATATATATATATATATATATATATATATATATATATATATAGAGAGAGAGAGAGAGGTGTATATTTCAATATCAGTGTCGTTTTCTGAGGGGAGCATGATTACTCATTGCTTATTGTCTGTTTATGAGAAAGATTCCTGACGGAAGCAAAACATCCTGCAACTCATGGCGAGTAACTATTGGATTTTTCTTTAATTTCACGCATAAATCTTCTGTGAAGAACCTGTTCTTCTTTGCCTCGCAAACAATTTTGAGTTTTATGTGCCTAGCAGTTAATGGAATATTCAGGTTTTCAGAGCTTACCAATCAGGTGTTTTTTTTTTTTTTTTGAGAATTTTCAATTCTTTCATTTTTGCCATAGTGAAAATCTTCTTGCACAAATATCAATTACAGAATGTTCCGCTTGTATTTTTTAGACTAAAGAGTATATATATATATATATATATATATATATATATATATATATATATATATGCGTGTGTGTGTATGTGAGAGAGAGAGATGCCTACACTAATCTGTTAGCTCTTTTATTTCTATGTATTTCATTTTCGCTTGAGTCTTCTTTTTTTATTAAATACTATCGATAGTCTTACAGTAATTACAGCCAAGCGCTATTTGTTTTTCGATATCAGTGGTATGATATCATTACTTAGGCCAAAAATAGGTGTATACTTTAGGATGTGGAAAATTCCTTAAATTATTTCCCATTTACTGTGATGCTGTGTTATCTGGAATCCTAATTATGACATTTTAAGTGAATGTCTTCATACCATTATTTTTTCATTTATTAACCTTAATGGTAATATTAAAAGTTTCCTTATAAGGAACCATTTGGTAATCATTGACTGAGAAACCAATACTACAGTCGGTTCAAATTTATATAATAATTCTTTTAAACAATGTCATGCATAAAAAAAATATTTCCCCAAATCTGTAGCTGTTATGCGTCTTTCAATTATTGATGAAAGTCTTTTTCCTAACATTTCGTTTGAGGAATTAATGTGGAACGTCGGCATCTTGATTCATTTATCATTTCGTTGATTTAGGTTATGTCTTAAATATGTAAATATATATTAAAAAACTTTGACGTTTTTCAAACAGAGGATGTTATTATTGATTTGCAAATGAAGAAAAGGATAAATCAACACGGACATAAAAATTAGACGGGAACAACCACAATTTAATAATAATAATAATAATAATAATAATAATAATAATAATAGCGCAGGGTGGATTGATGATTGTAAAGCCTTTGATAGTGTTCCACATTCTTGCATCCTTAAGACTTTGGAAATGTACAAAGTCTCCCCTGTGGTATTAAATTTCCTTAAGCACAGCATGGGAATATCGAACACCAAACTAGAAATTAGTCACACCGGGGGCATTGCCATATCCAACCGTCTGAATATCCGACGTGGAATCTTTCAAGGAGACTCTCTGTCACCCCTTCTGTTTCGTTTAGCCTTAATCCCTCTTACACATGAACTGAACAACAGTAGCTATGGTTACAAAATAAATAAGAAAATATTCAATCACCTACACTAAATGGATGATATCAACCTCTTTGCCAAAGACGACAATGAGTTGAAGAACCTCACCAATATTGTAAAATGCTTCGGTGACGACATAGGTATGGACTTCGGATTAGATAAATGTGAAAAAGTAACATTCAAGTAAGGTAGAATTACAGAAACACCCTTAATAGATTTAGATTTTGTCACAAAGATTAGGGAATTAGAGCATGATGAAACTTATAAGTACCTAGGAATTAGCGAAGGAGATGTCATACAACACCCTCAAATGAAGGAAAAAATAAGAAAAGAGTACTACAGGCGTGTACGTCTGCTACTAAATACTGAGCTAAACTCAAAAAACAGAATATCAGCTATAAACACATTGGCTGTCCCAGTGGTGCATTACAGCTTTAATGTCCTTAACTGGACCATAGCTGAAATTAAGCGAATGGACGCCAAAACGAGAATACTTGGAAACTACAGAAGACTGGATGATGGTATGCGTCAAGGAACATGAAAGTAGTAAGCGTCTTTACTCCGTAATGAAAGAAGCCAAGAAATTCAAAATGGCGTTTCAAATGGGCGTAGAGATGCAAGTACAGCACAAATCACCGGCTGAAACTGCAAAATACTTGAAAAAGACAGCAAAGACGAATGCAACCGACCAGATACAGAAGCGATGGCAAGATAAACCGCTTCATGGCCAATACTCTGCCCGTCCAAAACAAGCTGACGTAGACAAAACCCGTACCCATCAGTGGCTACGTAGAGCTGGGTTGAAAGCTGAAAATGTAGGTTTTATCCTTGCTGCATAGGATCAATGCTTGCTAACTAAGAATTATCAAGCACATATGCTAAAATATTGTCATCCCAAAATGCAGATTCTGTGATAAATATCCAGAAACGATTGATCATCTTGTATCATGATGCACGATATTGTCACCCACTGAATATAAAACCCGACATGACAGTGGGCCAATATCCTCACTGAATAATCTGCAACTTCTATGAGAAAAAAACTGAAAGAAAATGGTATGAACACCACCCAGACACGGTTACGTAGATGGGATCTGTTACAATTCTAATGGACTACACAATACACACTGACAGAACAATCAAGGCCAACTGCCCAGATATTGTTATTAAAGACCACAAACAAAAACGGTGCCTCCTTATTGATATGGCAGTCCCTGCTGACTGCAATGTATCTTTGAAGATATTTAAAAACTGTCAAAATACAATGACATTGAAATAGAAATCTCGAAAATGTTGGCATATGGGAACATCAACAATAGCTATTGTAGTTGGAGCCCTAGGATTGGTTGGAAAAGATTGCAGTAGAATAATTGAAGAGATTCCTGGAAGTCCATGCCTCAAAGAGATACAAACAATTGTTCTGACAAGTACATCCCACATTTTACGAAGGGTTTTATCTATATAATTGATTTTTTTTTGTCAGTGGAAAGTCATGATGCCATTTCTAACATTAGGTCCCTGGGCGGGACCCTGAAAAAATGTGTAAACCCCAGAAATCAAAGAAAATAATAATAATAATAATAATAATAATAATGATAATAATAATAATAATGATAATAATAATGGTATTTGTGGGCAAATGGAAAAAAACGGAATGTAAGAATTCCCTCTTGATCAAAACAACTAGCGATACATAAATAACATGACCATATTCAATAGATAATTAAACGCGTCTATTAGGATTTTTTTTGTTTTTTTCTCAGGAGTATTCCTTTTAAAAGGAAAGTATATCAACTTTGCCTCTTACCTATGCTACTTTCTTTTAAGACAATACTTAGATCACCTCAGATTGCTGAAAATGTGTTGATATTTTTAAAGAAATGCATACATGAAATTAATATTAGCATTACAATCTTAAAAGGCACTCTATTATTGCAGGAGTTAAAAAATAATGTTAAAAATGTAGTGAAAGGAGAAAACCATTTCAAATATCAAATTAGATTAGGAAGTGAGTCATAAGAAAAATCAGAAAGAAAAGACTAGTTTTACGATTGAACAATGAAACAATAGAAATGCGCTTGAATCGAGCCAATTACCGTGTAGAATGTTGACAACCCAATCATCCAAAACACGCCCGAGAATTACGTAAACATATTTTTCAAGCGTTTTAATAAACGATGACGAAGGAAAATTAAGGTCAGAAACTAACATAAACGAGCTGCAATGGAATTAAAATGAACACCGTTTTTTTTTTTATGAAAAGAGCAAGCACAGTTTCAAAATGAGACTCAGGATGAGATAAATGATTTTTCCTACTCAATTGAAATGATTCCTGTATTATATACGAGCACAGAAATTCATATGGTATGCATCTATACACGCGTACAGTCACAGACAGACATATAGATATATACCGGGCATAACAACAAAATTATCCAAATAGAGTAGCAAAATTTCTAATTGTTAGTTTAAGATTTGAACCGTTGTATCTTAGAAATGTTTGAAGATATGTTACTGAAATTATCTGATGTTTTTATAACACTATTGGAATCTAATTTGAATAATGCGAATGTATTATCGCTAAGTTGAAAGGCGGATTCAAATTTTTTTTCTCTAATGTTCCCTGTATTTCAAACATTTTCTCCGTTCTCTGAATGCTTTTTGAATGGAATTTGAAGATGGAAGCCAGAGTATGATTTTTGGTACAATTACTGAAGGCCTGAATGGCATTTTGCCTCTCACCATTGCACATTTAGGAAGACATATTTGGGGCTGAAACAAACATATTTAACCTGTTCTCTTTCTAGAATAATAACTCAAAGTTTGTTTTTTCCCCATATTACTCTCATGACAAATGGTGTCAAGATGGATTAACGTCTTAACTGAAAACCTGAGAAAAAGAAACACAATTAGTTTAGGTGTTTTTTTTTTTTTTTTTTAGGCATTAAACATTTTGTGGGATTTGGAATTATCGCATGCTGTTACACGATTTGGATAATTTTGCTGTTTGTTTATATTTGTGTGTGAGTGAGTGTTTGAGAGAGAGAGAATGTGAGAGTGAGCCGGTTACTTTCATTTTCCGAGCCCACCCGTGAGTAGACTCCTGACCAGATACATTTGAATTTAATGAACGCACACAAAGCCCAGCTGCGTTTCATACAGCAACTCCCCAGATATTACATATAGCCAATGAAAGAGACCGCATAATCTGTTATCACCAGTAGTTTGATCTAACGCCAGTACACACTAAACATCGGTCACGATGGCCCGTATAAGTACAGCCATCGACGTCATTCGAGCAATTCCATAAAGATATTTCTCTCTTCATGTGGTAGAGATAAATTTTCATGCTTTTTTTTTAAAAAATGCTCTCTCTAAAAATACAATATCAAGGAGTCGCTTTCCTGAGAAATCGACCATGGTGAGATTCGAACCTATGTCTGCACGTGTGGAATTGAACATTCTTAACATCTGACCGCGCGATGTATAATATTAGTCATTAACTTTACGGAAAAGTAAGGCAGCGTTGATCAATAATGCAACAATTTGAGAAAGGAATCAATGCTATTATGTTATAGATTAACGTTGTTAATTAAACCGTCACAAATTAATATTATCCCAAATAATTAGTCTGACTGACGAAATAAGAAAGAAAGAACAACTGAAATAAAGAAGGTAATCTTTAGTTTTCTATTAAATGAACGCACATGACAGCCATTAATAAACGATAATTCATTCGAGAAATGCTCGTAATTTTCCGTAGAAAAGAGGAAACAAAAATGAATCACCGAAAAAGTAAATATGCGTGTCTGTTGGTGTTTTATGTGTCTGTCAGTTGTAGCTTTTTACTTTGTGAGAACGTTGTTAAACTTTTTTTTCCCGCTAAATCTTGGGTGACGTGCATGATGCAAAAATTTGGAAGGTCTGTCTCTCAGGAAACCAGAGTCGGAATTTTTTCCTTTCATCCCTTCGCCAGAACACGAACATGGCAAGACGACCCTCGCTAGAGTAACAACACAATGAGAGTGCCTGCTATGTACCAGGAAATCTTGGGGAAATGTCGTCTGGTGCATCACAAGCACAGCACTTTAGGAACCTCTGTCACTTGGTGATTTTTTTTTTCTCGGACGCACGATGCGCATACGAAAAATAGAATCCTACATACGCTCACACATACATAAATATATGAACACACACACACACACACATATATATATATATATATATATATATATATATATATATATATATATATATATGCGCATACGAAGTCGAAAGTAGCTCGCAATTTCACCATAACATAACTTTAGATTTGTCACATGCGGTGGAGTAATGGATAGCGGCTCAGATTGAGATATTGGAGAGACGAGTTCGAATTCCTGTTGAATCTATCATATTCTTTTATGATGTGCTAAGAGACTTGAGTAAGGTAAGAATCCCCTTCTTCTTCTCCCGGGTTCTATAACCTTGGGTGCACACTGGTGTACCTCAAGAGGAAATGGTAACCTAATGTGGGAAGAATCTGGCTCGTCAGTCATGTATCGAAAAATACATGATCCGCTAAGCGTGTATCACTCAAGGGATATAACTGACTGCCATATGTACCGATAACTGCAGTCACAGTTTGTGCGTGATCGTGCCAGTTTTCATACTGCATTTACAGTGTCAATATGACCAACCCGCTAGTATTATGCGCTAAGGAGGAAAAAGAGCCACATTGTTTCCTCCATAGTTTGCCTGACTTTTCAACTACCCTGATGAATATTGAGATGCGATAGTCCAATGTTGTGTCTTCAGGGAAGAGAAAATCCTAAATCTCATTAATCTTAGGGTATTGATCCGAATAAACAGGCTGTCATGAACACAGACAAATGAATAAGCAGTGCTGTGCTCGTTTTTTCTCAGGACACACACACACACACACACACACATATATATATATATATATATATATATATATTATATATATATAAACTTGGGAAAGTTATGTTTCTATCTCTTCGTTTGCATCTAGATATGGACAAAATAGTAATACAGACTGTTCTATTTAGCCTTGTTCGTTAGTCAATCTAGGAGGACAATTCTGAATTTAAAAGACATAGATGGCTCTTTGAATACTTATGACGCATTCTGCGCACCAGTTTTCTGTATTCGTTTCTTGCGAAAATGCTTGTTGGGTAAACACAAGCCTTCACCGCTTTATATGTGGATAAAGCGGGCCTTCTGTTCAAAACTGAGTTGATAAACCCGAGTATTATCGAAAACGGCGCGAGAGCATATCACACACAAACGCGCCTACGTAAAGGGGAACACAGAATAGTTAATAAATGCACGCCAAATTTAAGCTATTTAATCTTTCCGTTGGATTTTGATAAGTAGATTCATGGATGGCCATTTCCATACCCACTATATTTTTACAGATTCATTGTCGATCATCTATTTAACGCGATATTTCCGCCATTATTAGATTTAGTTTGCGTCATCCGATTTAAACTAAACGAATGTACTCTATTCTTAAAATTCTAATCAGATATGTGTTTGTTTTTATTTTGTTTGTTTTTTTTACGAAATTAACACAGATAACAAATTCTAAAAGATAAATATTTATCATTTATTCGAAGAAGATAATCATAACAAAAGGAAATAGGTAAGCAAATTATATCCCTGCTGGTCAAAAATAGTTTGAATTTGTGCGCTGATCGAAAAAAAGGAAACGTTACAAAAATCTTGTATATCAAGTTAAGTTCATTGGCAACTAGCTAAACATTTACGAGGCCAGAGTTGCGCAGGTGTCATTGTTGATGTCAAATCATATTGTACTTATCCGATTTTGAAGAGCCATATATTTAGTTGCCAGAACGTAATTCTCCGTGAACGAGATTAGTCAAGGTCTATGGCAGTATACACCATCACCGGGAAAATTTATTTTTCCTGCATCGACAAAAATAAAGTAATAAGATTCTGGGATATTTACGCTGTTGTCCAATATAATATCTACATAATTGAAAAAAAATAATTTAAATATATATATATATATATATATACACACACACACACACATATATATATATATATATATATATATATATATATCAATGCAAGTTTCATTAAATGACAGACAGTTTTTGTCTATTTATCTTAAGCAAATTCCTTTCATATCGTCTAATAAAGTTAAAACATCATTGAAAGACGAAAGAAAATATTGATATATATTTCTAATCCTATCTGAGCTTTCGGCTTACATAAGCCATCATCAGAGATGACAAGTACATTACAATAAATTAAACAATACACGGACATAGCAACAATGATACTCTGTTTTGTTTGCATGGAAGATTTCCAAGCAATGGCAAATTCATGCATAGGAGCCACTGGAAGCGAAAAGAGCACCCCGGCTTATGACATCACAAATGACCAAGCGAGAGTGAAAATCAGAAGTGTTAATGATGGGTAGCCGTTGGTATAAACCAATTGTTCTGTTATCAATTATCGGCATTTAAGTATATTTGTGGAGTTTTGGTAGTTTATTTTGTTCAGGTTATAGTTCAACTGTTTTATGTATATAGGTTTATTTTATCTATCGCTCGGGAGGTTAAATAAGAAATGTCAGTTAGCGGGTCGGATGTACGATTAACGCAAGATATATTAAAACAATCTTTAGTTTTATATTTGTCATGTAGATATTTGTGCTATATTAAAGAACACAAATATCTACATGACAAATATAAAACTAAAGATTCATGGGATTAATCTTCAGTTGGTTTATATACCTCTTGGTGAAACAAAAACCAAACATTATCACATCAGCCTCTAAACTGATACAGAGACTCACCTAATATTTTGGGGTAAAATTTCTTCGGAATGAGTGGTAGCTAACGTTGATTCCAGAGGCACTCGATAAGGAGTTCTCAGCCCAAGTCCGCGAGCTTCCAAAGCCCTTTTTCATTTGGGTTTAAAATGAGAGATCGAATTTGTTTGAACCAGCGCAGCGATTAAAACGACATTCGATCTTCCATTGTTCTGAGATCAAGAACACAATCAGCTTTAGCCAGCGTCACTATTCAGCAATGCAGTGTTAATCCAGTAGTTAAAATCGACGCTGAAGATTGGACCACTAAAAGCATTGGAAGTGGATTTATCTGTAACCTTGGAAACGTGAATGATGATTTTAGCTGTGTCTTTAAAACCCAGTAATTTTAAAAGTTACTCCAAAATTCGCTTGAGGATGAAATGGAACTAATTTCTTTAATTTAATTATAAAATTTAATTCGGAGCATTTAGCTTCCATTTTTGAAACACGGTTAGAACTGTGTAGCGTAATAAAACATTTTAAATCAATTAATTTATAATATTAATGCTCTCTAAATTTACATTGAGCACTATTTTGCAAAAATAAAAAAATAAAAATACCAATAAGTACACCGCATTACATAACTTACTGTTCTTTATATATATATATATATATATATATATATATATATATATATATATATATATATATTCAGATTCCTTTGTTGTTGTTCTAATTTCATATACTTAACCATAGGTTGTTTGGAACGCATCTCTGTCGCTTCATGGAACTTCATATATCGAGTGATTTTTCAGCATTCATTTCAATATAGGAGACACATCGTCTCAACATTGTTATGTTTGTTCATATGGGATTTTTTCTATCTCTTTATAATTCAATTAGTTTTTGAAAAAAAAACTATCCTATAAACATTCGGTTTTCTGTATCACATTTGCCTTTGGCTTCTATTCAGTCAGTTAATTGCCAGTCGTGATATATGCTGTCTTTGGCAACAAGACTGACTAAGAAGAATATTTCTCCCGAAGTAGTTTGTCATTTCTTTCTTCGGTAGACTGGTTGCCAACTAAAGATAAGGAACCTTGTCTCTCATGCTATTCAACCCATAGCAGGGGGAGAGAAGAAATTTGGTCATACCTTTCTCATACCTTTTATTTGTTCGTTAGTGTTATATAACACCTCGACTATAATTCGAACACATCTCTCCGATTTCTCGTTCTTCTTCTCATAACGCACATCCTTCTCGAGGCTTCTATTACACTTCCTAGATAGTTATTTCTGCTTTCTATTGTCTTCTATTTCATATCAAACTTTAGGACGTCTCTTTATTTCTAATCATGCCTTCTCTTCGCTTTATTTACCCATATTTTCTTATTTGCTTCCTTTTCACTCTGCAATAAACACAGACACATCCTGGAAATTTCTGACAACAACACATTATGGTGGGTCGATTTTTGCTATGGTCGGTCCCTTCTTTTACTCATCATTCTGTTTTTGTGTTTTGCTTGAAAGTTTTTTCTGTTTGTATAAAGACAAATTATTCCAGTTAAAGATTTTGCAGATCACTTGAAAATATTTCCCTTATAAATCCTGATATCCTAATATTTAAAGTAGTCGTTTCTGGCGCATATTTTCAAATGACTTTGTCAAATTTATAAAAGTTGGTTAAGTCTCAGTGCATTTATCTATCGTTCTGATAGCGTTCCGATTATAAAGACAGTCTTGTTCGAGTGTATTCATGTGGCACAATGTTTACCGTAAGAAATACATTAAAATATATATTTACGTTTTCAATTATATACGAAATTTTAACATGAAACAAGAACGAAAGCAGAATGGCCAACGTAACAGTTCATTGGGGTTTTTGTTTACATACGTTA